>JARQOD010000001.1:391606253-391740100 GCA_033576555.1 Oophaga sylvatica
GGATGAGTTCCTACAGGATGTCCGAACAAACACCCAAAATTGTTTCCTGACCATAACCCTCCATTTAACCAAAAGGGGATTTTCCGTCTAAAAAAAAAAAATTTAAATATTTTCTCAACCCATACCCAAATTTTGCCCAAAACCAAAAAAAGGGGTCGGGGGGCACAGTAGTAGAACCACGGCTCAACAAACCTCTTCAAAAGGGGACTTGTGGAACACATTGGGGATTTTAAATGTCCCTGGAAGAAGCAAACGAAAAAAAGGGGGTTAAGAATCTCCATTTTTTAAAGTCCAAAAAACCGGGGCTTAAATTTGGGAACCCCACCCATGGGAATATTTCTTGAGGAAACCAAACCAAAAGTCCCCCACTTTAAACCGAGGACCACATCCTATCCGGTTAGCAAACCGGGGGGCCCTCTCCTAGAGGGGACAACCTCCACTACCGGCCCAAATCTGCTGCATACCTCCACAACAGAGAAAACCCCCCGGAACAAAGCCCCCCCCCGTCCAAAAAAATCGAGGGTGAAACCCAGAATTACAAAAATTTTGGAGCATAAAAGGGGGCAGAGCTAGCCCATTTTTAAGAGCAAACCAGCCAAAGGAAAAAAAGAGACCCAGTCACCGACACAGACACAAAGCATCTTAGAAAGTCTCCAATGTCGGGTTTTTTTCTCAGTTTGACATTGGTCTGGGGGTAAACCCCGGGGAAAAGACAATTAACACCAATTTAAAAAAAAAGGTCCCCCAAAAACGAAACAAACTGGACTCCTCTGTCAGACCAAAGTTCCAAAAACCCTGCAAACGAACCAGTGCTGAAGGGGAAAAAGGCCCCAAATTCAAAAAGGGGAAAGGGGTATTAGTAAGGCACAAGATTCCTTTTGGGAAAAACCCATCGCAAATCCCCCAGAAAGGGGATTCCGAGAAACAGGAGGTGGGAAAAAGAAACCATAGAGATAGGGCCCAGGTCCTTTGGGGGACCGGAAGGCACACAAACCACTAAACAGAGAAAGGGGTTGGACGGAGCAAGTCCCGCAGGACTGCACAAACCCCCGAAAAACACAGACAAGGTAGGCCACCAAAAGGACCGCCCAAACCCAAAATCCCGGTACTAAAAATTCCGGATGCCCGGGCCCAAAAGGGGAAAAAGAATCTCGACTTACCTTTTTTTCCCCGGGGCCGGGACAAACAATTTCCCAAAAAGGGGGACCCCGGGGGAAACTTCCTGGCACCCCTCCAGACCCTCTCAAGGGGGGGAGTGGCGGAAAAACTCCCCCTTTTCAAAATAAAAAAAGGATCGAAACCAGGAAGTCCGCCAGAAACCCTCAGGGGGCATCCGCCTTAACTTTTTAGTGCCGGAAGAAAAAAACCCCAAAAAATTTAAAAAAAGGGAAAAACAAGGCCCCCACCGCCTGCTAGGATTAAGTCTTTTGGCAATTCCAAAAAACTAATTTTTGGGGCGTAAGGCCCCACCACCTATTTTGTCCCCCCCGGGGCCAATGTCTCCACCTTCCACCCCCTTTTAAAGGGGAAAAACTCCCGATTACCCACGTCATTTTGGGGTTAGGGGGAAAAATTTTCGGAAAAAAGGGCCAAAGGGTTTTACTTTTAGAGTCTCTGGACCTTTTTTCCCAAAAGGCACCTGCCCCAATCTCAGGGGCTAAAACCCCCACCGAAATGGTAGAAAACACAGCTGCCGTAGAACAGGAGCAGAAGTGAACTCTGCTTAAGTTTCCCCAAATGCAGAGACTGCCTCAGGGGCCAATTTACCACCAAACCCCCTTTTTGTCAAACATTAAAAGGTTTAACAATAACAGAAAATACCAAAAATTTACGATAAAAATTGGAAAAAAAACCCAAAAATCTTTGAAGACCTTTTAAAAAAGAGTTGGGGCCCAACCAGATACCTGAACTTTAAAAACCGGGGCCTTTTTAATAACAATGGGAAAAAATGAAACCCAAAAGGATCCCCTAAAAGCCAAAAAAAACACTTGATCCCTTTACATACAAGTTTTTCTGTTGTAAGGGTTTGAGTGTTTTGAGCAGAGGCTCCTCTGGTGGTTACAAGGGGGCTGGCGTCCATGAAGATTTTGGGGGACGGGGGAAAAAGGGGGTTTTCTGACGGGGGATAAAAAGGGAGTCACCTTCCCATAAAAGGGGTTTCCGGGGGATCAATTGTTCTGGTCTGAATCCTTTATTCCTTTTTCCCTTGTACCTGCGTATCTTTTTTTCATCCCGCAACAGAAAACTTTTTTTTCCCTTTTTTTTTTTGTCTATATTTTTGCATTTTTTTCCGCACTTTTGGGGGGGCCTTCAGGTCCCCTCCGGGGGTTTTTTTCCCCCCTATTTAGTTCACCCCCTTATTATGCTTTTGCTTTTTCCAGTTTTTTTTAGGGCTGCTGTTTTGATTTTGTTACACCAAAACAATTTTTGGGGTTAGAGTCGTGTGATCTCATTTTTTTTTTAAATTGTGGTTTTGGGGTTTTCAGGTTTCTGGGTTTTTCATAAGTCCCTTCCCCGTCCTTTTCTATTAGTAGCTTGGGCCCCACGTTTGCTCATACTATTTTCTTTTGTTCAGTATTTCACTTGTCAACCCCCCATTACATGTTTGGGGGCTTTCTATTGTCTTTTGGGTTTGCTCCGGGGAATAGCTTTCCCATAACTATCTTAGGTGTTTATTTTTTGGCTGTGACGGGGTCTAGACCAACGTAGGGGAAACCCCAAAAGGGCCTCTAGTTGTGGTGGTTAGTCAGGGACCAATCTCAAGTTTCCAACTGCCTGGGTTTTATTTTCCTTTTTTTTTCCCGCACTCCTCACACCCCCTCATAATATATCCCGGGGCCCAAAACTGAAAATTGTGGTACTCACAGAAGGAAAAATATTGTAAAAAAAAAAAAAAAAAAAAAAAGGTTTTCAAGTTGTCAGAGATTTTTTTTTTGTTGCATTTTTTTTTTCCGTCTTTATCCGGGGTGTGGGGGGATCTTTCTTTAAAATGAGTTTGCACAGTTGTCGGCCGGGGGGATCATTTTGCCACGAGGTTCAGAGTATTGCTACCTATTTGCTAGGTTGCCTGTTTGGAACCTAGGATTCCCATGCCAGATTTTGTTTTTTAGGGATCGAGCTAAGTTTCAGAATTTCAAAAAATAATTGTAAATTGTTTTTGCCTTAAAAATCAAGTCCTCAGGGAACCGGCAGCAGGTTCAAATTATCATCTCTCTCCTGCGCGTGACCTCAGGATTGGGCTTTTTCCCTGACACCTGGGGATCCTTTTTGGGGGGGGGGGGAGTGAGTGATGCATTTTTTTCAGGCTTGGGGTATTGTAACGATGACCTAATGTCACTGACAAGCTGAAAAACCTTGTTGGCATTAAATCAGGGGCTTATGCCTGAGTTAATTGTCAGAGATTCCGTAGGTGGGGTCGCCAAATGGAATGACAACGCTTTGGCAGCCCTTTTTCCGGAAGGGTTGTCAGATAATGTAAAGGAGGTTTATGGTGGGATTCCCGTCCCCTCTGGCTCAATGATTCTATGTCTTAGCATTCAAATTGACAGACGTTTGCGTACGAAATATCGGGAATGGGTTGCCTTGTAACCAGCTCGAACCCATCAGTGTGATAAGTGTGTCGGGGCACACGTCATGATTTTCGAAAGCGCAATGGGTTATGTTTTCTACTGTGGAATGCCTCTCATGCTATTTCTCCCCCTAAGCGGGGAAGCTTTTGCACCTCATGTTCTTGGGTTGTTCAGACTAAGTTTTTATTAACTGTCACTCGAAAGCTCTCGTCATATTTTCCTGCTCAGGCCTTTTTTGATTCGGGAGCAGCTATAACCTGATGGATTAGATTTGCTAGACGTTGTGGGTTTCCCTTGAACCCCTACAGAATCTATTTCCCCTACTGGGATCGATTCTACCCCTTGGCGAGAAAAACCCCATTTTCTCTCAGGGATAATGAGGGTTGAACCTGACCCAGGTGCTCAAATTTTTTGGTTCGTATAATCTGCATGACATTATCGTACTGGGTTTCCTTGGTTACAGTCCTATCCTGTTTTGGATTGGAAATCGTTCTGTAACCAGTTGGGGCTGCCAATGTGTTAAACCAACACCCTTTTTTCTGCCTCCCCCCAGGCTCAGGATGTTCCTGACTTTTTTGATTATTTTTCTGATGTGTTAGCAAAGTAAACTGCACCTGCCTCCCCAAGGAGCAAGACTGCGCATTGAATTAGGCCGGGTAGTAAATTCCCTAAGGTCGCCTTTTTAATTGTCTGTACCGAACTGACGCTATGCGTCTTAAACAAGGAATCATTGGGAAGGGTAAATCAACCATCCTCTTCACCCTTTTGGTGCCGGGTTTTTTTCTTGTGGCAAAAAGGATGGTTCATTGAGGCCGTGTATGATTTTGTCTCTTGAACAATATTACTTAAATAAAAACCCTTACCCTTTGATTTCTGACCTTTTTCCAGGGGGAAAAACCTACTTGGTTTCCAAGTTGACCTCAGGGGGCGTTTAAACCTTATTCGCATTAAGCACGGGATGAATGGAAACGGCATTCAAACCCCTGAAGGGCATTTTGAGTACCTGGTGATGCCCTTTGGGCTCACTAATGCTCCTTCCTCTTCCAGTCCTTCTGGAATGACATTTTCAGGGATTTGTGGACAAATTTCTGATTGTTTTTTTTGGAATATCTTGATTTTTTCTAATGACGGGGGCTCCGTGAAACATGTTAACGTAATCCAAAATTTTGAAGAGAAAGCCAAAGTGAAGGGCAAAGTGTCCCTTTTGGCGTACAGAGGCCCATTTCAGGATTCATTTTGTCCCCCTGTTATTGAAATGGACCCCGTCAAGGTTCAAGGCCATCTGTGATTGGGTCCAACCTCTTCAATAAAGGCTCTTCAGAGATTTTTGGTTTTGCCAATTTTTAATCGTAAATTTATTGGAATTTCCGTATTGTTAAACCATTGACGATTTGACCAAATAGGGTTCTGATGTGGTGAATTGGCCTCCTGAGGCATTCTCTGCGTTTCGGAACTTAACAGAATTCACTTCTGCTCCGTTCTACGCAGCCTGAATGTTTCTTCCATTTCAGGTGGGGTGATGCCCGAAAGGGCAGGGCCGTTTGTCCCAAAAAACCAAACCTCAAAACTAACCTTGTGCCTTTTTCTCCTCGAAAATTTTCTCCTACGAACTAAATTAAAACGTGGGAATCGGGTTTTGGCCATGAAGTGGGCTTTTGAAGAGTGGAGAATTGGCTGGAGGGGCCAAACATAGGGGTGTCCTTGGACCAAAAATCTGGCTATCTGGAATCTGCCAAGCGACCAATCCTAACATGCCAGGTGGGCCTTGTTTTTCACACGTTTTAATTTTGTGGTTTCCTTTCTTCCGGCCTAAGAAAGTTAAGGCGGATGCCCTCTCGAGGGCTCCTTGCGACTCTCCTGAGTTATCTGATCCTTCCTTTTAAAATTGAAAGAGGGTTGTCTTTCCGCCATCCCGCCCAATTTGAACTTGCTCTGGGGGGTAAGGGGATAGGCCCAGCGCTGCCCGGTTGGAAAAATTGGTTGTCCCGGACTGGAAAAAGGGGATGCTGAGATCATTGTTCCCATTGGGGCACCCCAATTTTTGGTACCAAACTTGGTTAGTCGGTCCTTTTGGGGCCTACCTTGTCCTGAGTCAGGGAATTTGTGCACCTGCGGGATTTTTGCCCCGCTCCAAGCCTTGCTCTCCTCGTGGTTTGTTGATGCCATTCCTGGCCCAAAGACCATGGACCCTATCCTAGGTTTTAAAATTTCCGACCTTTCCTGTTTCTAGAGAATTGACCACCACTGGGTAATTTGTGAAGGTTTTCCAAAAGATACACTTGTCCATTACCTAAGTTGCCTTCCTCCTCTGAATTGGCCGTTGTTTCCTCAGCACGGGTTCGTTTACACGCATTCCGAAACATTGTGTCTGACAGGGATCCGTTTTTTAAAATTTTGGAGGATTTTGTTCTAAACTGGGTTTCAATTTGTTTTTTCTCCCTCGGCATTTCATCCTCAGACCAATGGTCAAACTGAGAGAAACAAACGACATTGGAGATTATCAAAGAGCTTTGTGCGCGATCAGGAATTGGTCTTTTTTTTTGCCTTTGGCAAGTTTGCTCTTAATAATAGGGCTAGCTCTGCCACTTTGGATTCTCCGTTTTTCTGTAATTCGGGTTTTCACCCTTGATTTTCTTCAGGACAGAGGGAGGCTTCGTCTGCCAGGTGTTGACCTTTTTGGAGCGATGCAACAGATTTGGGACCGTAGTGGAGAGTTTGTCCCTCTCTCAAGAAGGCCCAGCGTTTGCTAACCGGCATAGGACTGATGGTCCCGGTTTAAAGTGGGGCTTGTCTGGTTGTCCACAAAGAATATTCTAGAGATGGCTCCCAAATTTAAGCCTAGGTCATTGGACCTTATAAGATCAAGGAGTTATTAATCCTGTTTCTTTTTTTTGCTTCTTCCAGGGAATTTAAATCCAAACGTTTTCCACAACCTTGTTGAAGAGGTTTTTTGAGCCAGTTCCTGCTGCTGTGCCTCCTGACCCTGTTTTTTGGGTTTTGAGGGCAATCGGAGTATGTGGTTGAGAAAATATTAATTCCGTTTTTTTAGACGAAACTCCAGTTTTTGGGGTTAAAATTTGGAGAGGTTATGGTCAGGAAGACAATTCTTGGGTGTTTGCTTCGGACATCCTCTAGGAGACTTATCCGGCGTACATAGAACCACCTGACCGCCTGTTGCTCAGGTGAGGTTCGGTGCCCCTCCTCAAAGGGGGGGGTACTGTTGGAATGGTTTGAGATGATTCTGGCAGAGGCTTCCCTGTGGTACAACGTGCTGGTCTGTCCATGAAGATTTGAGGGACTGGGAATCAGGTGTTACTACTGGTCTTATATAAGGGAGTCACCCCATCAGGGTTGCCGGTGATCAATTGTTCGGTCGAATCTTCATTCCTGTTTTCCCTTGTAGCCTGCTGTGTCGTGTCTGCATCTCCTGCTAAAAAAAGACTTTTCTCTTTTTGTTTTTGTGCATATTTTTGCATTTTTTCCTGCCTTCTGGGGGGCCTTCAGGGTCCCCTCCGGGGGCTTTTGCCCTCCATTTAGTTCACCACTTATGTATGACTTTGCTTTTTCCAGTTTTTTTAGTGGCTGCTGTTTTGATTTTGTTACAACCAGAGAACTAATTTAGGTGGTAAGGTCGTGTGTCTCAGGTTTTTTTGAAATTATGGTGTTGGGCTTTTCAGGTTTTTCTGGGATTGCAGTAAGTACCCTTCCTTTCCTTTTCTATTTAGTTAGTTTGGGCCCCCAGCGTTTGCCAAATTTCTTTCTGGCAGTATTTCACTTGTCTAACCTCCATTCATGTTTGGGGGCTTTCTATTGTCTTTGGGGTTCTGCCCGGGGCAGATAGCTTCCATATCTTATCTTTAGGTGTGTTAGTTTCTCAGGCTTGAAAGGCGTCTAGACCAACGAGGAACGCCCACACTGCCTCTAGTTGTGGTGGTTAGTCAGGGTACTGCAATCTCTGTTTCCAACTGCTCTGGTGTTTGCCTTTTTTTACCGGCACCCTCCACTACCAATCATAACAATTCTCCTCTCAAAATCTGGAACACAGTCCGAACAGTTTTACATGAGAGTCCCAGTCATGGAAAAATCAAGATATCATCCAAAAAAAAATCAAAATTTATCCACAAATCCCTGAAAATGTCTCATGAAGGACTGGAAGACAGAAGGAGCATTATGAGCCCAAAGGGCACACAAGGTACTCAAATGCCCCTCAGGGTATTAAATGCCTCTTCCATTCATCCCCGGCTAATGCGAAAAGGTTTATGCCCCCCTGGGTCAAGCTTGGTAAAAAAGTGCGTTTTTCACCCCGGAAAACAGATCAGAGATAAGGGTAACGGATATTAATTTTTTCACAGTAAATTGTTCAAGAAGACGAAATCAATAACCCCTTAATGAACCATCCTTTTTGGGCACAAAGAAAAAACCGGCACCTAAGGGTGAAGAGGATGGTCTATATGCCCTTCTCCAATGACTCCTTGATAAAACCGCATAGCGCATGTTCAGGTACGACAATTAAAAAGCGCCTTTAGGGAAACTACCAGGCACTAATACAATAGCGGCAGTCATACTCCTATGGGGAGGAAGGATGCGATTACTTTCGTAAAACACAAAAATTCAATCAAAAACAGGAACACCTATCCGGGGGGGCAGAAAAAACAGGAGTGTTGGTATTAACACATTGACAGCCCCACCTGGTAACAGACACAGATTTCCAATCCAAAACAGGATTTATGAGACTGTAACCAAGGGAAACCCATACAAATTCATGCAATTATACAGAACCAAAAATTTGCAACTCTCCTGAGATCAGTTCTACCCCATTATCACCTGAGTAGAGAACTGAGGTTATTCTCAGCCAAAGGGTAGAATCGATCCCCATAGGGGAAAGACTTCCGAGGGGACAAGGGAAACCCACAACTTAGCAAAATCAAAATCCATCAGGTTAATGGCTGCTCCGAATCAACAAAACCTAGCAGAAAATAGGACAAGAGCAAACAGGGTAACAGTTAACAAAAACTTAGTCGAACACTACCCAAGACAATGAGCAGAAAAAACGTCTTCCCCCTTAGGGCAGACAGAATAGCATGAGAGCATCACCACATAGAAACATAACCCATTGGCTTTCAAATTCTGACGCTGTGCCCCAGAAACCACTCTATCACACGCATGGATTCAAAGCAGTTCAAAAGGCAACATTATTCCCCAATCCTTTCCCTCACGCAAACGCGTCAATTTGAATCGCTAAGACATAAACTTTTGAGACCAAGGAAAGGAAACCCACCATAACACCTTTACATTACTGACAGTCCCCTCCGAAAAAGAGCTGCCAAAGCTCGTCATTCATTTGGTCGGGGACTGCCACCTACGGAATCACATAAAACTCAGCGTTCTCAACCCCTACTTAATGCAACAAAGTTTTTTTCGCTTGATCAGGACATTAGGCCATCGACAATAACCCCAAAGCTGAAAAAACGCATCAACATCACCAAAACAGGATCCCCAGGGTCAGGGAAAAAGCCCCAATCCTGAGGGTCGCCGCCAGGAGAGAGATGACAAATTTGAACCGGCGCTCGTTCCCTGAGGACTTAGATTTTAAGGCAAAAAACAATTTACCGTTATTTTAAAATCAGAAACTTAGCTCGTCCCCTAAAATCAAATCGGCAAGGGAATCCTAGGTTTCCACAACAGGCAACCTAGCAAGATAGGTAGCAATACCCGAACTTCATGGCAAGCAGTCCACCGGCCAGACAACTTGCAAACCCCAGAGAGAAAAAAAAAAAAAATCCTCCTCAGCACCCGAGATACAGAGGGAAAAAAAAAAAATGCAACAAACAGGAAAAAAAAAAAAAAAAAATCTCGACAACTCTGACAACTTTTTCTTCACAATATTTTTCCCTTCTGTGAGTACCATTAAATTTCGTTTGGCCAATGAACGTTATGATTTGGTACTGGGAGAGCAGGCAAAAAAGGACAACCCAGAGCAGTTGGAAACTAGAATTGCAGTACCCGACAACACCACAACAGAGGCAGCCGTGGAGCTTCCTACTTGGTCCTAGATCCTCGTCACAGCCTGAGAAACTAACTACACCTAAAGATAAAAGAGGAAAGCCTATCTCCCCGGAGCAACCCCAAAGAACAAAAAGCCCCAAACATGTAATGGCGGTTAGACAAGAAGAAATACTGACACAGACAGAAATAGTATAGCAAACGTTGGGGCCCAAACTTACTAAATAAAAAAGGATGGAAGGGCACTTACTGCAATCCCAAAAAACCCGAAAACACCAACCACTAATTTCAGAAACACCTAGACACACACCTCTACCACCTAAAATAGTTCTCTGGTGTAACAAAAGCAAAACAGCAGCCACTGAAAAACTGGACTAAGCAAATTACAAACATAAGTGGCTGAACTGAACTGAAGGCAAAACCCCCAGAGGGGACCCTGAAGGCCCCCACAGAAGTGCAGGAAAAATGCAAAAATAAAGCACAAAAACAAAAAGAAAAATGTCTTTATTTTGTTAAAGGAGATTCAGAAAAAACACAGCAGCTTCCAAGGAAACAGGAACAAGGATTGAGACCAAACAATTGATCACCGGCAACCCTGATGGGAAGGTGATCCCTTTAAATAAACCAGGCAGTAACACCTGATTCCCAATCCTCACAACTTCACTGACATCCAGTACCGTTGAACCACCAGAGGGAACTTCTCTAGAACCATTTCCACCTATTCACAACAATAGGGTCTGCTAGGGTCGAAATTGCCGGGTCGTGCCAAATCTAATAATATGGGTCTGTTCTAGGCTGATTTGTCGGATGGGGCCGCATCTAATAATTAGGGTCGTTCTAGGGTCTGGGCGTGTCTATAAATATGGACTGTTCAGGGTCTGATAACTTAGGGGACTTGGTGAGATAATTGGGGTGTGTATGTTTTCAGACCCCTGGCAAAGCCCTTGTAACACAAGGCAAAACAATTAATTCCCCAAAAAAAAGAACCTTAATACTCTGCCCGCCACTCGGCGTTCTCATCCCTGTTGACCTCAGTCTTGCCTCGCTGAGGCCCTTGATGTGGGCACCCTGGACTCATGTGTGCCCCCCCATGAAACCCCCCCTTTGCATCCCAGGCCCCCTGTGGCTGCCACAGGCCAGTTTAATATAATATCATGTTACAGTCCATGGCCAAAAGTTTTGAGAATGACACAAATTATATTTTCACTGTCTGCTTGCCCCTCGTTTTTATTGTGTTTTGACAGAGTTTTTATCACAGACAGAAATATAATTGCAAACATATGGTAACAAAAGCTATATTAACAGTAGAGTGAGTTAATGCACAAGTCAATATTTGCAGTTTTTGACCCTTTTCTTCTTCAGGACCTCTGCAATTCCCCTGGCAGGCTCCAATCAACTTCGGCCCAAAAACCTGACTGATAGCATCCATTCTTGCACAACATGCTTTCATTTTGTCAGAATTTTTAGGTTTTTGTTTGTCCACCCTCCTGATGATTGACCCAATTCTCAATGGGATTAAAGAACTGGGGAGTTTTCCCGGCCGGACCCAAAATCTCTATGTTTTGTTCCCTGAGCCATTTAGTTACACCTTGCTTTTGGCAAAGGTGCCCCAGCTGGAAAAGGCATTGTTGATCGCCAAACTGCTTTGGAGGGTTGGAGAAGTTCTCTTGAGGACATTTTTGTACCATTCTTTATTCATGCAGTTTTTTTAGGCAAACTGTGAGAAAAGCCTTCCCTTGGCTGAGAAGCAACCCCACACAAAAATGTTTTCAGGATGCTTAACAGTTGGCATGAGACAAACGGTGGTAGCGCCACCTTGTCCTTTCTCCAAAAGGCGTTTTTCCTGATGTCCCAAACAATCGAAAAGGGGATTCATCAAGAAAATCTTTACCCCTCCCACATCCACGCCTGTACCTTTTGCGAATATCATCTGTCCATGATTTTTTTCGGAAGAAAGTGGCTTTTTGCGCCCTCCTTGAGACCAGCCTTCCCAAGGAGTCTCCCCCTCACAGGCGTGCAGATCACCACACCTGCCGCTGCCATTCCTGAGCAAGCTCTCACTGCGGTACCCAACCCGCACGAAACACTTTAAGGACGGTCCTGGCGCTTGCGGTCTTTCTTGGGCGCCCTGGGCCTTTTTGGCAACAATGGAACCTCTCTCCTGAAGTTCTTGATAGCGATAGTTGTTGACTGGGTGCAATCTTTCAGCTGCGATACTTTTCCCTGTTAGGCCATTTTTGTGCATTGCAATGTTGTCTGCACGTTTTCTTTAGAGATAACCATGGTAACAGAAAGAAACAATATGCCAACACCACCCCTTTTAAATTGCAGTGGTGTCCTTCTTACTAATCAGACAATTGATCTCCAGCCATTCCTCATCAACACCCAACCTGTTTAAAGGAGCAATCACTGAAAAGAGGTTAGCTGGTCCTTTTAAGGCAGGGCTGCAATGTTTGAAAGTGTTTTGGGGGATAAAGTTCATTTTCTACCCAAAAAAATTGACTTTGCAATAATTCGTTAAGCTGATCACCTTTTAACATTCTGGAGTAATGCAAATTGCCATTAAAAGAGTGAAGCAGTAGACTTGTAAAAATTAATATTTGTGTCATTCTCAAAACTTTTGGCCATGACTGTAGTCGGCTCTGTTTGAATGCCTGGAGGCGGCTTCAGAGCTGGGGCCCCCCGTGGTTGCTGAGGTAATGAACTGATACTGAATGGCCTTCATGGCGCTGAATTAGGAAAAAGTGGCCTAGTTCCCAGTATCCTTCCGGTTATCAATTGTTCCTTCGGTCTTGCTTTAAGCACTGCAAGTTTCCTCTCTCCTTCAGTAAGTGTTTGCTGTTTTTTTTCCTCTGTTTATTTTCTTTGCTGGTTTGCTGCTTGCGTGGACGCAGCCTTCCCCCTTTGGGGTCGGCGCTGCAATGTGCTACTTTGTGTCTGCACTTTTGCTTTGCCCTTGTTACTTTTTATTCGCTGAATAGCGTTTTTTACACCAAACTGATTTAGGTGGGAGATCGTGTGATCCAGGTTTTTTGGCAATCAGAAGTGTTGGTATTTTTTGTAAGGGTTTTTTTTGGATTGAGTCAAAATTCTTTCCTGACTTTTCTGTCTAGACAGATTGGGCCCCAGCTTTTGCCATTCTTTTCTTCTGTGTCCGTGCTTTTTTTCTTTTTTCTAACCGCCATTACATGTTTGGGGCTTCCATTTTCTTTGGGGGTCTGCTCCGGGGCAGAAGCTTTCATCTTTCTGCCTTAGGGATTATCCTCAGGCTGTGAGAGGCGTCTAGGATCACCGTAGGAACCCACGGCCTTCTAGTTGTGGTTAGTTCAGGTTACGCATCCAAAGTTCCAGCCTCTCGGTTATTACCGCTTTTGCATTTTTGCATTTCCCCAGTTACCGAAAACATAACATATAACCGGCCCAAAAACTGAAAATTGTATGGTACCAAAAGGGAAAATAGTAATAAGGAAACCTGTTTGTTCATTTTTTTTCCCCCTCTTTTCTCTGGGTGCTGAGGGGAAATAAATTTTTTTTTCTCTCAATGGAGTTTACATTGTCTGGCCGTGTGGATCAGCTTGCCACTGAGGTTCGGAGTATTGCTACCTATCTTGCTGGGTTGCCTGTTGTGGAACCTAGCCCCATGCCAGAATTGTTTTTTGGGGGATAATCTAATTTCTGAAGTTAAAAATAACTGTAAGTTTTTTTTGCCTAAAGCCAAATCCTCGGGAACTGGCACAGCAGGTTCAAATTCCATCCCCTGCTGCGCGGGGAAGACCCCAGGATTGGGCTTTTTCCCTTCACCTGGGAATCCTGTTTTGAAGGATATTGATGTTTTTTTCAAGCCTGCGGTTATTGTACATAACCTAATGTCACGATCAGCTGAAAATATCTTTGGCATTAAATCAGGGCTTGAAACGCGAGTTGTACTGTCAGAAATTCGAAAGTGGGCAGTCCTGACCAATGGAATGTGATACTTTGGCACCCTTTTTCAAAAGGGCGTCAGAAAAAGTAAAGGACGTTAGGGGATTCCCTGTTCCCTCGGTCTCAATATTCTTTCTTTGCATTCAAATTGACAGCTTTGCGGAGCGCAGAGGTATCGGAGATAGTGTTGCCTTGCACCGCTCCTACCCATGCAGTGTGATGGAGTGACTTCTGGGGCTCAGCTCATGATTTCGTAAGCGCAATAGGTTATGTTTTTTACTGTGGTGACGCTTCCCATTATTTCTGTCTGCGAAGCGGGGAAGCATTTTGAACCCAGTTGTCTTGGGTAGTTTCAGACTAAATTTCGTTGACGTTACCCTGATTTGCTCCCCGTCCAATTTTCTGCTCAGGCTTTTGTTGATTCGGAGCACTATAACCTGATGGATTTTGACTTTGCCAAACGTTTGGGTTTCCCAAAACCCTGGAAGTCTATTCCCCTACTGGGCATTGATTCTACCCTTTGGCGGAGAATAAACCCCAGTTTTCTACTCAGGTGATAATGAGGGTTGAACCAGATCATCAGGAGAGTTGCAAATTTCTGGTGCTGCATAATCTGCATGACATTATTGTACTAGGTTTCCCTTGGTTACAGTCTCATAATCCTGTTTTGGATTGGAAATCTGTGTCTGTGACCAGTTGGGGCTGCCAATGTGTTAATACTGACACTCCTGTTTTTTCTGCCTCTCCCCAGTCTCAGGATGTCCCTGACTTTTTGACTGATTTTTCTGATGTGTTTAGTGAAAGTAAATCTGCATCCTTGCCCCCTCACAGGAGCTATGATTGCGCTATTGAATTAGTGCCTGGTGGTAAATTTCCTAAAGGTCGCCTTTTTAATTTATCTGTACCTGAACACGATGCTATGCGATCTTATATCAAGGAGTCATTGGAGAAGGGTCATATCAGACCATCCTCTTCACCCTTGGGCGCCGTTTTTTTTTTTTTGGGCCAAAAAGGATGGTTTCATTGAGGCCGTGTATTGATTATCGCCTCCTGAATAAGATCACTGTTAAATATCAGTATCCGTTACCTTTGACTTCTGACCTATTTTCCAGAGTGAAAAGTGCTAGTTGGTTTACCAAGCTTGACCTCAGGGGGGCGTATAACCTTATTCGCATTAAGCACGGGAATGAATGGAAGACGGCGTTTAATACCCCAGAGGGGCATTTTGAGTACCTAGTGATGCCTTTTGGGCTTACTAATGCCCCTTCCGTCTTCCAATCCTTCATGAATGATATTTTCAGGGATTTTGTGGATAAATTTCTGATTGTTTATTTGGATGATATCTTGATTTTTTCCAATGACTGGGACTCTCATGTGAAACATGTTCGTACTGTGTTCCAGATTTTGAGAGAGAATGCACTGTATGTGAAGGGATCAAAGTGTCTTTTTGGCATACAGAAGATCTCATTTCTGGGATTCATTTTGTCTCCGTCTGTTATTGAAATGGACCCGGTCAAGGTTCAGGCCATCTGTGATTGGGTTCAACCTACTTCATTGAAGGCTCTTCAGAGATTTTTGGGTTTTGCCAATTTTTATCGTAAATTTATTGGTCATTTCTCTGGTACTGTTAAACCATTGACTGATTTGACCAAAAGGGTTCCGATGTGGTGAATTGGCCTCCTGAGGCAGTTTCTGCGTTTCAGGAACTTAAGCAGAGATTCATTTCTGCTCCTGTTCTACGGCAGCCTGATGTTTCTCTGCCATTTCAGGTGGAGGTTGATGCCTCTGAGATTGGGGCAGGTGCTGTTTTGTCCTAAAGGGATCCAGAGACCTCAAAGAGTAACCCTTGTGCCTTTTTCTCTCGAAAATTTTCTCCAACTGAACGTAATTATGACGTGGGTAATCGGGAGTTATTGGCCATGAAGTGGGCCTTTGAAGAGTGGAGACATTGGCTGGAAGGAGCCAAACATCAGTTGGTGGTCCTTATGGACCATAAGAACCTGGTTTATCTCGAATCAGCCAAGCGACTTAATCCTAGACAGGTCAGGTGGGCCTTGTTTTTCACACGTTTTAATTTTGTGGTTTCTTTTCTTCCTGGCACTAAGAATGTTAAGGCGGATGCCCTCTCTAGGAGTTTCTTTGCAGATTCTCCTGAGTTATCTGATCCTGCTGTTATTTTGAAAGAGGGTGTGGTTCTTTCCGCCATTTCGCCCAATTTGAGACTGGCTCTGGAAGGGTGTCAGTAGAATAAACCTGAGCGCTGCCCTGTTGGGAAGTTGTTTGTTCCAGACCAGTGGAAAAAGAGTGTGATGTCTGAGATTCATTGTTCCGCGTTGGCTCGTCATCCCGGGATTTTTGGTACCAGAGACTTGGTGAGTCGCTCCTTTTGGTGGCCTACTTTGTCTCTTGACGTCAGGGACTTTGTGCAGTCTGTTGTGAATGGACTTGAAATGAGTTCTGAGCAGAGGCTCCCTCTGGTGGTTACAAGCGGTACTGGACTGTCCAGTGAAGATTGTGAGGAGTGGGAATCAGGTGTTACTGACTGGTCTTATATAATGGAGTCGCCTTCCCATCAGGGTTGCCGGTGATCAATTGTTCTGGTCTCACTCCATGATTCCTGTTTCCCTTGTAGCCTGCTGTGTCGTGTCTGCATCTCCTGCTAACAGATAAGACATTTTCTTCTTTTTGTTTTTGTGCTTTATTTTTGCATTTTGTCCTGCACTTCTGTGGGGGCCTTCGGGGTCCCCTCCAGGGGCTTTTGCCCTCTCGGTTTGGTTCGGCCACTGATGTTTGTACTTTTGCTTTTTCCAGTTTCTTCAGTGGCTGCTGTTTTGATTTTGTTACACCAGAGAACTAATTTAGGTGGTAGAGGTCGTGTGATCTCAGGTGTTTTTGAAATTAGTAGAGTTGGTGCTTTGCAGGGTTTTTTGGGATTGCAGTAAGTACCCTTCCTATCCTTTTCTATTTAGTTAGTTTGGGCCCCAACGTTTGCTCATACTATTTTCTGTCTGTGTCAGTATTTCTTCTTGTCTAACAGCCATTACATGTTTGGGGGCTTTCTATGTTCTTTGGGGATCTGCTCCGGGGCAGATAGCTTTCCTATTTCTATCTTTAGGTGTAGTTAGTTTCTCAGGCTGTGACGAGGCGTCTAGGACCAACGTAGGAACGCTCCACGGCTGCCTCTAGTTGTGGTGGTTAGTCAGGGTACTGCAATCTCATAGATTCCAACTGCTCTGGTGTATTGCCTTTTTTACCTGCACTCCTCAGTTACCGAAACATAACAGCAGTCCTGTGGGACTTGCTCTCGTTCCAAGCCTTGCTCTCGTTCTAGTGGTTTGTTAATGCCATTACCTGTACCCAAGAGGCCATGGACCCATATTTCTATGGATTTTATTTCTGACCTTCCTGTCTCTCAGAGAATGACCGTTATCTGGGTAATCTGTGATAGGTTTTCCAAGATGATACATCTTGTGCCATTACCTAAGTTGCCTTCCTCCTCCGAGTTGGTGCCTTTGTTCTTTCAGCATGTGGTTCGGTTACATGGCATTCCGGAGAACATTGTGTCTGACAGAGGAGTCCAGTTTGTTTCCAGATTTTGGAGGACATTTTGTTCTAAACTTGGTGTTCAGTTGTCTTTCTCCTCTGCATTTCACCCTCAGACCAATGGACAAACCGAGAGAACAAACCAGACCTTGGAGACTTATTTGAGATGTTTTGTGTCTGCTGATCAAGATGACTGGGTCTCTTTTTTGCCTTTGGCTGAGTTTGCTCTTAATAATAGAGCTAGCTCAGCCACTTTGATGTCTCCACTTTTCTGCAATTCCGGGTTTCACTCTCGATTTTCTTCAGGACAGGCGGAGGCTTCTGTCTGTCCGGGGGTTGACTCTATTGTGCAGCGTATGCAGCAGATTTGGGACCAGGTGGTGGAGAGGTTGTCTCTCTCTCAGGAGAAGGCCCAGCGGTTTGCCAACCGACATAGGACTGATGGTCCTCTTTTTAAAGTGGGGGACTTGGTTTGGTTGTCCTCAAGGAATATCCCTATGAAGGTTGCATCTCCAAAAGTTAAGCCAAGGTTCATTGGACCTGATAAGATCATGGAAATTATTAATCCGGTTTCCTTCCGTTTGCTTCTTCCAGGGACATTTAAGATCCATAACGTGTTCCACAAGTCCTTATTGAAGAGGTTTGTCGAACCAGTGGTTCCTATGGCTGCGCCTCCCGACCCTGTTTTGGTTGGGGGCAATTTGGAGTATGTGGTTGAGAAGATGTTGGATTCTCGTTTTGCTAGACGGAAACTCCAGTATTTGGTTAAGTGGAGAGGTTATGGTCAGGAGGATAATTCTTGGGTGTTTGCTTCGGACATTCATGCTGGGAGACTTATCCGTGCCTATCATCGAGCCCATCCTGATCGGCCTGGTTGCGCAGGTGAGGGTTCGGTGACCCCTCCTCAAGGGGGGGTACTGTTGTGAATATGCTGGAGGCGGCTTCTGAGCTGGGGCTCCGTCCGGTGGTTGCTGAGGGTAATGAACTGAGTACTGCATGGCCTTCAGCTGGCGCTGAATGGTAGGATATAAGTGGCCTGAGTTCCCAGCAGCCTTGCCGGTTATCAATTGTTTCTTCTGGTCTTGCTTGAAGCACTGCTAGTTTCCTGCTCTCCTTCAGATAAGTGTTTGCTGTTTTTTTTCCTCTGATTTTCTTTGCTGGTTTGCTGCTTGCAGTGGACTGCAGCCTGTCCCCTTTTGGGTTCTGGCGCTGCAATTGTGCTCCGTTTGTGTCTGCACCTTTGCTTCTTGTTACTTTTTATTCGCTGAATAGCGTTTTGTTACACCAGAGATCTGATTTAGGTGGATGAGATCGTGTGATCTCAGGTTTTTTGGCAATCAGAAGTGTTGGTATTTTTTGTTAGGGTTTTGTTGGATTGCAGTCAGAATTCTTTCCTGTACTTTTCTGTCTGGACAGATTGGGCCCCAGCGTTTGCTCATTCTATTTTCTGTCTTTGTCCGTGCTTTCTTCTTGTCTAACCGCCATTATATGTTTGAGGGCTTCCTATTTTCTTTGGGATCTGCTCCGGGCAGATAGCTTTCATCTTTCTGCCTTTAGGTGTAGTTATCTCTCAGGCTGTGACGAGGCGTCTAGGATCACCGTAGGAACGCTCCACGGCTACTTCTAGTTGTGTGGTTAGTTCAGGTTACTGCATCCAATAGGTTCCAGCCTCTCTGGTGTATTACCGCTTTTGCTATTTTTTGCTATTTCTCCTCAGTTACCGAAACATAACACGGCTCCATCCACCAGGGTTACATTGTGTTATAAGTCACCACATAAGTATGTCACTTGGTGGCTTAACACGTGCCCATGGTACCCCATAGCAGCATAATTCCCACTCCAGCGAGATCACCAGCTACAAGAAACTTGTTTCTCCATCCACTGGAAGCCATTGAGTTGTGCACATAGCCACAAAGCATGCATGGGCCGGTGTACACCCGCTGTGGGGTATATGTTATGGTAGGACGTACGGGACAGTGATGTTCCTGTTAAAGGGGCGTTATTCCATCGCAGCTCAGAACATTGGATTTTTGTGCCATCCAGTTATAGTTACCGTTGGATCAGCCTTTTCTGCGCCAGTCTGAGACAGGAGGATAATGATGTGCCGCATATGATACTGCATCTAATCCTTATTATTAGTAACACATTTCTTCACATACAAAACCACACAATGGTATTCACTCAGTGTGTCTGTTGTCTTCAAGGGCAGGAACAGGGTAAGGCAGTCCACATCCCTACATTCCTCCCCTATTTAAACATGGTCGTCCTCAACCATTCTGGGACCTGGAAGACAAAAGTCAGCAAGCCATAATCATATAAAACTGTTAGTCTCTTCTCTTCTGGGGTATAGAGTTTCCATTGCCATTGAGTGCACTGACCCCAAAATCAAAGACTTATCTATATGAGCTACTGCCCCCTGCATCACCTGTACTGTTGCCTACTCTTGTGTGGAAGGTGAGGAACCCCAAAGACTGTTCAGTCTCTTGAGGGTGGTGGCCCTGACTCAAGCTGCCTCGAGAAGTCTCTTCCAGGCCCGTTCATTTTGCAGGAAGCCTTTATCCTGCTCCCTTCCTTCTCAGATCACATCCACCGCACACCTGTGATGTCACCTCTCTATTTTGAGGAATGTGACCCGAGTTCCAGCCGTCATCTTCTGCAGCCTTCGAGGCAAGTGTTCAGTCTCTACTGCTCACTGGTTGAACAGGATGTGGTGATGAGTTCCAGACTCCACTATGGACCCCCATCTTCGTTGTCGGTCATACCTCCTCCTGGGACGCCAACTGTTGGTACCTTGCGGCTATCTGGCCTGCTAGCATGTCTCCAACCCTGGTCCTAGCTCGCCTCTTTCTCTCTTCCCACTAGCCTAGGCCCCTCAGCTAGCTCACCAGTTGCTGGATCCTGTCTCTCCCGTCCACAGTTCGCAGGAACCCCTGCGGTGAAGGCCGTGTCCTGGGTTCGGGCCTTGGTGAATCAGGAAGTTGGTCTGCTCCAGGCTGCAGGCTCCTTCTCCCTATGCGACTGATCTAAATTGCTCCAGTTCTCCTATTCTTGTGGTCGCACCCTTTGAGGCCTCGCTTGACTCCGCCATTATCTCACTGCCCATGAATGCCATCGTCTCTTCCAACTCCTGGTGCCCGTCACGGTTCCGTCCCTTCATGGGTGGGGCTACTTCCGGCTCACCTTCCTGTTTTCCTGCAGTCTCCGCCGTTCTTTTTTGACTGGCTGTGAAAGGTGTGATTTCTTTTGTGCGGTTTCTCTTCTGGTACACCCACGATGGGCGTGTCCATCAAGTCATTTTTCGCCACTCACCGCCATCTTGTCATTGGTGTTCACCGCCATCTTCGTTTTAGCTGGATCTTTCCCCACATCTTTCAAGTTTTCTTGATGCATGATTCGATCTTGCCTGCTATGCTAAATGTAAATTGCTGCAGAGCGGTGGTCGTGACCGAGCTGTTGTCTGGTTGCGCTCTGGCACTTTACAGACAATGGTTGTCCCAGTCCTAGTGTGCCTCTGCTGCCCTTGTCATCAGGAGCTCCCGTACACAATGCATGGGACACCACTTTCTTTGAAACAGTCAAACTTTTACTAAACAGTCCCAAGTTCATCAGGTGGATACAGGTGGGATAGGACACAGTGATGCAGACTTCCTTAGTACAATTCCTCTTCTGCCACCTGTTCATTCTGGACTACCCCCAAGCCCACTGACTTCATCAGCCCCAGGGATTCGGTGCCCATTTCCCGGGTCCGGCCACCTACCCCTCATGTATCTCCATGTCCACCGACCTTGTGATGTCGGAAGACCTGGTCCGCTCCATGATACCTGGCCCGAGCCCTAGGCTCCAGCCGTTGTAGGAATGTCCATCAGGGATCTCCATTTGGCCGCCCACTACCCTGAACGTTTGGCCCATGCTGCCCCTAGCAGCCCAGCGCACCTGAACCCTCCTCCACACTTAACTGGCTGACACTGAACTCCCTCTACCCAGAAAGTGCCCCTTTCTATCAGCACTAGCTCCCCCAACTGGGCTAATCCTAACCTTAATCATTTCCTATCTACATAGTAACCTGTTCTATGTCCTATGCAGTCCTAAGCTTTTCCATATACTATATTCACATTATGCTCTAACACCTTATACTGTCATCATCATAATACATCACATTAGACACACGTCACTTCATATAAATGTCTGTTCTGTTCCTGATCTCATGATCTCGGCTTTTAGTGGAGATGAATCTGTGCTTCACTTTATGTCCATGTCATTAGTGAGCGGCGCTGTGGGGTTAGAGTCTTTGGTTTGGCTTACTGACTCCACAGCCCTGGTTTCCCATTGACTTCCATTATACTCGTTACTCGTGTTGAGCCCATCGAGCGTCTGACCTGCTCCATCTTCACTATTGACAACGTTCCCAAATTCTTAAGGAAACATTTCTAGCAGATCCTGCATTGTACTACTGCACCCAATTTAGTATATATTTTAGGAGTCAGTCCATTTTATACTGACTTCGATTCCACAAAAATGGACACCGATTCCACGACTCCAACTCAGCACTGCTTTCAAGTCCACGGAAAATTGAGATGGTGGCTTCAGACCAGTTTTCAGATCTCTTTCCCCTCAGTCATTTAAATAAAACATTCTAGCTCACATCCAAAGGCTGAAACTCCAAAAATGCCTTAAGAACATGTTCACACTATGTTTGTGTTGCATTTTTTTTTTTACATATTTTTCAAGGCTAAAAAAAAGTAGCACTTTACAGTACCATGAAAGTGAATGAGATTTCTGAAAGCTCCTGTACACGCTGATTATTTTTTCCTTGCGGAATTGAACCATCAAAGTGTTTTTTTTTTTTTTTCGATTTGCAGCATCAATTCTTTCAGCGTTTTTCACCCATTCAAATGAATAGGAAAAATAGATTATAAAAACTAATCGAACACTTTTGTATTTTATGCATTGTCTTTTTTTCTGCCAATTTCTCGTTTTGGTGCAGAAAAATCTGCTGCAAATCCTGAACGTGTGCACACAGCGGAGGATGGATACTGTCCTGTTACCCACCGGTTAGCGCTCTCATACCGTCAGGATATTGGGGGATTGCTATTTGTTCAGTGTTATTATAATTAGTGGATTGCTATTTGTGCAGTAGGATGTAGGGTAATTGCTATGTATGTAATTCCCCCTTGTGCTGTGGATTTTCGCTTGTTTTCCGATCATTATGACGATTTCATCTCCAGACTCATTTCTTTCCTGATTGTTCTACTTGGCCGCGCTCCAGTCTGCGCTGAACATCTGCTATTTCTGAGCGGATTAGCACAGGTTCCAGCTGATGCTCTGCGGTTCTGGGTCACTGTGCAGATCTGGGGAGGAGACTGGCGGGATGTGTGTGTGGAAGGCTCCACCGCTGTGCTCCATATTGGGGTCCGCACTGCCCCCTCTGCGCCTCACAGAGTCTTGTTCTGTATGGGGGGCACAGCATCGGGGTTCTGATTACAGAGATCATGTTCCCTAGAAGCATCGCTACAGCACCGCAGAACAGGAGTGCAGCTCTCCGCATACAACACATATATATTTGTAGGAACGACTCTGTGTCCTGAATTCCCAGAAATCCCCACACTGTGTGTGCTACAGCGGATGTCCTGAGACAACTCCACCTATTAGTAATAATGTCACCTGTGTGTGAGTCCAGCAGGTGCAGAGGGGCCGAGACTCTGTGATGGGGGCGTAAATTATATGACATCCTATTATCTGTCCTGTATTATGTTACATGCACGGATGGATTATTCCTGCTATGTCTGAATGGAGCATGAAGGATTGTGCTGCGCGACACTCCCCCCACCTGTCAGACATTTATGGATTTGCTGTAAATGGTTGAGATTGGATTATCCCTTTAAGGCTGTGTCCATGATGAGTTTTTGAGACTACGTATTTTTGAAAAGACTAAAAACCGCAGCGTTTTACAGTTGCAGCAAAGGGAATTGAATTTATAGGAATCTCCTGCCCGCTTTGCTTTTACTTTTACGCAGTGCAAACTGACCTGCGGTAAATTTCTGAAATCCTCAACATGTCAATTCCTCTTGCAAAGAATCTGCAGGTAATAACCCCCTATGTGTCTTTGGCTCATTTCTGCTGGGGAAAGGCACTAAAAATGCATGTAATGCACTCGTAAGTTTTGTCAAAGTTTTTATGCTTTCTTTCTGCAGTTAAAACCTGCTTTCTTGGCAGTAAAAATGCAGCTATAAAAGCACTCGTTTTGTGGCTTTTTTGGCGCAGGTGACCTGTCAGCTTTGTCTACACTACATGTTTAAATATAACCAAACAGAGTAATAGATCAACATATCAGTCACTGAGAGTACCATATAATCCTAAAAGTATACAGACATAGTGTCACAATTTAGTAGACTGAAAGGATACCGGACTGTAGCAGACCAACTGCATATACAATATAGAGAAGCCGAGAGAAATAAGCAGTCTAAGGTCAAATATAGAACAAGTGGAAAAACTTTATTGATATAATAGGATAAAAGAATTGCACAACAGATGAATACTGCATGTGTCACAATACAAAATACAAATACAGCAAGGGAAACCACGTGTGGAAGATAAAAGTATAATGATACCTCATGCTACTTATGTACAATAGTATTCAACATGGTTATAATACATAGAAATGTATATAGAGGTAGATAGTGAATAGTAATGGTAATGCAGTACATACCAATAGAGTCACAATGTGACACCACACAGGCTGCCCTTGCCACCCCAACGCGCGTTTCGGATGGTTCCTTCCTTCCTTCTTCAGGGGGCAAGGTTACAGCTTAAACAGCCGTGTCTTAAATACACATATACCCGGAAGTAGCATCTGTGTCTTAATTAAAGTGCACACCTTTTCTTTGATTATAGAACACCAGAGACTACTTGCATTTAGATGGCATAACACATCCATTGACGTCGTAACCATAACAACCGGACCCCCACGCTATCATTGGGGAACGCTGGAACACACGGGGCCCCATGTGGATAAGCGTCCTCAGTTCAGCGGTGCGGGATACCGGAAGTACGGACACTGACATGCGCAGTAGCACAATGCTTGTATATGATGAAGGAGTGCTCAGGACATGCGCAGTAGTATTGGCGGCGGCCATTTCTATGAAGACCAAATGCAAGAATCTCATGATGTCAACCGTTCATACAGACATGCGCAGTAACACTACCGGCAACCATTTCTTTAAAGGCAAATAAAAAACTAAATTACTGTCTACAAAAGATGTAGATAAAAAAGAAAAAAGAAGCCAATACAAAAAATTGAATGTACATATGACAATACTAAACGGTGACTATAATAAAGGTGAGTAGACAAAACATAAACCATAGTAAGAACGAAATAAACAAAACAGGAAAAGAAAAGGTATGAATGTATAATAGACAGTACAAAATATTAAAATGCGTGTATATACACACAACCGTAACTAGAGTGTGGGCAGAACTCATTAATATATAATTTTCGCATGTTATGAACATACAATACACACATGTTGACATATCGAACAGTACAGATGACCAATAATAAATATAACGGATATCACAACGTGACGATTATAAGACACCTTTTACATGTAATGGCATGGTGCCCAACCAATGTCCAATGTCTCCAATAGTCAAATTGACATCCCTAACAGAGTATATAATGGATCCCATACAATAGAAAAAAAGAAATATAAAGAATAACAAAAAAGAAAAGAAAAAGAAGATAATCAAAAAAATAAATAATAAAGAAAATTATTAACAGAATTCAATTGCGATAGGATGGACCCAAAAATAGGTCATTTGCACGTAGTCACATGTGGGTCAAGATAAGGGTATCAATGGGTGATGTTGCTAGATGCAGTCAAGGATACCTAGGATATGGAGCACCACACTCAAGACTAGAATTAAAAGAAAAATAAAATCAATGAAAATGCATATGTACACATACAGGAGAGATATACAATGCACAGAATGCACAGCAGCCCATAGTCTACAAAAAGGGAGCAAATGAAAGACATTCGTTCAAGCCATCCGGATGGACGGTTTGTAGTCGCCAGATCCAGCGTGTCTCCAGTCTAGCCAGGCGCTTAGAGAGCTGACCCCCTCTAATGTTGATCTGGAGGGTATCAATACCCCTAACCCTCAGGAGTGTGGCATCACAGTTATGGTAGGTTTTAAAATGTCTTGGTATTGTCTTCAGGGTGGCTGCGTCCATGTGAGTAGATGCTGCCTGTATGCCCAAAACGTGTTCACGAATGCGGACTTTTAATTGTCGGGTTGTGAGGCCGACATATACGAGTCCACATGGACACGTAGCATAGTAAATTACGTACCTAGTGGTACATGTGATACGTTGTCTGATCGAAAATGATTTCTTACCACTAGAGTCTGTGAATGAATCACACCTATCCACATTAGGGCAGGCAATGCATCTACCACATGGAACGCAACCCACCCTAGGGGTGAAATTATCCAAGAATGTGGTTTGCCGTTGCCCAGAATAGTGGCTATGAACCAACTGGTCTCGTAGATTTTTAGCACGCCTGAAGGTCAGGGAAGGTTTCTCAGGGAGAAATTTACTCATTACCGAATCTGTCAATAGTATGGGCCAAGCTTTCCCCAAGATCGCCCGCACCTGGTCAGCTCTCGAGTGAAAATTGGTAATAAAACGAATCTTATTATCAGATGATATTCCGGACCTCGGATTTGCCTTATAAAGCAAATCACGGCGAACTGAATGTTTGGCTCTCTGATAGGCCCTTTTGATCGAACGACCACTATAACCTCTGGCCAGAAAACGTGTCCGTAATTCTTTCGCCCTCAATTCAAAATCATCATCCGTGGAACAGATCCTACGCAAACGCAGGAACTGTCCCACTGGAATAGATCTAATCATGTGGCTGGGGTGACCTGAGGACGCATGTAATAGGGTGTTGGTCGACGTTTCCTTACGAAAAATATCCGTCTGTAGAAGACCAAATTGGTCTCTCTTTATTGTCACATCCAAGAAATCGATGGAATTGGTATCCCACACAAATGTTAAATGGATATTACGATCATTGCCGTTCAAGAGAGATATAAAATGCGCAAGGTCGATGGCTGTGCCCTGCCATACGAAGAAGATGTCATCAATATAACGCGTCCATAAAGGGACGCGCTCTATTGATCCCTGTTCGTAAGACAGGAAGAGGTCCCTCTCCCACAGCCCCAGGAAGAGACCGGCATAAGAGGGCGCATAGGCCGCTCCCATAGCGGTCCCCTGGAGCTGTAGGTAGAAAGACCCCTTGAAAACAAAAAAGTTGTGGGTGAGGGTGAACTCTAGTAGCTTCAGCAGAAGTTCCTTCACCCCTGAGGATAGGTTGGACATGCCGAGAAAGTATTTCACGGCATGAATGCCATCACTATGCCTGATGTTGGTGTAGAGTGATTCAACGTCTGCTGAAACCAGTAGAGTACCACCCTCTAAACACAAGCCATCGACCCTGCGCAATAAATCTCCTGTGTCCTTGAGAAATGACGGAAGATTAACCACTAGTGGTTGGAGATGGAAATCAATCCATCTGTTTACATGCTCCAGTAGATTGCCCCTACCTGATATGATTGGTCTGCCCGGTGGTGACGTGATATTTTTATGAATTTTAGGGAGTAGATACAATGTAGGGACAGTAGGTTCCGTGACAGTCAAAGCCATAGCAAGGTCTTTGGTGATAACGTCGTCTCGAAGCGCTTGCTGGATGATGGCATCAAGCTGCGCGCTATAAGCTGCCAACGGATTGTAGGTAAGTTTTTTGTAATATGTATTGTTATCCAGTTGGCGGTAGGCCTCCTGTACATACATATTTTTTGGCCACAGGACGACGTTACCACCTTTGTCTGCCGGCTTGACTATCACATCTGGAAGGTTTTGCAGATATTTTAATCTCTCCCTTTCATGTCTGCTAAGATTATCATCCCTAACAGATCTGGGGATTCTAGCAAGATCATTAGTCACCACCCGGACGAAGAGGTCAATGCTGGAGCATGTAGACAGTGGAGGGAACTTATTGGACCGCGGACGGATAGATGGGGGAACCTTACCGCCCTCGTGTGTATGTTCCACCGCCAATTCCTCAAGGACCCTTAATGCATTCTGTTCCTCTTCTGTAGGGAAAAGGACATGGAGTTCATTGTTAAAATAAAATCTCTTAAACAGCAGGGATCTAGCAAACATGTGGAGATCCTTAATGGTATTAAACATATCAAAACTAGATGTAGGAGAAAAAGAGAGTCCTTTTTCAAGAAGTCTAAAGGTACTGCCACACTAAACAATCCCGCTAGCGATCACGATAACGACGCATACTAATGCGATCGCTAGCGGGATTGTTTCTATATCGCTAAATGCGGCCACATTTAGCGATATAGTTAACGACGCTATCGCCGTTAGCGATCTTCTTAACGACTTTAGCGGTACAAAAGTACCGCTAAATCGCTAAGAAAAGGTGCCACACAGCGATTAGATACTTACCCAGCGGGAGCGCCGACGAGAAAATAGGGTCCGGAACGATTCCAGCGACGAGCGAGATCACAGCAGGAAGCTCGTCGCTGGAAGCTGCCGCACTGAACAACATCGCTAACAGGATCGCTAAATAGTGACGTTTTTTAGCGATCCCGTTAGCGATATTGTTTAGTGTGGCATACCCTTAAGATCTACATCAGATAATATATATTGACTTAGGTTAATCACCTTATTATCTTTCTTGGAGGAACCTGTCGGGACATTGCGCCTTTTGTAAGGATGGTAAGAGTGGTCTCTTAGACGGGTACTCTCGATCCCATTGGTAGTAGAAGCCGAGGCAGATGAAAGGTCAGATCGTCCACTCAGAGATGATAGAGACATACTAGAGGGAATTCTCTGTAGATTTCGCCCCTCATTAGTTCTCCATAAATATACCCTTTTACATTGATAGTCTTTGGTATCTCTATTAAATTTGGACAATTGAGTCTCTTGGATTTTTGTTGCTAATTGGTCCATAGCTTTGTCCAGATCTAAATCAAATGATTGAAGTTTGTCGGTGGGACAACCTGCCCTGACCTCAATCTGTGCAACATCTATCTTTTTATCTAATTCCAAAATACTTGTTGAATTTAGATTGATTAATAATTGCATAAGAGTGACAGAGCAGAGAGTGCATGTCTCCTCCCATTTAGCAACAAAAGATGCATCATCTACTGGGTAGGATGGTATTACACGGACCCTAAGTCCTCTTGGTACCATTTTATTTTGTACATATTTCTCGAGAAATAATCTGTTCCACCAAATACGGGACCGTTTCATAAGCATTGTCTTGATGGATAATAATTTATCATCCCATTTAAGATCAATAGGCTGCTGTGCATCTGTTCCACTGTTGCTAAATACTTTATCCACATTATTGAGCCAAACCTTCTCCTTGGCTCGATAGTCCATGATATGATCAGGGGGACCTGTGCATAACACAGTAACAAAGGTTAACCAAACAGAATAATAGATCAACATATCAGTCACTGAGAGTACCATATAATCCTAAAAGTATACAGACATAGTGTCACAATTTAGTAGACTGAAAGGATACCGGACTGTAGCAGACCAACTGCATATACAATATAGAGAAGCCGAGAGAAATAAGCAGTCTAAGGTCAAATATAGAACAAGTGGAAAAACTTTATTGATATAATAGGATAAAAGAATTGCACAACAGATGAATACTGCATGTGTCACAATACAAAATACAAATACAGCAAGGGAAACCACGTGTGGAAGATAAAAGTATAATGATACCTCATGCTACTTATGTACAATAGTATTCAACATGGTTATAATACATAGAAATGTATATAGAGGTAGATAGTGAATAGTAATGGTAATGCAGTACATACCAATAGAGTCACAATGTGACACCACACAGGCTGCCCTTGCCACCCCAACGCGCGTTTCGGATGGTTCCTTCCTTCCTTCTTCAGGGGGCAAGGTTACAGCTTAAACAGCCGTGTCTTAAATACACATATACCCGGAAGTAGCATCTGTGTCTTAATTAAAGTGCACACCTTTTCTTTGATTATAGAACACCAGAGACTACTTGCATTTAGATGGCATAACAAATCCATTGACGTCGTAACCATAACAACCGGACCCCCACGCTATCATTGGGAAACGCTGGAACACACGGGGCCCCATGTGGATAAGCGTCCTCAGTTCAGCGGTGCGGGATACCGGAAGTACGGACACTGACATGCGCAGTAGCACAATGCTTGTATATGATGAAGGAGTGCTCAGGACATGCGCAGTAGTATTGGCGGCGGCCATTTCTATGAAGACCAAATGCAAGAATCTCATGATGTCAACCGTTCATACAGACATGCGCAGTAACACTACCGGCAACCATTTCTTTAAAGGCAAATAAAAAACTAAATTACTGTCTACAAAAGATGTAGATAAAAAGAAAAAAGAAGCCAATACAAAAAATTGAATGTACATATGACAATACTAAACGGTGACTATAATAAAGGTGAGTAGACAAAACATAAACCATAGTAAGAACGAAATAAACAAAACAGGAAAAGAAAAGGTATGAATGTATAATAGACAGTACAAAATATTAAAATGCGTGTATATACACACAACCGTAACTAGAGTGTGGGCAGAACTCATTAATATATAATTTTCGCATGTTATGAACATACAATACACACATGTTGACATATCGAACAGTACAGATGACCAATAATAAATATAACGGATATCACAACGTGACGATTATAAGACACCTTTTACATGTAATGGCATGGTGCCCAACCAATGTCCAATGTCTCCAATAGTCAAATTGACATCCCTAACAGAGTATATAATGGATCCCATACAATAGAAAAAAAGAAATATAAAGAATAACAAAAAAGAAAATAAAAGGTGTCTTATAATCGTCACGTTGTGATATCCGTTATATCTTTTGTAGACAGTAATTTAGTTTTTTATTTGCCTTTAAAGAAATGGTTGCCGGTAGCGCATGTCTGTATGAACGGTTGACATCATGAGATTCTTGCATTTGGTCTTCATAGAAATGGCCGCCGCCAATACTACTGCGCATGTCCTGAGCACTCCTTCATCATATACAAGCATTGTGCTACTGCGCATGTCAGTGTCCGTACTTCCGGTATCCCGCACCGCTGAACTGAGGACGCTTATCCACATGGGGCCCCGTGTGTTTCCAGCGTTTCCCAATGATAGCGTGGGGGTCCGGTTGTTATGGTTACGACGTCAATGGATTTGTTATGCCATCTAAATGCAAGTAGTCTCTGGTGTTCTATAATCAAAGAAAAGGTGTGCACTTTAATTAAGACACAGATGCTACTTCCGGGTATATGTGTATTTAAGACACGGCTGTTTAAGCTGTAACCTTGCCCCCTGAAGAAGGAAGGAAGGAACCATCCGAAACGCGCGTTGGGGTGGCAAGGGCAGCCTGTGTGGTGTCACATTGTGACTCTATTGGTATGTACTGCATTACCATTACTATTCACTATCTACCTCTATATACATTTCTATGTATTATAACCATGTTGAATACTATTGTACATAAGTAGCATGAGGTATCATTATACTTTTATCTTCCACACGTGGTTTCCCTTGCTGTATTTGTATTTTGTATTGTGACACATGCAGTATTCATCTGTTGTGCAATTCTTTTATCCTATTATATCAATAAAGTTTTTCCACTTGTTCTATATTTGACCTTAGACTGCTTATTTCTCTCGGCTTCTCTACATGTTTAAATAGTTAGATTTATTCAACAGAAATACTGCAATAAAGTTTACGTTTCTCTTTGCAACTTTTTTGCATTTTCTCATTGCCTTCCATGGTGAAAAAGTGCTGCAACAATGCTGAAAGAATTGACGCTGCAGATTTAAAATACGCTGGAGTTCTCAAACTCAGCCCTTTTGTAATTTACAGCTTATTAAAATTTTCAGCCGTTCTTTATATATTAGAACTGTTTTTTCGATACAGCTCATTACCTTGGAGACCGACCACCGCTGCTGTCTGTCTGGTAAGCACTGCATGAGATCTGGCCGGGAATAGGGGCTAACAACGGGCCCCAGCGATTCTGGCAACTTTAAAACTGTGCAAGTTCAATAGAAAAGAGAGACTTGTAAGCACTGCGCATGTTCTGCCATCTAACAGCGGTTGACGGTCCCTAAGGCAACGAGTTGTAAACAAAAAAAGCGTTAATACCCCAAGAATGTTTACAGCGTCAGAGTGAACGCTTGCTAGTGTGGATGGAGGAGTCGGAAGATTGCTGCCATCTGTTGTGTATGGGGCCCTTTAGGGTAAAACAGATAAGTGTCACAGAGCAGCTAAGGAATCGCTGACTAATCACACTGATACATTGAGGATGGAGAAAACCTCCAGATGTTTAATGAATCTCAGTTACTATTCTGGTTACTAGTTACAAATACATCAATTTCTATATATAAAAAAAATGGTGACGTGAGTTTCCAGCTGCACTGTCCCTCAACTCTCCTGAAAGCGGGGCAGAGGAGGGGCTCTCTCACCTAATACCAGAGCCACCAGGTCGTGGGCTGATAGTCATCGCCTCCTGTTCTTCATCTGATCTTTCCCTTTGATACAAGAACCTGACACCGGAGATCAATCTTTATCCTTTGTTTGTGATAGTAATTTCTGTCCCTTATGGAGTAGAGCTGTCGTCACTGGCGCGGGGCGGCTTCATCTGTGCCAGACTGCGAGACTTTGTAAATGAATCTGAAAATACCTTTCCCTCGGTGCCACTCTACATTAGGTGACCAACGAGACCAGGATAATACACATGTGTCTGAAGATGGCTCCGTATCGGGGTCATCATGATCAGACATTTGCTTTGATAAGGTCCTATACACATTAGAAAAAACTGGTGGGATTTTCCAACTCCTATGTGGAGGCTGTCCTACTCCTCCACCGATGTCAGGAGAAAAGGAGGACGCAGTTGTAAATAAAATGTCTATTTTTGTCTGGAGTACGGGACAGGGGGTCTGGAGGAAAAGGAGGAAGACCAAGTGTTCTGGAGGAAAAGGAGGAGGACAGAGGGGTCTGGAGGAAAAGGAGGAGGACAGAGGGTTCTGGAAGAAAAGGAGGAGGACAGAGGGGTCTGGAGGAAAAAAAGAAAACCAAGGGTTCTGGAAGAAAAGGAGGAGTACAAAGAGTTCTGAAGGAAAAGGAGCAGGACAGAGGGGTCTGGAGTAAAGGGAGGAGGACAAAGAGGTCTGGAAGAAAAGGAGGAGGACAAAGGGTTCTGGAGGAAGCCAGAAGAAGACAGAAGGAAAAGGAGGAGGACTGAGGGTTATGGAGGAAAAAGAGGAGAACCAAGGGTTATGGAGGAAAAGGAGGCAGACAAAGAGTTCTGGAGGAAATGGAGGAGGAGAGAGGGGTTTGGAGGAAAAGGAGGAGAACAAAGGGGCCTGGATGAAAAGGAGGAGGACAAAGGGTTCTGGAGGAGAGAGGGATGTGGAGGAAAAGGATTAGGACAGAGGGTTCTGAAAGAAAAGGATTAGGATAGAGGGGTCTGGGGAAAAGGAGGAGGACAAAGGGGACTGGAGGAAACGGAAGAGGAGAGAGGGGTCTGGAGGAAAAGGAGGAGAACAAAGGTGCCTGGAGGAAAAGGAGGAGGACAAAGGGTTCTGGAGGAAAAGCAGGAGGAGAGAGGGATGTGGAGGAAAAGGATTAGGATAGAGGGGTCTGGAGGAAAAGGAGGAGGACAAAGGGGTATGGAGAAAAAGGAAGAGGACAAAGTGATCTGAAGGAAAATGAGGAGGACAGAGGGGTCTGGAGAAAAAGGAGCAGGACAAAGGGTCCTGGAGGAAAAGGAGGAGGACAGAGTTGTCTGGAGGAAAAGCAGGAGGACAGAGGTGTCTGGAGGAAAAGCAGGAGGAGAGAGTGATCTGGAGGAAAGGAGGAGGACAGAGATGTCTGGAGGAAAAAGAGGAGGACAGAGGTCTGGAGAAAAAGGAGGAGGACAGAAGGGTTTGGAGTAAAATTAGGTTGCAGAGGAGACTGCAGGAGGAAAGTGACAGAGTAATCTGGAGAAGAAAGAGGATGACAAAGGGTTCTGGAGGAAAATGAGGAGAGAACAGAAGGGTCTGAAGGAAAGAAACAGGCGTCTGGAGGAGGACAAAGTGGTCTAGAGGAAAATGAGAATAGAGGGAACAGAGGAGACTAGAAGATGAGGAAAACATTGAAGTCTAGAGGAGGAGGGGGACAGAGGTGTCTTAAGTGGAACAGAGGGGTCTGGAGTACTTGGACAGAGGGTTCTGGAGAAGTGAGACAGAAGCATCTGAAGAAGGTGGAGGGGAACAGAGGAGCCTGGAAGAAGAGAAGGACAGAAGGGACAGGAGGAGGAAGGGAACAGAGAGGTTTGGAGGAAGAGAACAGAGGAGCCTGGAGGAGGTGGACTGAGGAGTCTAGAAGAAGAGAACAGAGGAGCGTGGAGGGGGACAGAGGGGTCTGGAGTAAAAGGAGAAGGGAGGGGACAGGAGCCTTAAGGAGGAGGAGGACAGAGGGGTCTGGAGGAGGAGGAAGGGGAAAGAGGGGTCTGAAGGAGGGGACAAAGGGTTCTGGAGGAGGAGGGGGATAGAGGTGTCTAGAGGAGGAGGAGGACAGAGTGTCTGAAAAAGGAGGAAGGGAATAGAGGCGTCTAGAGGAGGGTGAGAGGGGAGGGCAGAAATTGGATGTACATGTATATGGGGGGGAGTGTAGAGTGATGGCCATTCTGAGAATTGGTGTTCAGCTAGCTGCGGAGGTGCATGGACACATTTAGAGAATACAGAGGTGACGGGGGGGATTTGTTGGGTACCCATTATCTTTAGGTATGACCTCCTTCCCCCCCATTACATGGACCAGTGACTTCAGAGAGTGTAGTGTAAGTTTAGTTTCTCCTGTGGTGATTTTTCGGGTCCGTGGTGATGATCCAGATATCCCTGCCCCAGTTCTGTTCGGATGCCCCCCTCCTTCTCTATTAATGACTCCACAGTAGATCTCCTGCTATTATTAGATTTGACACAGTTTTACTTTAGTTTCCATTTACTGATTTATCAATGAAACCAATGTGGTCCTCAACCCTTTCTCGGACGCAGGGGCTATTTTACCCTAGAGGGCTCAAACATTGCTGCTGGAGTATCGTCCAGCCAGGAATCTGCATCCTTCTAATATACTTAGCATGAATTCTTCTTTTACAGTATATCTCTGCTTGCTGTCAGTGAATGAGGACATTTCTGAATTCTGAGTAGATTCAGGGTTTGCTGTCAGCGTTTTCACTGATAGATTTGTATCCTGTGTTCCCCACTGAGATATTTGTCACCAACCACCAGGACAGCGATTCCATCACCATTTTAGAAATACGGTATCTGTCTGCTTTCAGGGAATAGCAGCATTCTTAGAGATTAAAATTGCGTTTGTTACAGTGTATCAGTCTGAGTGACTTCCCACGAGCTAAACGCAAGCAGCACAAATTTGTCTCCTGTCCGGAGATTACAGACTGACTGCTTGTACCTACACTTATACATGACAAGGGGGCACGCAATCCACCACAAGGGAGCCACCTTTTTAAGGTGACCGCTGGCTTTGACACAACTCGCACAAGACTTTGTAGTTGTTCTTCAAAAATTGGTTTAGGTCTCCAGAGCGTAGCTGGGCCACCCCAAATAGAAGATTCCCCTGATTAATTGGGGCTGACAGCGCATAATGTCACTAGATAAGTAATTAGCCGCTGGTCCCGCTGATGAGTCACTGGGGGTCACATTGCAGATTTGATCCTGTGACCACCTGAGGTTCAGGTCGGCAGGGTGAACCCAAATAGGCTTAGATTAATGCAAGGTCGCGTGCGATCTATTAATCACTGTCTGGCATCATATTAAAGGGTGGTATGCCCACAGGTGTAACCGTCTCTTATCGTCATGTGTTGCCCCTTTAAGACCCTGTTCACATTCGTTTTGGTGCATGAGTCTTGTATTAGCCTATGCAAAGATCAAATCCCAAAGACAGAGGGTATCGTTGGGGTTAATACGGGAGAGGTGCCTGTGACGACACAGCATTTTATCTTAATTAACCAGATGTCTATTTTCAGTAAGCCAGGAGGAATAGACTGTTATCTATATGTTGAGTTATGAATTTATGTGTATGCTCTTTGATTGGTCAAGAAAACACAGATTTTTTGTTCGTATAGGCCTGTAATATTGACTATTAAGTTGACGTTTGTTGTAACATATTGTGCTGGATGACAGAGACGCAGGGTAATTGAACAATGATGTTTGCTGATATGTTGATTACACATTTTTCAGGCCAGCCAGTTTGTTGACTTGCAAAACAGAGGAGGAAAAACTATACAAATAGATTACATAAGTAAACAATGCGAGGTAATCTTATCACATCTTCCTCTTGACCTTTGTATTTGGCTTGAAGGACAACAGTTGTGAGCTATAAAAATGGGATATGCCTCTAACAATATACATCCAGACAGCCAAGAGATCCAAAGAACCAAAGACTCTCTGTAAAACCACAGCCAGGAACACTTTAAAGCAGGGGTGGACAATTAGTTTTCCTGAAATTATTCTACTCAATATTAATATCGAGAAATTATAATTATTATGTTATTGATAATTATATTCATATTATTTGTATCACTTAATATTGAATAGAATTACGTATGCTCACATCCCCCTATATATTGTTTCAACCCGAGTACAGCCCCTTCTGTATATCATATGAGCCCCCCAACAGCCCCTTCTATGTGGCATGAGCCCCGCACAGCCTCCCCCATATGCGGCACACACCCTCCTCCCCCATATGCGGCATGAGCCCCACACCAGCCTCCCCCATATGCGGCATGAGCCCCACACCAGCCTCCCCCATATGCGGCATGAGCCCCACACCAGCCTCCACCATATGCGGCATGAGCCCCACATCAGCCTCCCCCATATGCGGCATGAGCCCCACACCAGCCTCCCCCCATATGCGGCATGAGCCCCACAACAGCCTCCCCCATATGCAGCATGAGCCCCACACAGCCTCCCTATATACACTGCATGAGCCCCACACAGCTTCCCCATATACTCTGCATGAGCCCCACACAGCCTCCCCATATACACTGCATGAGCCCCATACAGCCTCCCCATATACACTGCATGAGCCCCATACAGCCTCCCCATATACACTGCATGAGCCCCACACAGCCTCCCCATATACACTGCATGAGCCCCACACAGCCTCCCCATATACACTGCATGAGCCCCACACATCCTACCCACATACACTGCATGAGCCCCACACAGCCTTCCCATATACACTGCATGAGCCCCACACAGCCTCCCCATATACACTGCATGAGACCCACACAGCCTCCCCATATACACTGCATGAACCCCACACAGCCTCCCCATATACACTGCATGAGCCCCACACAGCCTCCCCATATACACTGCATGAGCCCCACACATCCTACCCATATACACTGCATGAGCCCCACACAGCCTCCCCATATACACTGCATGAGCCCCACACAGCCTCCCCATATACACTGCATGAGCCCCACACAGCTTCCCCATATACACTGCATGAACCCCACACAGCCTCCCCATATACACTGCATGAGCCCCACACAGCCTCCCCATATACACTGCATGAGCCCCACACAGCCTCCCTATATACACTTCATGAGCCCCATACAGCCTCCCCATATACACTGCATGAGCCCCATACAGCCTCCCCATATACACTGCATGAGCCCCACACAGCCTCCCCATATACACTGCATGAGCCCCACACAGCCTCCCCATATACACTGCATGAGCCCCACACATCCTACCCACATACACTGCATGAGCCCCACACAGCCTTCCCATATACACTGCATGAGCCCCACACAGCCTCCCCATATACACTGCATGAGACCCACACAGCCTCCCCATATACACTGCATGAACCCCACACAGCCTCCCCATATACACTGCATGAGCCCCACACAGCCTCCCCATATACACTGCATGAGCCCCACACATCCTACCCATATACACTGCATGAGCCCCACACAGCCTCCCCATATACACTGCATGAGCCCCACACAGCCTCCCCATATACACTGCATGAGCCCCACACAGCTTCCCCATATACACTGCATGAACCCCACACAGCCTCCCCATATACACTGCATGAGCCCCACACAGCCTCCCCATATACACTGCATGAGCCCACACACAGCCTCCCTATATACACTTCATGAGCCCCACACAGCCTCCCTTTATACACTACATAAACCCACACAGCCTCCCTATATACACTGCATGAGCCCCACAAAGCCTCCCTATATACACTGCATGAGCCCCACACAGCCTCCCATGTGCAACATGTCACCCCCATATGCAGCACCATGCAGGGTCGGCTCCAGGTTTTCATGGGCCCAGGCGAAAGAGTCTCAATGGGCCCCTTTAACACATACCACAATTCATGATGCACAGATATGGCAGAGAAATATAGGTATAGTACAATGCCAAATATTTCACTTACTTCATACTTTACATGAGTGATATCTATTGTAAATTCTGCAATAGCTCAAAAGACAAACAGTATTGTCATCCATACAGTATTATGGGCACCCCATAGTGCTCCCTGCAGAATAATGAGCCCCATATATTGCTCCATACAGTATAATGAGCTCCATATATTGCTTCATACGGTATTATGGGCACCACATAGTGTTCCATACAGAATAATGAGCCCCATATATTGCTTCATACAGTATTATGGTTACCACATAGCGCTCCATACAGAATAATGAGCCCCACATAATGCTCCATATATAATAGACCCTATAAAATGCTCCATTTATAATAGGCACCAAATGATTCTCCATATATAATGGGCCCCATATGATGTTCCATATATAAATGGGCCCCATATGATGTTCCATATATGATGGGCCCCATATGATGCTCCAGTGTATGATGGGCCCCATATATGATACTCTAGTGTATGATGGGCCCCATATGATGGTATCCATATATTGCGCCAAACATAAATAAAAAATGAAATACTCGCCTCTCCTCACTGGCCGATGCTCTGCTCGAGTCACCGGTACTGGCACAGGCACTGGGCCCCCATAGCATGCCGGTGTCCCCGACTGTGAGTGGGCCCCCCCGCCTGCTCAGGGCCCCGGCACTTGCCCGGGTGCGCCGGGTGCTGACGCTGGCCCTGGCACCATGTGCAGCATGTGACCCCCATATGCAATGCCATGTGCAGCATGTCACCCCCATATGCAGCATCATATGCAGCATCATGTGCCACATGTCACCCCCATATACAGCACCATTTCACCCCCATATGAATCACCATGTGCAGCATGTCACCCCTATATGCAACACCATGTACAGCATGTCACCACCATGTGCAGCATGTCACCCCATATGCAACGCCATGTGCAGCATGTCACCCCCATATGCAGGATCATGTGCAGCATGTCGCCTCCATATGCAGCACCATGTGCAGCATGTCACGCCCATATGTAGCACCATTTTACCCCATATGCAACACCATGTGCAGCATTTCACCCCATATGCAGCACCATGTGCAGCATGTCACCCCCATATGCAGCATCAAGTACAGCATATCACCCCCATATGCAGCACCATGTGCAGCATGTCACCCCTATAGCCTCCCCATGCTCACCCAAACATTCCATACACATGAAAAAAAAAAAGAACACCACATACTCACCTGTTCCCCAGGGCTCTGCTTCTCTCCCTGCCTCTGGTGCGCTGACTCTCCGAAGTACACAGCTGACGCGATGAAATGATGTCATCGCGTCAGCTGTTTCACACGCTGATTGGTAGAGAAAGTGGCCGGAGGCCCCTCTTTCTAGAAGTCAGCGCAGATGGAGATAGCGAGCAAGAAGGCACAGTGCAGCCCATGGACCTCTGGTTTCAAGCCCTACGGCTATCTCGGTCCATGGGCCGTAGTGAGACAGCCAGAGGGCTGGATGTGGCCTGCGGGCCGCACTTTGCCCAGGTCTGCTTTACAGGAAAGCTGCCAGATCATAATGGACACCGATTTGACATTTTACAGGATGCCAGCTTAGGGGACCTCAGCCCAGGCTATAAGAATACAGATCGGCTCCATTAAGCATCTCTGAACCATTGATACGTTTGAGGTAGTCAGGGTTTTGACCCACCGGTCACCTAGCTCCATGAAGATGTTTGGAGAAGCCAGGTTGTGACCCTCCTGTCACCTGGCCTTGTACTTCCATGGACTGTCAGCTTCCTTAGCCTGTCGTTACCTCCTCTCTGTGCGTGCCACAGTTGGGTAGTCGGCCCTGGAAGCTCAGAAGTCACAGCTTCTCTTGTGGCCCTGCCCCGATGGAGCGATTAAGTAATTTCTCTGCCATAAGGGTAGATCTGGCACCCGCATTCTCTGGAAATTTCAGGGTGCAAGTCAGTATGTGATAAATCTGGGGTTGGAGAACCATTTTAAAGTGCTCTTCCTTCCATGGATGTATGGCACATATCTGTTCTTTTGCGTTTATGCTGATATATTGAGCTACACTCACATCCGAACGACAAAAATGATAATGGTGTATGCCCCGATACCGGTGTAAGGTCACAGAAGGTTCTGTCTGATCCTTCTGTCCGTTTTATGAAGATTACGTCTGGAGCTGCCAATCTACCACGGCAATGAGCGTCTTAGGATATTTGTTGAGGCAGATGGTTCCTAGCTTCCTCTGTGGCGTAATCTCAGACTTCTGTTCTGGTGATTGCACCTGACGTTCCCCAATATCACCGGAGGTGGTACGCAGTAGTGGCCATTCCTCTACCAGAGGGGTCGTTGTCATGAGGCTGAGTTGCTATACCAAACATTACCTGAAGACGATTGTGGCGCTGTTTCCTTTATTTTTTAACGTCACCATGTCTTTATAATTCTGCATGAACCCAAGAGAGTTGAACATGACATTGGGGATAAAAAAAATTAGAAAAAACTAGAGATGAATGGAGCTGCAACAGGTGGTGTAATGAACGGGCCCCCTCGAGCCTGTCGAGTCATGCTGCCGAGAATGTCTGCAGAGCAACTGCGGATTAGAATCGCTCGCCGTGTGATGGCGGAACTTCAAGTTTCTGCAAAATCACTAACCGTGCTCCAAACTATCACAGTGCTTTAGTGTTACTGTTCTTATCGTATGGGCCAAAGGGGCCCCACAAGGCTCCAGGGTCCCCAGCAGCAGGTCCACTTATGCTTCAAATGTCACTGCAATGCAATGGCTTACATGCCCAGCAAAATGGGAACACAGCTGCCGATTTTGCCGCACCATTTCTGCTGTGGGAGATCCAATGTGGAATTACACAAGTTTTTAGCAGCATGCACAAGAGACAAATGTAGCATGAGCAAAGCGCAACAAAAACTGCAAGAAAAAACAAGGAAAACCTGCTTATTTTCTACAGCTTCTTTACTGCCAAGAGAACAGGTTTTGCTGCTGGAAAAAAACGCAGCAAAAATGCCTCGTGTGAACATAGCGTTTTCTGCTACAGGTTTCATCCTGTGCAGCATAAAATAACCGACTGGATGCAAGATCTGCACCAACGGCCGATTCTGTAGGTTTTTCTTTTTTTTGCGCAGCTTCACTTTGCTGGTACTGCGATCCTCTAGCAGATAAACCGCCGCAGATCCAAGAACATGCCCCATGCACTCATTTGTTGTATAACAGCCAATATGGACAACATCAAGACTCCAGAATGACAAATGTGCCACATTTTATCCGCAGCTCCCATGCTGGCTAGCACTGATTTCTGGGAGCTGTCATGGCGAATGATTTTCCGCCAACTTTACCAGAAGCTGACATAATCCAAAAAGGCAAGAGAGCATTAGTAAGGACCATGGCGGCAGGACTTGTGACGCCATGTTCTGCTTTGGATCCCGTCCTCCCATGAACACATGGTAATCAGAGCACATCTCCGTCCTAATCTGTACATCCCACAAAACAGCAATTTCATCACCCGCTGATCCCGGCTCGCGCCTCCATTAAATGCTGATTCAAGGATTATAGTGGAGAAATGTAACTTGTTTCACTCCGAGGATAAGATGTTCAAACAGGATTTGCAGGGTCTCATCCCACCGACCTCTCCACAGTATGGAGGCCACAGAAGAGCAGGAGTGTCCGCTCAGTTACCTGGTGAGAAGACTGTCCCCGACCACTGACACAGTGTAACAGAAGATCCGCTGTGAGATCCCCAGGGGACATGTTTTGCTGTGTATCTAATCCTATCCTGTGTGATACTGTCTGCTGAGCCGTGTATCTAATCCTATCCTGTATGACTGTCTGCTGAGCCGTGTATCTAATCCTAACCTGTGTGATGCTGACTGCTGAGATGTGTATCTAATCCTATCCTGTTTGATACTGTCTGCTGAGCCGTGTATCTAATCCTATCCTGTGTGATACTGTCTGTTGAGCTGTGTATCTAATCCTATACATGTGTGATACTGTCTGCTGAGCTGTGTATCTAATCCTATACATGTGTGATACTGTCTGCTGAGCTGTGTATCTAATCCTATACATGTGTGATACTGTCTGCTGAGCCGTGTATCTAATCCTATACATGTGTGATACTGTCTGCTGAGCCGTGTATCTAATCCTATACATGTGTGATACTTTCTGCTGAGCTGTGTATCTCATCCTATCCTGTGTGATACTGTCTGCTGAGCCGTGTATCTAATCCTATCCTGTGTGATACTGTCTACTGAGCCGTGTATCTAATCTTATCCTGTGTGATACTGTCTGCTGAGCCGTGTATCTAATCCTATACATGTGTGATACTGTCTGCTGAGCTGTGTATCTCATCCTATCCTTGTGATACTGTCTGTTGAGCTGTGTATCTAATCCTATCTTGTGTGATACTGTCTACTGAGCCGTGTATCTAATCTTATCCTGTGTGATACTGTCTGCTGGGGTGCAGTATCTAAAAAGGTTGCACTCTATCATACTAAAGCATGTCAATGTGAAATATATGAAATATGAATAGCAATACAGCTTCTGAACATTAGGAAAAAATGAGACTCTTTGCACACAATTTTTCCAAATCATGCCTGCCCATCAACCAACGTCAAGGTGGTCCAGTCAGTCTTTTGTTGTTTGTATGTTAGCTTACTGACTGAGTACTCTGCACTTCACCATGTGGTGACTTTAATTACAGCAGGTCCTACTTACCCATAAATGCAGGCTTTGCTGAGAGAGGTGTCCACATTCACCCAGGAATACAGACATCAGCCTTAGAGAGGTATTCACATTGGATAGAGGTTTTTGGGACCACCTTGACGTTGGTTGATGGGCAGGCATGATTTGGCCAAATTGTGTGCAAAGCATCTCATTTTTTCCTAATATTCAGAAGTCATATTGCTATTCATAATTCATATATTTCACATAGACATGCTTTAGCACGATAGAGTGCAACCTTTTTTGTACATTGTATATGGAGGTAGCTGCTCCTGGTATGCTCCTATTCACACTAGCTTGGATGTGCCAGTCAATCTTTTGTTATTTGACATGCAGTATCTAGTCCTATCCTGTGTGATACTGTCTGCTGAGGGGAGTATCTAATCCTATCCTGTGTGATACTGACTGCTGAGCCGTGTATCTAATCCTCTCCTTTGTAATACTGTCTGCTTAGGGGCAGTATCTAATCCTATCCTGTGTGATCTGCTCCGTTATGGCTCTGCAATCTGCTCTTTGGCGTTATCCTGGCTGGTTTGGAGCCGTGGATTGTCCTCTGTGGTGGTGATGTCTCCACTGTGGATCATCCTCTGTGGCGATGATGTCTCCACTCTGGATCATCCTCTGTGGCGATGATGTCTCCAATCTGGATCATCCTCTGTGGCGATGATGTCTCCACTCTGGATCATCCTCTGTGGCGGTGATGTCTCCACTCTGGATCGTCCTATGTGGAGGTGATATCTCCACTGTAGATCGTCATAGGTGGAGGTGATGTCTCCACTGTGGATATTCCTCAGTGGCGGTGATTTCTCCGCTGTGGATCGTTCTATGTGGAGGTGATGTCTCTGCTGTGGATCGTCCTTTGTGTTGGTGACGTCTCTGCTGTGCTTCATTCTTTCTGGCGGTGATGTTTCCTCTGTGGATCATCCTCTGTGACAGTGTTGTCTCAGCTGTGGATCGTCCTCTTTGGAGGTGCGGTCTCCACTGTGAATCATCCTCTGTGACGGTGATGTCTCCGCTGTGGATCGTCGTCTGTGGAGGTGATGTCTCCACTGTGGATCGTCCTCTGTGGAGATGATGTCTCTACTGTGGATTATCCTCTGTGGCGGTGATGTATCCACTGTGGATCATCCTCTGTGGAGGTGATATCTCCACTGTAGATCGTCCTAGGTGGAGGTGATGTCTCCACTGTGGATCGTCCTCAGTGACGGTGATTTCTCCGCTGTGGATCGTTCTCTGTGGAGGTGATGTCTCTGCTGTGGATCGACCTTTGTGTTGGTGACGTCTCTGCTGTGCTTCATTCTTTCTGGCGGTGATGTCTTCTCTGTGGATCATTCTCTGTGACAGTGTTGTCTCAGCTGTTGATTGTCCTCTTTAGAGGTGCGGTCTCCACTGTGAATCATCCTCTGTGAGGGTGATGTCTCCGCTGTGGATCGTCCTCTGTGGAGGTGATGTCTCTGCTGTGGATCATCTTCTGTGGAGGTGATGTCCTCTTATGTGGATTATTTTCCTGTAGCTCCACAAGGGCGATTAATGACCGGGACAATGGGGAACGCTTTCCTCGCCTCGGAGGATGAATGAGGTCTGGCAGGAACATTATACACTTCACCATCGCTGATCACTCCCGTTATCTGCTGCATTATTCATCACAATGGGGGCAATCACTGGAGACATTGCTATGAAGCATACCATAATACAGGGAGAGACGCCACCGTAAGGGCCCACGACCGCTCAATGCACTGACATCTCTGAGATGTAGAAATTAAGTGGAAGAGACAAAAATCATACAGAAAAATCATTCATATACACTGCCCCCTCGCCCGGGACCGGTGATGTCCCTGTATATGTACGCGGTGGTTGCTCAAAACTCCATTCTGTCACTATGTGACCTGCAGAAAGGAGCAGCTGTCAATCACCACCTGTCCTGGTCCCACCCACAGAGCAGTGCTGCATTGTAAACAATGAAGGAAAACACAGCACATTGTCTCCCATCAATACTCTGTGAGATAAACACATCAGCAACACAAACCTTTCTCTAGTCCAGATATTTGCTACAATGTATCAGTCTGTGATGCTCCACTATTCCCCAGTCTGGATTCAACTGAAGCTAACTCCCACCTTAGAGAAAGAAGTCTACCGATCTGCACAGGTGTTCAGTCTCCGGAGGAAAACAAGCATCTTCCCATTGCTTAACAGCAAGCAGAGATCTTGAGATTGGAGAGGATTTTTTTTAAAGCCCCAGTTCATAAAGCAGATCATGCCAGCTTGTGAAAAGTAAGCAGAGCCCCACTGGTTGGGGGCATAGGCAAACCCAGCGGGCAAATGTCAGAAAACACCAAAGTAGTGATATTATGACAGAAATCCCCTCATAGTACCACAGCCCTGTTTATATATATATATATACACAGTACAGACCAAAAGTTTGGACACACCTTCTCATTCAATGATTTTTCTGTACATTACACTTTACAAAAAAGTGTGAAACAACTGAAAATATGTCTTATATTCTAGGTTCTTCAAAGTAGCCACCTTTTGCTTTGATTACTGCTTTGCACGCAAAAAAGGTGAACGGATGGACTCTACAGTCATGGCCAAAAGTTTTGAGAATGACACAAATATTATATTTTCACATGATCTGCTGCCCTCTGGTTTTTATGTGTGTTTGACAGATGTTTTTATCACAGACAGAAATATAATTGCAAACATATGAGTAACAAAAGCTTATATTGACAGTTAGAATGAGTTATTGCAGCAAGTCAATATTTGCAGTGTTGACCCTTCTTCTTCAGGACCTCTGCAATTCTCCCTGGCATGCTCTCAATCAACTTCTGGACCAAATCCTGACTGATAGCAGTCCATTCTTGCACAATCAATGCTTTCATTTTGTCAGAATTTTTAGGTTTTTGTTTGTCTACCCGTCTCTTGATGATTGACCACAAGTTCTCAATGGGATTAAGATCTGGGGAGTTTCCAGGCCATGGACCCAAAATCTCTATGTTTTGTTCCCTGAGCCATTTAGTTATCACCTTTGCTTTATGGCAAGGTGCTCCATCATTCTGGAAAAGGCATTGTTGATCGCCAAACTGCTCTTGGAGGGTTGGGAGAAGTTGCTCTTGGAGGACATTCTGGTACCATTCTTTGTTCATGGCTGTGTTTTTAGGCAAGACTGTGAGAGAGCCGATTCCCTTGGCTGAGAAGCAACCCCACACATGAATGGTTTTAGGATGCTTAACAGTTGGCATGTGACAAGACTGGTGGTAGCGCTCACCTTGTCTTCTCCGAATGAGGCGTTTTCCTGATGTCCCAAACAATCGAAAAGGGGATTCATCAGAGAAAATAACTTTAACCCAGTCCTCAGCAGTCCACTGCCTGTACCTTTTGCAGAATATCAGTCTGTCCATGATGTTTTTTCTGGAGAGAAGTGGCTTCTTTGCTGCCCTCCTTGAGACCAGGCCTTGCTCCAAGAGTCTGCGCCTCACAGTGCGTGCAGATGCACTCACATCTGCCTGCTGCCATTCCTGAGCAAGCTCTGCACTGCTGGTAGTCCGATCCCGCAGCTGAAACACTTCTAAGAGACGGTCCTGGTGCTTGCTGGTCTTTCTTGGGCGCCCTGGAGCCTTTTTGGCAACAATGGAACCTCTCTCCTTGAAGTTCTTGATGATGCGATAGATTGTTGACTGAGGTGCAATCTTTCTAGCTGCGATACTCTTCCCTGTTAGGCCATTTTTGTGCATTGCAATGATGACTGCACGTGTTTCTTTAGAGATAACCATGGTTAACAGAAGAGAAACAATGATGCCAAGCACCAGCCTCCTTTTAAAGTGTCCAGTGGTGTCATTCTTACTTAATCATGACAGATTGATCTCCAACCATGTCCTCATCAACACCCACACCTGTGTTAATGGAGCAATCACTGAAAAGAGGTTAGCTGGTCATTTAAGGCAGGACTGCAATGATGTTGAAATGTGTTTTGGGGGATAAAGTTCATTTTCTAGCCAAATATTGACTTTGCAAGTAATTGCTGTTAAGCTGATCACTCTTTGTAACATTCTGGAGTATATGCAAATTGCCATTAGAAAAAGTGAAGCAGTAGACTTTGTAAAAATTAATATTTGTGTCATTCTCAAAACTTTTGGCCATGACTGTACATGCCTGGTTCCCACCGTGAAGCATAAAGGAGGAGGTGGTGTGATGGTGTGGGGGTGCTTTGCTGGTGACACTGTTGGGGATGTATTCAAAATTGAAGGCATACTGAACCAGCATGGCTACCACAGCATCTTGCAGCGGCATGCTATTCCATCCGGTTTGCGTTTAGTTGGACCATCATTTATTTTTCAACAGGACAATGACCCCAAACACACCTATTTGACCAAGAAGGAGAGTGTTGGGGTGCTACGCCAGATGACCTGGCCTCCACAGTCACCAGACCTGAACCTAATCGAGATGGTTTGGGGTGAGCTGGACCGCTCACCGCTTCAATTTTGAATAAATCCCCAACAGTGTCACCAGCAAAGCACCTCCACACCATCACGCCACCTCCTCCATGCTTCACCGTGGGAACTAGGCATGTAGAGTCCATCTTTTCACCTTTTCTGCGTGCAAAGCAGTAATCAAAGCAAAATGTGGCTACTTTGAAGAACCTAGAATATAAGACATATTTTCAGTTGTTTCACACTTTTTTGTAAAGTGTAATGTACAATTCCACATGTGTTAATTCATAGTTTTGATGCCTTCAGTGTGATTTTACAATTTTCATAGTCATGAAAATGCAGAAAAATATTTGAATGAGAAGGTGTGTCCAAACTTTTGGTCTGTACTGTATATATACTGGATGGTGGCCCGCCCGATTCTAACGCATCAGGTATTCTAGGTATGTAGTTTATTTATACAGCCCGCTCCCACTCCACTGAGCTGGCTCCGCTCCCACCTTCCCATCCTTGTATGCATGGCTCCCTCACCTGTACATGGCTCCCCTGTCCATCCTGATCATGCTCGCTCCCTCCTTTTATGCATGCTTCGCTCACCTCCATCCTTATGCATGGCTCCGTCACCTCCAACCTTCATGCTCACTCCACTCCCGTATACTGGCTCTCATCTCCATCTTATGCAGCTCCGCTCCACCTCCACCGTCATGGCTCGCTCCCATCCTGTAGTCCCACCTCTCTTAATGCATGCTCGCTCCCACTTCCATCTGTATACTTGGCTGCTCCCTCCATTGTAGTAGCTCCCCTCCTGTTACTGCTCCCTTCATCCTGAACATGTCCGCATCCACTCCTTGTATCATGGCTCCACCCTCCATCGTATAATGGCTCTGCCCCTCCTTGTATCATGCTCGTCCACTTCCCATCTGTATGCATGCTCCCTACTTGTAAGGCTCCCCTGTCCCATCCTGTATACATGGCTCCGCTCCCCCCTTCCCTCCTTGTATGCATGGCTCCGCTCAACCCTCCCATCCTTGTATGCATGGCTCCGGTCCACCCTCCCAACCTGTATACATGGCTCAGCTCCACCCTCCCATCCTGTATACATGGCTCTGCTCCATCCTCCCATCCTTGTATGCATGGCTCCGCTCCACCCTCCCATCCTGTATACATGGCTCCGCTCCCATCCTGTATACATGGCTCCGCTCCACCCTCCCATCCTTATATGCATGGCTCCGCTCCCACCCTTCCATCCTGTATACTTGGCTCCGCTCCACCCTCCCATCCTTGTATGCATGGCTCCCCCCTTCAGTCCTTGTATACATGGCTCCCCTGTCCCATCCTTGTATACATGGCTCCCCTCCACCCTCCCATCCTGTATACATGGCTCCGCTCCCACCCTCCCATCCTGTATACATGGCTCTGCTTCCATCCTTGTATGCATGGCTCCGCTCCCACCCTCCCATCCTGTATGCATGGCTCCGCTCCACCCTCCCATCCTGTATACATGGCTCTGCTCCACCCTCCCATCCTGTATACATGGCTCCGCTCCACCCTCACATCCTGTATACATGGCTCCGCTCCACCCTCCCATCCTTGTATACATGGCTCTGTTCCAGCCTCCCATCCTTGTATGCATGGCTCCACTCCACCCTCCCAACCTGTATACATGGCTCTGCTCCACCCTCCCATCCTGTATACATGGCTCTGCTCCACCCTCCCATCCTTGTATACATGGCTCCGCTCCACCCTCCCATCCTGTATACATGGCTCCGCTCCCATCCTGTATACATGGCTTCGCTCCACCCTCCCATCCTTGTATACATGGCTCTGTTCCACCCTCCCATCCTTGTATGCATGGCTCCACTCCACCCTCTCAACCTGTATACATGGCTCCGCTCCACCCTCCCATCCTGTATACATGGCTCTGCTCCACCCTCCCATCCTTATATGCATGGCTCGGCTCCCACCCTTCCATCCTGTATACATGGCTCCGCTCCACCCTTCCATCCTTGTATACATGGCTCCCCTGTCCCTATCCTTGTACACATGGCTCCGCTCCACTCTCCCATCCTGTATACATGGCTCTGCCCCCACCCTCCCATCCTGTATACATGGCTCCGCTCCCACCCTCCCTTCCTTGTATGCATGGCTCTGCTCCCACCCTCCCATCCTGTATGCATGGCTCCGCTCCACCCTCCCATCCTGTATACATGGCTCCGCTCCACCCTCCCATCCTGTATACATGGCTCCGCTCCACCCTCCCATCCTTGTATACATGGCTCCGCTCCACCCTCCCATCATGTATACATGGCTCCACTCCCACCCTCCCATCCTTGTATACATGGCTCCCATCCTGTATACAGGGCTCTGCTGGGCTCCCCCATCATACTCACCCTCATACGTCGCTGTACGTCCCTGCATCTTTATCCCGGCGCGTCAGCTTCTTCCGGTGTAGTGCGGTCACGTGGTACAGCTCCTGTCCTGTATATATACACTGCACAGTACTACTGCTCCTGTCCTGTATATATACACTGCACAATACCACTCCTCCTGTCCTGTATATATACACTGCACAGTACCACTCCTCCTGTCCTGTGTATATACACTGCACAGTACCACTTCTCCTGTCCTGTATATATACACTGCACAGTACCACTTCTCCTGTCCTGTATATATACACTGCACAGTACCACTCCTCCTGTCCTGTATATATACACTGCACAGTACCACTTCTCCTGTCCTTTATATATACACTGCACAGTACCGCTTCTCCTGTCCTGTATATATACACTGCACAGTACCAGTCCTCCTGTCCTGTATATATACACTGCATAGTACCATTTCTACCGTCCTGTATATATACACTGCACAGTACCATTTTTACTGTCCTGTATATACACTGCACAGTACTACTCCTGTCCTGTATATATACACTGCACAGTACCACTCCTCCTGTCCTGTATATATACACTGCACAGTACCACTCCTCCTGTCCTGTATACATACACTGCACAGTACCACTTCTCCTGTCCTGTATATATACACTGCACAGTACTACTTCTCCTGTCCTGTATATATACACTGCACAGTGCCACTCCTCCTGTCCTGTATACATACACTGCACAGTACCATTTCTCCTGTCCTGTATATATACATTGCACAGTGCCACTCCTCCGGTCATGTGTGTATATATACTGAACAGTACCACTTCTCCTGTCCTGTATATATACACTGCGCAGTACCACTCCTCCTGTCCTGTATATATACACTGCACAGTGCCACTTCTCTTGTCCTGTATAAATATGCTGCACAGTACCACTCCTCCTGTCCTGTATATATACACTGCACAGTACCACTCCTCTGTCCTGTATATATACTGCACAGTGCCACTTCCTCTGTCCTATGTAAATATGCTGCACAGTACCACTCCTCCTGTCCTGTATATATACACTGCACAGTGCCACTTCTCCTGTCCTGTATATATACACTGCACAGTACCACTCCTCCTGTCCTGTATATATACACTGCTCAGTCCACTTCTCCTGTCCTGTATATATACACTGCCAGTACAACTCTCCTGTCCTGTATATATACACTGCACAGTACCACTCCTGTCCTGTATACTACACTGCCAGTACAACTTCTCCTGTCCTGTATATATCAATGCACTGCACATACACTCTTCCTGTCCTGTATATATACACTGCACAGTACCACTCTCCTGTCCTGTATATATACACAGCACAGCACCACTTCTCCTGTCCTGTATATATACACTGCACAGTACCACTCCTCCTGTCCTGTTTATATACACAGCACAGCACCACTTTTCCTGTCCTGTACACTGGGTGTAGTGCTCAGTGTCTGCTCTCATCCTGCTGCTGTTAGTATAATAGGTTCTGATACTTCTGGGTATCGTTGCAGGCGTGCTGTCGTGCTAGTGAGAAATTCATTAATTATCCCTGAGTTGTATTGACTGGCAGTGGCCGCCCTTTCTTTCCTGCAGTCGCTTTGCCAGCGTGAGTGGATTAGTGCTGCGCTGCGCAGAGACTCGTAAACCTCCTCCTGACTCTTTTACCCGTATTAATCCATTTCCTCTAATCCCTGAGCAAGAGCAGGCAAGGTGACTCTTAGCCAGAGACTGGCAAGTAGCACGAGGGTTAATAGGGGTTAGGGGCAGACGTGGCATTAGGTATTAGGGTGCTCAGGCCTCCTTATATTGTGCACTGTGGATCATCTATTATCCCGAGTTATTATTTGTTCCACTGGATGGTGAGCTGTAATTAATTTTCGGTTATCTCCTCACTGCAATGTACAGAGGTTGTGGCTACAACACAGAGCCAGGAATGTGTCCTGATGACCATGCCTGTTATACAGTGGGTACAGAAAGTATTCAGACCCCTTTAAATTTTTCACTCATTGCAGCCATTTGGTAAATTCAAAAAAGTTCATTTTTTTTCTCATTAATGTACACTCTCCACCCCATCTTGATTGAAAAAAAACAGATATGTAGAAATTTTTGCAAATTTATGAAAAAAGTAAAACTGAAATACCACATGGTCATAAGTATTCAGACCCTTTGCTCAGACACTCATATTTAAGTCACATGCTGTCCATTTCCTTGTGATTCCTCCTTGAGATGGTTCTACTCATTCATTGGAGTCAAGCTGTGTTTAATTAAACTGATAGGACTTGATTTGTAAAGGCACACACCTGTCTATATAAGACCTCACAGCTCACAGTGCATGTCGGACCAAATGAGAATCATGAGGTCAAAGGAACTGGTCGAGGAGCTCAGAGATAGGATTGTGGCAAGGCACAGATCTGGCCAAGTTTACAAAAGAATTTCTGCAGTACTCAAGGTTCCTAAGAGCACAGTGGCCTCCATAATCGTTAAATGGGTGAAGTTTGGGACCACCAGAAGTCTTCCTAGACCTGGCCGTCCAGCCAAACTGAGCAATCGTGGGAGAAGAGCCTTGGTGAGAGAGGTAAGAAGAACCCCAAGATCACTGTGGCTGAGCTCCACAGATGCAGTAGGGAGATGGGAGATAGTTCCACAAAGTCAACTATCACTGCAGCCCTCCACCAGTCGGGCCTTTATGGTAGAGTGGCCCGACGGAAGTCTCTCCTCAGTGCAAGACATATGAAAGCCCGCATAGCGTTTGCTAAAAAAACACATGAAGGACTCCCAGACTATGAGAAATAAGATTCTCTGGTCTGATGAGATGAGGATAGATCTTTTTGGTGATAATTCTAAGCGGTATGTGTGGAGAAAACCAAGCACTGCTCATCACCTGCCCAATACAATCCCAACAGTGAAACATGGTGGTGGCAGCATCATGCTATGGGGTGTTTTTCAGATGCAGGGAAAGGATGACTGGTTGCAATTGAAGGACACATGAATACGGCCAAGTACAGAGATATCCTGGATGAAAACCTCTTCCAGAGTGCTCTGGACCTCAGACTTTGCCGAAGGTTCACCTTCCAACAAGACAATGACCCTAAGCACACATCTAAAATAACAAAGGAGTGGCTTCAGAACAACTCTGTGACCATTCTTGACTGGCCCAACCAGAGCCCTGACCTAAACCCAATTGAGCATCTCCGGAGAGACCTGAAAATGGCTGTCCACCAACGTTCACCATCCAACCTGACGGAACTGGAGAGGATCCGCAAGGAAGAATGGCAGAGGATCCCCAAATCCAAGTGTGGAAAAACTTGTTGCATCATTCCCAAGAAGACTCATGGCTGTACTAGCTCAAAAGGGTGCTTCTACTCAATACTGAGCAAAGGGTCTGAATACTTATGACCATGTGATATTTGAGTTTTCCTTTTTAATAAATTTGCACAAATTTCTACATTTCTGTTTTTTTCAGTCAAGATGGGGTACAGAGTCTACATTAATGAGAAAAAAAAATGAACTTTTTTGAATTTACCAAATGGCTGCAATGAAACAAAGAAAACTTTCCATGCCCACTGTATGTATCATTAGATAGAGGCAATGCACTGTTCGGAGAAACAATCCAAGCAGTGCCACCTATCCTCACCAGGGATCAGCGGTGACTTCACTGAGAATGCCACCTATCCATCACCAGAGATCAGCGGTGACATCACTGAGCATGCCGCCTATCCATCACTAGAGATCAGCGGTGACATCACTGAGAATGCCTGCCTATCCATCACTAGAGATCAGCGGTGACATCACTGAGTATGCCACCTATCCATCCCTAGAGATCAGCGGTGACATCACTGAGAATGCCTCCTATCCATCACCAGAGATCAGCGGTGACATCACTGAGAATGCCGCTTATCCATCCCTAGAGATCAGAGGTGACATCACTGAGAATGCCTCCTATCCTTCACTAGAAATTAGTTGTGACATCACTGAGAATGCTTCCTATCCATCACTAGAGATCAGTGGTGACATCGCTGAGAATGCTCCTATCCATCACTAGAGATCAGTGGTGACATCACTGAGAATGCCTCCTATCCATCACTAGAGATCAGTGGTGACATCACTGAGAATGTCTCCTATCCATCACTAGATATCAGCAGTGACATCACTGAGAATGCCGCCTGTCATCACTAGAGATCAGTGGTGACATCACTGAGAATGTCTCCTGTCCATCACTAGATATCAGCAGTGACATCACTGAGAATGCCGCCTATCATCACTAGAGATCAGCGGTGACATCATGAGATGCTTCTGTCGATCATAGAGATCAGCAGTGACATCACTGAAATGCCTCCTATCTCTAGAGATCAGCGGTGACATCACTGAGAATGCTCCTATCCATCACTAGAGATCAGCGGTGACATCACTGAGAATGCAGCCTATCCATCACTAGAGATCAGCAGTGACATCACTGAGAATGCCCTATCCATCACTAGAGATCAGCAGTGACATCACTGAGAATGTCTCCTATCCATCACTAGAGATCAGCAGTGACATCACTGAGAATGCCTCCTATCCCTCACTAGAGATCAGCAGTGACATCACTGAGAATGCCGCCTATCCATCACTAGAGATCAGCGGTGACATCACTGAGAATGCCGCCTATCCATCACTAGAGATCAGCGGTGACATCACTGAGAATGCCGCCTATCCATCACTAGAGATCAGCGGTGACATCACTGAGAATGCCGCCTATCCATCACTAGAGATCAGCGGTGACATCACTGAGAATGCCGCCTATCCCTCACTAGAGATCAGCGGTGACATCACTGAGAATGCCTCCTATCCCTCACTAGAGATCAGCAGTGACATCACTGAGAATGCCCCTATCCATCACTAGAGATCAGCGGTGACATCACTGAGAATGCCTCCTATCCATCACTAGAGATCAGCGGTGACATCACAGAGAATGCTTCCTGTCCATCACTAGAGATCAGCGGTGACATCACTGAGAATGCCTCCTATCTATCTCTAGAGATCAGCGGTGACATCACTGAGAATGCCGCCTATCCATCACTACAGACCAGCGGCTTTGAGTACAGACTTGCACAATACAGACATTGTGACCATATTTCCCTGTGTAGTGAGTAATCCACAGGATGTTGTGTGGTAACGTGAGCATACGTGGATCAGTCAGCACTGTGGCCACAGATGCATCACGGATTTGTCAGTAGTATTGGAGAGGTATGAAGTGATGTCCTTTTGACGAGCTCACCGTAGCAGAAAGGCTGGGAGGACCTGGCATGAGGGGGAGCACATTTTGCTGGGAGCCATTCCTATCACGGCAACCGCTGATCAGAGATGACAAGTCAGGGAAGGGTCTCTGTCAACAACTATGGTTAGCGGCTCTTTATCTGATGTAATGCACTGTTAGGGAGCGATGCTCTGCAGTTTAATTGTGCCTCTCTGTATTGCAGCTTTCTGAGCTTCCTGAACCCTGAGTATCTGGTGAGCTTTAGTTCAGCTGATATTTTGCAATGTTGTCACTAGTTTCTGGAAAAAAAAATCACATCAATGTTGCTGAGAAATGACTTATTACTCTTATAAATTCAGCATGATGAGTAATATTCAACTCTTCTCTTTGAACATTGCTTCTTCCCCCACTCTTGTGTATGTTCTAGAGTACTGGACATTGCTTCTTCCCCTGGTCTTGTGTATGTTTGTCACAGGTATGTCAGGTGTGACAGATAGTCACCCTGGATCCGGCTGTAGAAGGTCTTTGCGTTTATCTCAAGCACCTTCTTGATTTCCTCTTTGTCATTAGTTTTAGTGGGGACTGACTAGTGTCTACTCAGTCCCCTCCCTATGTAGGGCCTATTACTAGGGTCAGGTGGGGATTAGGTTCCTGCTCGGCGGTAGGTGCAGAACCTATATAGGGACTGTTAGGGCAGACAGGGTGATTTTAGATCTGCCTAGGGGGTCTACACTCCCCTCTTCCCTAGTGTTTGGGCTCCCCTTCCCTCTGTTGCTCACTTACTTATACTTCACCCAGCATGACATTAATACCCGCCGTACACTTTTTTAAAAGAAAAAAACAAAAACTGATTTTTTTTTTTGTGTGTGCTTTCGTTGTTTTTTTTTTTTGTTCATGGGTCCGTTGCTGTGCTGCAGAGCAGTTCAGAGGTGTTAGTGGAGGTGACTGATTCTATCACAGTGAGGATTGCAAGAGAACTCACCAGTGCAATCTCCCGGAAGACGAGTGCAGAAGAAAGCTTCAGGCTCCTAGGAACGCAGGGTGAGCAAGGCAGGAGAGAGATGGTTTCAGGGCCTGAATCACCTGACAGTTGAGGGGCGTGGCTTCAGCTCCAGGGAGCTAGAAGCTGAGGGAAAACTCCTAGAAAGGTAACTACGGGACAAAGTTACCCAGGGGCACAGACAGAGACGTAAATCTGAACAAGCCAAGGTCAAAGCATGAGAAGACAGTATAATACCAAGGATGAGACAGAACGGATAGTCGGGGACAGGCAGAGGTCAAAACCAAACAGACAGCGAAGGTACAGAAACAGAATCCAACAAGCAGTATCCAGAGATCAGACCGAGTCAAAACCAAAGTATCAGGCAAACCAGAACACAGCACAAACACACTCAGGGGTCAACACACTCTGCCAAGGGCGAAAGTATAACTGACAGGGATTGGAGCTTCCTAGGGCTATAAGAAGCTCTCCCCGAACCAAGGAGAGGCCACAATAATAAGCCCCAGGTGTGCAGGTAAGAGCTTGCACTGGGATCAAAACCTTAACCCCTAGCGTGCAGGTCAACCCTGCACTGGGATCATGACAGTACCCCCCTCTCAGCGGGGGGCCTCTGGACCCCCAGGCTTGCCCGGGAACCTGGCATGGAAAGCCCGAACCAGGCGATCCGCATGCATCAAACGGGCCGGCACCCAGGATCTGTCCTCCGGTCCATACCCCTTCCAATGAACCAGGTACTGTACCGACCGCTGCACCAACCTGGAGTCAACGATATGCTCAATCTCATATTCCATGTGTCCCTCAACCAAAACAGGAGGAGCAGCGGACTCGGATTCCCCCCGGACTGCCTCAAAAGGTTTCAGTAGGGATTTATGGAAGACGTTAGGGATCTTGAATGAGACTGGAAGACACAACCTGTAAGCCACTGGATTGATCTTTTCCACAATCTTGTATGGGCCAATGAACTTGGGGCCCAACTTGGCTGATGGAACCTTCAACTTAATGTTTCGCGTGGAGAGCCAAACGTTCTCTCCAACCCGAAACATAGGACCTGGTGTTCTTTTCCTGTCAGCGAAAAACTTGTACCTGCCTTGAGACCTGGATATATTCCGCTGGACCTCCGCCCATGTATTCTTTAATCGCTGAACAGACCCCTCTGCCCTGGACACCCAGAATCCAAACGAGAAAACTCACCAAAATGAGGACTAAAACCATAATTGATCAGGAAAGGAGACATACCAGTAGATTGGCTCACCCGACTATTGAAGGCGAATTCCACCAAAGGCAGTACATCACACCAGTCATTCTGTCTTGCAGAAGTCAGACATCTGAGGATCTGTTCCAGAGACTGATTAGTGCGTTCCCTCTGACATTGCTCTCAGGATGGTATGCAGATGAAAAAGACAGAGACATCCCCAATTTCTTGCAAAAAGCACGCCAAAACTTTGCCACAAACTGCACTCCACGATCAGACACCACATTCAGGGGTACCCCATGCAACCGGATAACATGCTGTACAAACAATCTGGACAAAGTCTCAGCTGAGGGTAGTGCGGATAAGGGTACAAAATGAGCCTGCTTCGAAAACCTGTCCACCACTACCCATACCACCGTATTGCCCTTGGATGGGGAAGATTAGTAATAAAATCCATGGACAAGTGAGTCCATGGCCTTTCGGGAACTGCCAAGGGCATCAGTTCCCCAGCCGGCCGGCTATGTGAGTTTTTAGAACGAGCGCAGACCCCACAACCAGAAACAAATTTTTTTATGTCAGAGCTAAGAGTAGGCCACCAAAAGATCCTAGCCACCGCCCGACGTGTGGCAGATATACCAGGGTGAGCACTGAGCTTGGATTCATGGAACTCCTGGAGGAGTTTAAGCCGAAGCTGCTCTGGGACAAACAACTTACCCCCTGGCTTGGCAGCAGGGGCCAGAGACTGGGCCCTCTCAATCTCCTGTTCCAACTCAGACGAGACCACTGCCAACACAACCCCAGGGTGAAGAATGGAGGAAGGTGGCTCAGGGGGAGACACCGGATGAAAACTGCGAGATAAGGCATCAGCCTTGATATTCTTTGACCCCGGACGAAACGTAATAGTAAACTGAAAACGGGAAAAAAAAAGTGACCAACGGGCCTGTCTGGGTGTTAGTCTCTTAGCAGACTCAATATATGATAAATTTTTGTGGTCGGTAATCACAGTAACCGAGTGACTGGCCCCCTCCAAAAAGTGCCTCCATTCTTCAAACGCTAACTTGACCGCAAGAAGCTCTCTATTGCCAACATCGTAATTCCTCTCAGCAGCAGAGAATTTCCTGGAAAAAAAAGCACATGGCCTGAGGTTGGTCAGAGTGGCAGGACCTTGGGACAAAACAGCACCCACCCCCACCTCAGAGGCGTCCACTTCCACAATAAATGGCTTGGACGGATCTGGCTGTACCAACACCGGAGCAGTCATAAAGCATTTTTTCAGACTAGCAAAGGCCTCTTTTGCGAGCGAGGACCAATTTTTCACATCCGAACCTTTGCATGTTAAATCAGTGAGTGGTTTGACCACCTGCGAAAACCCCCGAATAAATTTTCGGTAGTAATTGGCGAAGCGCTGGAGCCCTTTAAGATCTCGGGGTTGTACCCAATCCGCAATGGCCTGCACCTTCTTGGGGTCCATACGAAAACCCTCACAGGACACAATCCCAAAAAAGATAATTCTTGAACAAAAACACACACTTCTCCAATTTAGCAAACAGATGATTTTCCCTAAGTCTTTGGAGAACAGTTTGTACATGATTCATATGAGAATGACTGTCGGGGGAATATATCAGAATATCATCTAAGTAGATAACAACAAAACGACCAATGAGATCAGAAAACACCACGTTGATGAAATTCTGAAATATGGCGGGAGCATTGGTAAGACCAAACGGCATGACTAAATTTTCAAAAAGTCCCTCGGACGTGAGGAACGCAGTTTTCCATTCATCCCCCTTCCTGACCCTTATCAAATTATATGCTCCCCGAAGATCCAGTTTAGAGAACCATTTTGCCCCTGATAGTTGGTTACATAAATCAGGAATCAACGGAAGGGGATACGTATTTCGTACAGTAATCTTATTTAATTCACGAAAGTCGAGACAGGGACGTAGACCGCCATCTTTTTTCTTCACAAAAAAGAACCCCGCCGCCACAGGTGAAACTGAGGGACGTATGTGTCCCTTGCGAAGACTTTCAGCAATATAATCCTTCATAGCTAAGCGCTCAAGTCCAGACAAATTAAACAGGCGGGCTTTAGGTAGTTTAGCCCCCGGGACTAGCTCGATGGCGCAGTCAAAGGGTCTAAGTGGCGGCAACGTCTCGGCCTCGCTTTCTGAAAACACATCTTCGAAGTCTTTCAGGTACTCCGGAATACCTTCCAGCTCGACAGATGACACAGACACAGATTTAACAGGTTTAACCAGCAGTGCAGATTCATAACATAACTTAGAATCATTAAACCCCATTGAACAATCTCCCCCGTTTTCCAGTTAATAACTGGATTATGGCGTTGTAACCAGGGCATGCCCAACACCAACCCTGCTGGTAGATTGTCCAGAACAAAACAACTTAATTTTTCCTCGTGAGCGGCGCCCACTCTGAGCGAAAACAAGTCAGACATAAAGAGAATTCCCTCTTTTGTGAGGGGGAGGAGTCAATGGCCACCACCTTGATCGGAGCCTTAAGCCTAGCTGTCCCTATCTTGCAGCGTGTGACCAATTGAGAGTCAATCAGATTGATGGATGACCCGCAGTCCACAAAGGCTGTAGAGGAAAAAGAACATCCATCCACTAACAGTTCCACATGAAGCAACACCTTAGAGAACGAGGAAAAGTGTACCTGAGGGTCTGAGTAGTCTCCTCGCTGACTACCCAGACCTAGTCGTTTCCCGCCGACCGGGTTGAGGACGGGCAGACAGGACACTCCTTTTTCCAATGTCCAGCTTTACCGCAGTAGAAGCACAACTGTTCTTCCCGACGGCGTTTTCTCTCCTTTTCCTTCAGAGTGATAGCGCCCACATCCATGGGCTCAGAGACAGTCTCTTTTCCACTGGGGAACAATGTAGTCTCCACCTGCATCACCCCTCTGGCCCACAACCTGCGGTCCATCCGGACGGCCTGGGTCATGGCGTCCTCGAGAGAGTTAGGTGGGGGGTGTAATGCCAAAGCATCCTGCAACCGCTCGGACAAGCCTCTGCGAAATAGTCCTCGGAGGGCGGCGTCCTCCCAAGAAATCTCTGCGGCCCAGCGGCGGAACTCAGTATAAAACCACTCGGCCGAGTGCTTCCCCTGACAGACACTCATCACCATGTCCTCTGCCAATCGCACTCGGTCAGGCTCATCATATATGTGCCCGAGGGCCTCAAAGAATGCATTCACCGACACTCTCTCAGGGCAGTGGGAGGAAGGGAAAATGCCCATGCTTGTGGGGACCCTCTTAATAAAGACATGACCCCTACCCTCTGACTTTCATCCCCAGAGGACCGTGGTCTCAAACTAAAGAAAAGTTTGCAACCCTCCATGAAGATCCTAAACTCCTTTTTGTTCCCAGAAAATAAGTCAGGCAGTTTAACAGGTGGTTCTGAGGACACTAGCGCAACATCACTCGCCATAGCCCTCAGAGAACCAGCAGATAAAGCCCCCTGCACAGTCTCAGAAACCTGCCGCTGTGAACACGACAGCGCTTGCTGTTCCATAGATAAATCCTGAAACATCTGACTCAGATTTTTCATCTGTTCGGACAGCGACTGTATGGGATCCATAACTCTCTGCACAACCTGCGCCCTAAACACAGCCGTGAAGCAAAAAAAAAAACAAAAAAAACTTAGTGGTCAGTTATAATATCACGGTGAGGATTGCAAGAGAACTCACCAGTGCAATCTCCCAGAAGACGAGTGCAGAAGAAAGCTTCAGGCTCCTAGGAACGCAGGGTGAGCAAGGCAGGAGAGAGATGGTTTCAGGGCCTGAATCACTGACAGTTGAGGGGCGTGGCTTCAGCTCCAGGGAGCTAGAAGCTGAGGGAAAACTCCTAGAAAGGTAACTATGGGACAAAGTTAAGGCTGGGTCTCACATAACGATACACCAGCGATCCCGACAACGATATGCACAGGATCGCTGGTGTATCGCTACATGATCGCTGCCAAACAGGCAGCTCAGGCAGCGATCTGGGACAGCGACACTGCGGGTAACATCGCTTAGTTACCCGCAGTGTACCTTGCGCGCTGATGCAGGGAGCTGGTATCCAAGGTACACAGCGGGTTTCCAAGCCCTGCGCGGTGCCTGGAAACCCGTTGTGTACCTTGGATACCAGCTCCCTGCTTCAGGGCGCTGGTATCCAAGGTACACAGCGGGTTTCTAGGCACAGCCCCGCGCCTGGAAACCCGCTGTGTACCTTGGTTACCAGCGGATCGCTGGTCTCCCGCCTGTCACACGCAGCGATGCGTGCCTGTCAGCGGGAGACCAGCGATCAAAAAATGTCCTGACATTTCAGCGACGATCAGCGATACCCAGCAGGGGCGCTGATCGTCGCTGAATGTCACACACAGCGATATCGCTGGTGAGCTCGGTGCTGCGTCACAAAACTAGTGACTCAGCACCGATCTCGGTAGCGATATCGCTATGTGAGACGGGCCTTTTACCCAGGGGCACAGACAGAGACATAAATCTGAACAAGCCAAGGTCAAAGCACGAGAAGACAGTATAATACCAAGGATGAGACAGAACGGATAGTCGGGGAAGGGCAGAGGTCAAAACCAAACAGACAGCGAAGGTACAGAAACAGAATCCAACAAGCAGTATCCAGAGATCAGACCGAGTCAAAACCAAAGTATCAGGCAAACCAGAACACAGCACAAACACACTCAGGGGTCAACACACTCTGCCAAGGGCGAAAGTATAACTGACAGGGATTGGAGCTTCCTAGGGCTATAAGAAGCTCTCCCCGAACCAAGGAGAGGCCACAATAATAAGCCCCAGGTGTGCAGGTAAGAGCTTGCACTGGGATCAAAACCTTAACCCCTAGCGTGCAGGTCAACCCTGCACTGGGATCATGACATCTTCGATCTGAGGTTCAGCAGCAACGGCAGCGGCTGCAGACTCCTACTGTTGGGGACTCTGTGGGTAGGCCGGTCCAGCTTGAACCGAAAATTGCCCTCCCAGACAGGTTTTCAGAGGTAGGGACAGGTTTTTTGTTTTTTAAAGAAGCATGCAAATTGTATTTTAAACATCGTTCTTACTCCGCTGAGATGAGGACCAACGAATGGGAATTGTGATTTCACTGTTGCAAGGGGATCCTCAATTTTTTGCTTTTTCTCTTCCACAGGGGTCCATTTGTCTCCAGTCTGTAGAAGGGTTTTTCAGGCTTTAGCCCTTATCTAAGATGATCGTGACCGTATTTCCTTGGCTGAATCCAGGCTCCGTCACCTTCAGCAGGGGAATAGTTCAGTTCAGACTTAAAGCTCTGAATTCCACAGATGGGCAACCGATAACAAATGGAATGACCCGGCTCTTAGTAGCCAATTTTGCCAGAGTCTTACTGAAAGCTTGAAAGACGCTTTGGCAGTGTATGAAACGCCTGAGTCATTGGAGGATGCCATGTCATTGGCTATATGGGTGGATATAGATGGGTAGGAGCACCTTCTCCTGAGCCCTCTTTCCACGACAATACCCCTGTGTCGGAGGGGAAGGTCCGGGGGTGAACCTATACTTGTGGAGTTGGAGGAACCCATCCAGTTAGGAGGTGCGTCCGCGTCATATGTCTCCCACGACATTTGCAAGAAAAAGGGTGTTTGTTCTTTTTGTGGGAGTAAGAGACATTTTATTGGGGCCTGTCCTTTGATTCCTAAACAAAAAGAGACTCTCTTAATCCTTGGAAGCCTGGAATTTGATAATCAACAGGTAGGTTCAACCTGTAATTCTCAGTTTGTTCTGACAGCAGAGGTAGTGCTAGAGAGCAGGACTGAGAAAATTTCTGTGTTTGTAGACAGTGGAGCTGGAGTCAGTGTGGTGGATGCGGAGTTTGCTAGAACTCATGGCTTGCTTTGCTCTACCTTAGCTAAGCCCATTCCTATATACGCCATAGACTCAGCACCACATGCACAGAGAACACTGACGCAGATTGTACATAACATAAGACTGAAGGTGGGGTCTTTCCATTATGCAGTTATTCCTTATGTTCTGGTGGGTCTCCCCACTACAATTGTTCTGGGTTTACCCTGGTTGGTGAAACATAATCCAACGGTGGATTGGCAATCCAGAGAAATTGTGAAGTGTGGACATTACTGTCATGATAACTGCTTAAACATTTCCCTTTCTGCAGTATCTACAGGGACCTTACTTGCGTTTTTGTCTGGCTTTGAGGACATTTTTTCTGAGAAGTGGTGTCAGGATTTGCCTCCCCATCGTGCACATGACTCTCTTATTAACCTGTACAATCTGTCCGGTCCTGAAAGACAAGTCATGAAAGATTTTATTGCTGAGAGTCTTGAGAAGGGACATATCAGACGTTCATCTTCGCCTGTGGTGGCAGGGTTTTTTTTCGTGAAGAAGAAAGATGGCGGTCTCCGTCCCTGTTTAGATTTTTGGGAATTGAATTACTATCCAAGATCCATATCATCTACCTTTGATTCCAGTTTTATTCAACCAGGTTGTGATACCTAAGGTGTTCTCGAAGTTGGATTTAATGGGGGTCTATAACCAGGTTAGAATCAGAGAATGGGATGAATGGAAAATGGCGTTCAATACCCTGAGGGACATTTCAAGAGTCTGGTTATGCCTTTCGGTCGATCCAATGCACCAGTGGTGTTCCAGCCTTTCATTAATGATCTCTTCCATCATTTGGTGGGACAGGTTTGTGGCGGTCTGTTATGTTTTGGTAGCTGAGGAGAGCAGGCAAAAACGGCAATACACCAGAGAGGTTGGAATCTACTGGATTGCAGTACCCTGACTAACCACCACAACTAAAGGCAGCCGTGGAGCGTACCTACGTTGGTCCTAGACGCCTCGTCACAGCCTGAGAGGCTAACTACACCTAAAGATAGAAATAGGAAAGCTATCTGCCCCGGAGCAGATCCCCAAAGAACATAGAAAGCCCCCAAACATGTAATGGCTGTTAGACAAGAAGAAATACTGACACAGACAGAAAATAGTATGAGCAAACGTTGGGGCCCAAACTAACTAAATAGAAAAGGATAGGAAGGGTACTTACTGCAATCCCAAAAAACCCTGCAAAGCACCAACTCTACTAATTTCAAAAACACCTGAGATCACACGACCTCTACCACCTAAATTAGTTCTCTGGTGTAACAAAATCAAAACAGCAGCCACTGAAGAAACTGGAAAAAGCAAAAGTACAAACATCAGTGGCCGAACCAAACCGAGAGGGCAAAAGCCCCTGGAGGGGACCCCGAAGGCCCCCACAGAAGTGCAGGACAAAATGCAAAAATAAAGCACAAAAACAAAAAGAAGAAAATGTCTTATCTGTTAGCAGGAGATGCAGACACGACACAGCAGGCTACAAGGGAAACAGGAATCATGGAGTGAGACCAGAACAATTGATCACCGGCAACCCTGATGGGAAGGCGACTCCCTTATATAAGACCAGTCAGTAACACCTGATTCCCACTCCTCACAATCTTCACTGGACAGTCCAGTACCGCTTGTAACCACCAGAGGGAGCCTCTGCTCAGAACTCATTTCAAGTCCATTCACAACAGTACCCCCCCTTGAGGAGGGGTCACCGAACCCTCACTTGAGCAACCAGGGCCAGATCTAATAATATAGTGGCCTGTTCTAGGGTCTGATATTGTCGGGTCTGAGCTGGGCCTAATATAGTGGCCGGTTCTAGGGTCTGATATTGTCGGGTCTGTGCCGGGTCTAATAATATAGTGGTCTGTTTATAGGGTCTGATATTATTGGGTCTGTTCCGGATCTGATAACATAGTGGTCTGTTCTAGGGTCTGATATTTGTCAGGTGTGTGCCGCATCTAGTAATATAGTGGTCTGCTCTATGCTCTGATATTTTTGGGTCTGGGCCGGGTCTAATAATATAGTGGTCTGTTCTAGGGTCTGATATTGTCGGGTTCAGGCCCGATCTAATAATATAGTGATCTGTTTTAGGGTATGATATTGTCGGATCTGAGCCGGGCCTAATAATATAGTGGCCTGTTCTAGGGTCTGATATTGTCAGGTGTGGGCTGCATTTAATAATATAGTGGTCTGTTCTAGGGTCTGATATTGACGGATCTGAGCCAGGCCTAATAATATAGTGGCCTGTTCTAGTGTCTGAAATTTTCGGGTGTGGGCCGCATCTAATAATATAGTGGTCTGTTCTAGGGTCTGATATTGTCGGGTCTGTGCCGGGTCTAATAATCTAGTGGTATGTTGAAGGGTCTGATATTGTCGGGTGTGGGCCAGGTCTAATAATCTAGTGGTCTGTTCTAGGTCTGATATTGTCGAGTCTGTGCCGGTCTAATAATATAGTCGTTCTAGTCTGATGTCGAGTCTGTGCGTCAATAATAGTGTCTGTCTAGGGTCTGATATTGTCAGGTCTGGGCTGGATCTAATAATATAGTGGTTTGTTCCAGGGTCTGAGATTGTCAGGTGTGGGTTGCATCTAATAATATAGTGGTCTGTTCTAGGGTCTGATATTGTGGTCTGTGCCGGGTCTAATAATATGGTGGTCTGTTCTAGGGTCTGATATTGTTGGGTCTGGGTCGGGTCTAATAATATAGTGGTCTGTTCTGTGGTCTGATATTGTGGGCTGTGCCGTGCCTAATAATCTAGTGGTATGTTGTAGGGCAGTGATGCGATCCTTGGCACTCCAGCTGTTGGAGAACTACAACTCCCAGCATGCCTCAACTGCTGCAGGTTGCAAGGGCATGCTGGGAGTTGTAGTTTTACAACAACTGGAGTGCCAAGGTTAGCCATAACTGTTGTAGGGTATGATATTGTCAGGTGTGGGCCAGGTCTAATAATATAGTGGTCTGTTCTGTGGTTTGATATTGTTGGTTCTGGGCCGTATCTAATACTCTAGTGGTATGTTGTAGGGTCTGATATTGTCGGGTGTGGGCCAGGTCTAATAATCTAGTGGTCTGTTCTAGGGTCTGATATTGTCGGGTCTGTGCCGGGTCTAATAATATAGTGGTCTGTTCTAGGGTCTGATATTGTCGGGTCTGTGCCGGGTCTAATAATATAGTGTGTTATGATTTGGTAGCTGAGGAGAGCAGGCAAAAAAGGACATACACCAGAGCAGTTGGAAACTATGAGATTGCAGTACCCTTACTAACCACCACAACTAGAGGCAGCCGTGGAGCGTTCCTACGTTGGTCCTAGACGCCTCGTCACAGCCTGAGAAACTAACTACACCTAAAGATAGAAAGAGGAAAGCTATCTGCCCCGGAGCAGATCCCCAAAGAACATAGGAAGCCCCCAAACATGTAATGGCGGTTAGACAAGAGGAAATACAGACACAGACAGAAAATAGTATGAGCAAACGCTGGGGCCCAATCTGCCTAGACAGAAAAGGATAGGAAGGATACTTACTGCAATTCCAAAAAACCCTAAAAAAAAGCCAACGCTACTAATTGCAAAAACACCTGAGATCACACGACCTCTACCACCTAAATTAGTTCTCTGGTGTAACAAAACTAAGCCGCAGCCACAAAAAAAAACTGGAAAAGGCAAATGAACAAACAGTGGCTCCAGAGGAACCGAGAGGAGCCCAAGCCCCCCGGGGAGGGGGACCTGGCCAACCTCACAGAAATGCAGAGAAAAATGCAAATGGCAAGCACAAAAACAAAAAACAGAAAATATCTTATCTGAGAGCAGGAGAAGAGGTAAGACTCAGCAAGCTTCCAAGTGAACCAGGAAACAATGTTGAGACAAGAACAATTGATCACCGGCAACCATGATGGGGGGAAACCTCCCTTATATCCAGCCAGTCTGTAATTCCTGATTGCCAATCCTCATTGAATGGTTCAGTACTGTTTGTAACCACCAGAGGGAGCTTCTGCTCAGAATTCATTTCTAAAACATTCATAACAGCGGTCTATCTGGATGATATTTTGGTTTATTCACCTGATTTGGAGAGACATGAAGAGACAGTTGCTTCAGATATTAAGGGATAACAAGCTTTATGCCAAACCAGAGAAATGTGTTTTTGCCATTCGGGAGGTGCAGTTTTTGGGCTACCTGTTGTCATCTTCAGGTTTTCGGATGGATCTGGAAAAGGTTCAGGCTGTACTCGTCTGGGCCCGACCCGAGAATCTGAAGGCATTACAGCTTTTTCTGGGTTTTACAAATTTTTTTACGGAAGTTTCTTCAAAATTACTCAATTTTGGTGAGGCTTCTTACGGACGTGACAAAGAAGGGGTCTGATTTTTCCAAATGGTCGGATGCTGCTCAACAGGCTTTTTCCTCCGTAAAGAGTTGTTTTGACTGCACCTATACTCAGTCAACTGGATGTTTCTCGTAGAAATGGTTGCATCGGAGGTGGGAGTAGGGCCTGTGTTGTCTCAGGGTCCGTTCCCTGGTAAATGGCGTCCATGCGCCTTCTTTTCCAAAAAATTATCCTCGGCTGAGAGAAATTATGACGTGGGTAATAGGGAGCTTTTGACAATTAAACTGGCGTTCGAGGAGTGGCGACATTGGTTGGAGGGGCTGTCCATCCTATTACTGTTATTACTGACCAAAAAGAATCTGTCATATCTTCAATCGGCTAAACGTCTCAACCCGAGACAAGCTAGGTGATTCCTTGTTCTTTACTAGATTGAACTTTATGGTCACTTTCCGTCCAGGAGGTTTAAAAACACCAAGGCTGATGCTGTGTCCCTTTCCTGGTGGTGGTGACCATGAGAACCCTGCCTCAATTTTTCAGAAGGGGGTAATCATCTCGGCCTTATACCCTGACGTGGAGGGTAAGGTGTTGGAGGCTCAGGGGGACGCCCCTGCCTCCTGCCCTTCGGGGAGGTTATTTGTATCGTTTGATTTGCGCCATAAAGTAATTAGGGAACATCATAATTCAGTACTTACTGGTCATCCAGGGGGTAAGGGAGCCGCGGACCTTCTTTTCTCGTCATTTTTGATGGCCGGGCTTGCACCAGGATGTAGTTAAACAGGTGTCCTCTTGCAGTGTTTGCGCGCGTTCTAAAGTATTGCTACCTATCCCAGCAGACAATGGACACACTTGTACGTGGATTTTAGTACTGACCTATCGGTATCGGCAGGCAAGATTGTAGTTCTGGTGCTTGTTGATAGGTTCAGTAAGATGGTTCATTTCATCGCATTACTGGCACTTCTGAATGTCAGGACTCTTGCTCAGGTTTTTGTTGATGAGATTCTGAAGCTTCGTGGGGTTCCCTCCAATGTGGTGTCAGATCGGGGGACCCAATTTGTTTCTAAGCATTCTGTACTCGACTGGGGGTGCAGCTGTCCTTTTCCTCTGCTTTCCATCCTCAGTTGAACGGACAGAACAAGCACATTAACCAGAAATTGGAGACTTACCTCAGGTGTTTTGTCTTCAAAAACCAGGAGGATTGGGCATCCTATTTACCGTTGGCTGAGTTTTCTATTAATAATCATCGCCAAGAATCTACCAGCAGGTCACCATTCTTTGGTGCATACAGTTTCCATCCACAGTTTGGAATTTTTAGTGGGGTAGAGGCTTTGGGAGTCCCTGAAGAGAATCGTTTTGATTCGTCACTCTTCTCTGTGTGGCGGGGAGTTCAGAGTAATTTGAAGGTCGTGGAAGACAGGTCCGGCCCCTATAAAATAACCTCCGTCATTAACCCTGCAGCTTTGCGCCTTGAGCTACCCCAGGCTCTTAAAATCCACATTGTGTTCCACAGGTCTCTGTTCAAGAAGCATGTTGAACCTCTTGAGTCTTCTCCTCTGCCGCCACCCCCAATCATTGTTGATGGTAATTTGGAGTTCAGATTTTGAGGATTGTTGATTCTCATCTTCAGCGTCATTCCCTGCAGTACTTGATGCACTGGAGGGGGTATGGTCCAGAGCAGAGGATGTGGGTTTCAGTATCAGAGATGAATGCCGCTAGACTGGTTCTTTCATTCCATGCCTCGCATTCTGAGAAACCGGGTTCTGAGTGTCCGGAGGCCACTCGTAGAAGGGGGGAAATGTCACTGGTGTGTCAGGTGTGATAGACAGTCATCCTGGGGTCGGCTGTAGAAGGACTTTGTGTTTAGCTCAAGCACCTTCTTGATTTTTGCATCTACTATGGAGTGATGTATAGTGCGGGTGTTGGCTCATACTTGCCTCAGTCTTGTTGGAGGTTCTAGCAGTCGGTTAGTGTCTTTCCCTGAGGACCCTTGGAGGATTGCTGGCGTGACATCTCGATTGTCTTCTCAAGCTGTGTTTCCCCCATCTCTGTCTTTAATTGGAACTAACTAACTAGTGCACACCCCGTCCCCTCACTGTGTAGGGCCTATCCCTAGGGTCAGGCAGGGATTAGGTTCCTGCTTGGCGATAGGTGCAGAACCTATAATGGGACGTTTAGGGCAGACAGGGTGATTTTAGATCTGCCTAAGGGTCTCCACTACCCTCTTCCTTAGTGTTTGGACTCCACCTTCCCTCTTTTCCCATTGTTGTGCATTTACTTATCCTTCACCCAGCGTGTGTCATGTGTGCATTGCCACGAAGATCGTCGCGGTTGCACATTTTGACTTCTCACAGCTGAGCTGCTGTTTCTTTGTGTTTGGCAGCTAGGGAGTTAATTCTGTCTGTGCTCGGTGCTGGGACTGGGTGCAGTTTCTCCCGGCTGCAATTGATTATTTGTTGATTGGTTTCCTTTAAATTCCTGGTTGTCTGCTTGGGGAGTTGCCAGCGAAACCTTCATGCAGACCACAGATAGGAATGAATCTGTATAGACTTTAGTTGTGAGCTCCTTAGTTGTTTTAAGCTCAACTTGGTTAGAGTTTATTTCCCAGACCATTTATGTTCCTTTGGTGTTTGAGTGTGTATGCAAGCGAGTGTTATCCTGTCTGTCTTATATGTCTAATCTGAGTATTTAGCTGAGATCAGCCCATATCCCTTTGGTGGTAGTCAGGATCCTTCTTAGGACTGATTACAGGGTTCAGGGTCTGATAGGAGACAGGGTTAGGTTGGAGACTTGGACCTCTGAACCATTATCAGTACCTCCAAGGGTGAGGGATTAGTTAGGACCCCAGTTTAGGGTCAGGTTAGATCCGGTCCACCTCTTTCCTGTTTCAGCTCATCAAGTCCTCAAGATTAACCCTGAGTTCAGCAGATATCGTGTCAGGTAAATCTATTCTATACTTACATGCTGATGTTGCTATACTAGTTGTTGTATAGAGTGTTGTTCCTGTATTAATAGTTTACTGACATTGTATACAAATCATTAGACAGCGTGACATTTTCACTGGCCCTAAAAATTATCTCCAGTTACCATGGATCCAGTAGCCCAGCTGGCTCTGCAGTTGCAGGGATTATCCATGGAGCTGACGGACATTAAGTCCAAAGTTTTGTCTCCCCTGGAGCAAACCAGAGTTGAACCTAAAGTAGCTCTCCCGGACAGGTTCACTGGTGGGCGAGACAAATTTTTCACCTTCCGGGAGGCATGTAAATTGTATTTTCGGCTTCGGCCTCGATCATCAGGGAGTGAGGAGCAGAGAGTGGGAATTGTTATCTCACTTCTGCAAGGGGACCCTCAATCCTGGGCATTTTCCCTTCCTCCGGGATCCCCGGCTCTACTGTCTGTAGATCAATTTTTTACTGCCCTGGGATTGGTATATGATGACCCAGATCGGGTCTCTCTTGCTGAGACAAAATTACGTAAGATACAGCAGGGAGATCGTCCAGCAGAGGAATTTGCTTCTGAGTTTCGTAGATGGGCCACAGATACTCAGTGGAATGACCCAGCTCTTAGGAGCCAGTTTTGTCATGGGCTTTCTGATAAATTAAAAGACGTTTTGGCTCAGTATGAGTCTCCTCCTTCTCTGGAGGCTGCTATGGCCTTAGCTATCCGTACTGATAGACGGCTTTGGGAGAGGGGTGAGGTAACCCCACTCCCTGTTGTTTCTCCACCTACCACTAAAGTCCCTTATGTTGAGGTTCCCCTTGTCTGTTCGGATGAGCCTATGCAGTTGGGAGGGACATCATTTCGTAGGAGGGGATTGGCGGTACGCCGCAGGACTAGAAGATGTTTTTTCTGTGGGAAAGAGGGACATTTTGTTGGAGAATGTCCATCCCGTGCCTTGTTGAGCCAAAAGTCGCCAGAAAACTGTTAATCCCAGGTTGTGTGGTGGACGACAACCTGGGAGTATGTATTTCATCCGCCAGTTCTTCTCAGTTCCTTGTACCAGTGGAGGTGGTAGTTGGTACGAGAGTGGAGAGATTGTCTGTTCTTCTTGATAGTGGTTCCGGGGCTAATCTGGTTGACGCTCAGTTTGCTCAGGCTCAAGGTATGCATCTGAGTGTATTGGTCAAACCGATCCCTATATTCTCCATTGACGCCAGGCCTCTCGGCCAAGGTAGCTTTGTTCATGAGGTTCATAACATTGACCTTCGGGTAGGGGCAATACATAGGGAACAATTATCTTGTTATGTGTTGGAGGGTCTACCTACTCCCATTGTGTTGGGACTTCCTTGGTTGGTTAAACATAACCCTGTGATTAATTGGCAGTCCAGAGAAATAAGCCAATGGGGTGAGTTTTGCAAAAGCAACTGCATGAACACAGTCATCAGTGCGGTCGTGCCTAGTACATTGCCTCCTTTTTTGGAGGATTTTGGGGATGTTTTCTCTGAGGAGGGGTGTCAGGAGTTGCCTCCTCATCGCGTGTATGACTGCTCTATTAATCTCCTTCCTGATGCTAAGTTGCCTAAAGCTAGGTTGTATAATCTTTCTGGTCCTGAGAGGCAGGCTATGAAAGATTATATTTCTGAAAGTCTGGCCAAAGGGCATATTAGACCTTCATCTTCCCCAGTAGCCGCGGGGTTCTTCTTTGTGAAGAAGAAAGATGGAGGCCTACGCCCTTGCTTGGATTTCCGCGAACTTAATCGGATTACTGTTCGAGATCCGTATCCACTCCCTCTTATTCCTGATCTCTTCAATCAAATTGTTGGCGCCAAATGGTTTTCTAAATTGGATCTCAGGGGGGCGTATAATCTGATTAGGATAAAAGAGGGGGATGAGTGGAAAACGGCGTTTAACACGCCGGAGGGACATTATGAGAACCTAGTCATGCCTTTTGGTCTGACTACTGCACCAGCAGTATTCCAACATTTTGTTAATGACATTTTTCGTCACCTTGTGGGGCTGTTTTTGGTTGTATATTTGGACGACATTTTAATTTACTCTCCAGATCTTGTGTCTCATCAGGAGCATGTGAGACAGGTGTTGCAGATCTTGCGAGACAATAAACTATACGCCAAACTGGAGAAGTGTGTATTTGCCGTACAGGAACTTCAGTTTTTGGGTTTTTTGGTGTCAGCCTCCGGTTTCCGTATGGACCCTGAAAAGGTGAGAGCAGTGCTTGAATGGGATCAGCCAGGGGATCTTAAGGCTCTGCAGCGTTTTTTGGGGTTTGCTAACTACTACCGGAAATTTATTTGTAATTTCTCATCTGTCGTCAAACCTCTCACTGACATGACAAGAAAAGGGACGGATTTTTCTAATGGTCGGACAAAGCTTGCCAAGCCTTTTCCTCTTTGAAGAAATGTTTTGCTTCGGCACCCGTTCTCATCCAACCAGATGCATCTCAGCTGTTCATTGTGGAGGTGGATGCGTCTGATGTAGGGGTGGGTGCTATATTGTCCCAGGGTCCGTCCCCTGGTAAATGGCATCCGTGCGCTTTCTTTTCTAAGAAATTGTCGTCCGCCGAAAGGAATTATGATATCGGCAATAGGGAACTTTTGGCCATTAAGTTAGCTTTTGAAGAATGGCGTCACTTTTTGGAGGGGGCAGTCCACCCGGTTACCGTTATTACTGATCACAAGAACCTGTTGTATTTGGAATCCGCTAAGCGTCTGAATTCCAGACAAGCTCGATGGTCTTTGTTTTTTACCAGGTTTAATTTTGTCGTCACTTATCGCCCGGGGTCTAAGAATGTAAAGGCTGATGCCTTGTCTCGCAGTTTCCCAGGGGCCGGGAAAACGGATGACCCGAGTCCTATCCTTCAGGAGGGGGTGGTAGTGTCGGCTGTATTTTCTGAGCTTGAGGAGGAGGTGTTAGAGGCTCAGGGGGACGCCCCTGCAGGACCTCCAGGGAGACTGTTTGTCCCAAATCTGTTGAGACAAAAGGTTATTGAGGCACATCATAATTCTGCTCTAGCAGGACATCCAGGGAGTAAGGCTACTTTAGATCTCCTTTCTCGCCGGTTTTGGTGGCCTAATGCTAATAAAGATGTTATAACTTTTGTCGCGTCATGTGGGGTGTGTGCTCGCTCTAAAACCCCTCATACCCGTCCGTCTGGGACCCTTTTACCCTTGAAACTTCCGGAGCGTCCATGGACTCATTTATCTATGGACTTCATTACGGACCTTCCTCCGTCGTCAGGGAATACTGTCATACTGGTGGTTGTTGACAGGTTCAGTAAGATGGCACATTTCGTTGCTCTTCCTGCACTCCCTAATGCTAAAACTCTGGCGCAGGTGTTCATTAGGGAGATCGTTAGACTTCATGGGTTGCCTTCTGATGTGGTGTCAGATAGGGGGTCTCAGTTTGTGTCCAAATTTTGGAGGGCATTTTGTTTACGTCGGGGGATGCAATTGTCATTTTCCTCGGCTTTTCATCCGCAGACCAATGGTCAGACAGAGCGTCTGAATCAGAGCTTAGAGACATATCTCGGTGTTTTGTCTCAGAGAACCAAGAGGACTGGTCTTCTTTCTTGCCTCTGGCAGAGTTCACTCTTAACAACAGGCGGAGCGAGTCCACTGGTAAGTCCCCGTTTTTTGGGGCATATGGTTTCCATCCCCAGTTTTGTACTTTCAATGGGGGGGGCCCTTCTGGGGTTCCTGAGGAGGAGCGTTTCTCGTCGTCACTTGCTTCTGTGTGGAGAGGTGTATTGAATAATCTGAGTGCGATGGGGAACCGTTACAAACGTATGGCTGATAGGAGGAGAGTTTCTGGTCCAGATCTGAATGTGAACGATCTGGTATGGTTGTCTACCAGGAATATAAAACTTAAGGTGCCCTCCTGGAAACTGGGTCCCAGATTCATCGGGCCGTACAGGATCAGTTCCATAATTAATCCTGTGGCATTTCGTCTGGACCTCCCTCCTACGTTTAAAATTCATAATGTGTTCCACAAGTCATTACTTAAAAGGTATGTGGCACCAGTCATACCGTCACCTCTACCTCCTCCTCCTGTGTTGGTCAATGGTAACTTGGAATTTCAAGTATCAAAGATCATTGACTCACGTCTGAATCGCCGGTCCCTTCAGTACTTGGTGCATTGGAAGGGGTATAATCCAGAGGAGAGGACGTGGGTCCCTGCGTCTGATGTTAACGCAGATCGTTTGGTTCGGACCTTCCACAGAACTCACCCGGGCAGGCCTGGCCCTGAGGGTCCGGAGGCCCCTCGTAGAAGGGGGGGTACTGTCATGTGTGCATTGCCACGAAGATCGTCGCGGTTGCACATTTTGACTTCTCACAGCTGAGCTGCTGTTTCTTTGTGTTTGGCAGCTAGGGAGTTAATTCTGTCTGTGCTCGGTGCTGGGACTGGGTGCAGTTTCTCCCGGCTGCAATTGATTATTTGTTGATTGGTTTCCTTTAAATTCCTGGTTGTCTGCTTGGGGAGTTGCCAGTGAAACCTTCATGCAGACCACAGATAGGAATGAATCTGTATAGACTTTAGTTGTGAGCTCCTTAGTTGTTTTAAGCTCAACTTGGTTAGAGTTTATTTCCCAGACCATTTATGTTCCTTTGGTGTTTGAGTGTGTATGCAAGCGAGTGTTATCCTGTCTGTCTTATATGTCTAATCTGAGTATTTAGCTGAGATCAGCCCATATCCCTTTGGTGGTAGTCAGGATCCTTCTTAGGACTGATAACAGGGTTCAGGGTCTGATAGGAGACAGGGTTAGGTTGGAGACTTGGACCTCTGAACCATTATCAGTACCTCCAAGGTGAGGGATTAGTTAGGACCCCAGTTTAGGGTCAGGTTAGATCCCGGTCCACCTCTTTCCTGTTTCAGCTCATCAAGTCCTCAAGATTAACCCTGAGTTCAGCAGATATCGTGTCAGGTAAATCTATTCTATACTTACATGCTGATGTTGCTATACTAGTTGTTGTATAGAGTGTTGTTCCTGTATTAATAGTTTACTGACATTGTATACATATCATTAGACAGCGTGACAGCGTGACAATATTTTAAAGTACTGGACATTTCTTCTTCCCCCGGTTTTGTGTATGTTCTAGAATACTGGACATTGCTTCTTCTCCCGGTCTTGTGTATGTTCTAGAATACTGGGCATTGCTTCTTCCTCCGGTCTTGTGTATGTTCTAGAATACTGGACATTGCTTCTTCCCCATATCTTGTGTATGTTCTAGAGTACTGGACATTGCTTCTTCCCCCGATCTTGTGTATGGTGTAGAGCACTGGACAGTGCTTCTTCCCCCGATCTTGTGTATGGTTTAGAGTACTGGACATTGCTTCTTCCCCGATCTTGTTTATGTTCTAGAGTTCTGGACATTGCTTCTTCCCCGTTTTTTTGTATGTTCTACAATGCTGGACTTGCGTCTTCCTCCCAGCATTGTGTATATTCTGGAAATTGCGTTCCGTTCCCTCCCTGGTTCTGTGTATGTCCTATAGTACTGGACTTCCCCCCGGTCTTGTGTATACACTCCAGTGCTAAACATTGCTTCTTCCCCTGATCTTGTGTATGGCCTAGAGTACTGGACATTGTTTCTTTCCCCAGTCTTGTGTATTTTCTAGTGTACTAGACACTGCTTCTTCCTTTTCTAGTGTACTAGACACTGCTTCTTCCCCCCGAGTTTTGTATGTGTTCTAGAGTTCTGGACATTGCATCCTCCTCTGGGTGTTGTGCATGTTCTGGACTTTGCATCACCATCACCATCTAGGTCTTGTGTGTGTTCACTGTCCGATGCTCCAGAATCCTGCTCGCGTTCCTTGTTTTTCTGTGGATCGTCTTTTCTGGTCCGTGCCATTACTCAGTGCAGACTTTAGGAGCCTCCTGGGAGGAATAATCTGCAGTAATAGATGTTCTCTGTGCTCCTTGTTAATGTTTATCTGTCTTTTACTAAACTATTGACCATTTATTCTAACGAGTCTGTGGTGCTGGGAGTCGCTGGCCGCCATTCCTACAGGTGGCGGCCTCGTAAACCTGACACCGTAGGGAAGCTGCTGTCTGTATTACAAATTGTCAGGCCACACTTTTGTCAATACATTGAGTCAAAAAATTCCTCTCAACTCTCCTGATCGCGAGCTAATCATAGAAACCTCATGCTGCGCTCCTGAGGCTGATGGTGCTTCATTGCCTCATGTGAGGCCGCTACATGCGATACTATTTACCGGTGCATACATCTACCATCCTATATTTCTTTTTATAAGTTGATGGCGACCCCTACTAAACCATACGCGGCTCCCCTATACAGGACTGGTTACAGTTGCTTTTTCTTGGTGTAATTCGTTTCTATGTGACATCAGTCGCTGAATATGTATCTTACCTTGTAGTTTGGCGCTGCATCCCGAGAGGCTGCTGGTGGCTACTGGGCAAGTTGGGAAGGAACCGTATATCTGCGTGTGGGATTCATACTCCATGCAGACAGTCTCCATCCTGAAAGATGTTCACACTCACGGGATCGCGTGCCTGGCATTTGATCTGGACGGTCAGGTGGGTGCACGTCTGAGATATAGTGTAACCTGTATGTACAATGTATGGGGGCTTACACAAGTTATTATAGTTTAGGAGGTTAGTCCTCATAGCGCAGGGTGTAAGTCATCATGGTACAGGGGGTGGCTTCTACCCACTGGTGGGTGCACAAGGTTTTGGTACTCTGCCATTGATGGGTGTGGGTGGGGGCGACTTCTCTCCATTAGTGGGCAGAGGGGTTTTTGCTTCTCTGCCATTGGTGGGTACATGGGCCGACTGTTTTATATAGGTGGACACATGGGCCAGCTGCTCTCCATTTACAGTTAGGTCCTATATATTTGGACAGAGACAACATTTATCTAATTTTGGTTCTAGACATTACCACAATGAATTTGAAACAAAACAATTCAGATGCAGTTGAAGTCCAGACTTTCAGCTTTCATTTGAGGGTATCCACATTAAAATTGGATGAAGGGTTTAGGAGTTTCAGCTCCTTAACATGTGCCACCCTGTTTTTAAAGGGACCAAAAGTAATTGGACAAATGACTCCAAGGCTATTTCATGGACAGGTGTGGGCAATCCCTTTGTTATGTCATTCTCAATTAAGCAGATGAAAGGGCCGGAGTTGATTTGAGGTGTGGTGTTTGCATTTGGAAGGTTTTGCTGTGAAGGAAACATGCGGTCACAGGAGCTCTCCATGCAGGTGAAACAAGCCATCCTTAAGCTGCAAGAACAGAAAAAAACCCATCCAAGAAATTGCTACAACATTAGAAGTGGCAAAATCTACAATTTGGTACATCCTGAGAAAGAAAGAAAGCACTGGTGAACTCATCAATCCAAAAAGACCTGGGAGCCCACGGAAGACAACAGTGGTGGATGATCGCCGCATACTTTCTTTGGTGAAGAAGAACCCGTTCACAACATCAACTGAAGTCCAGAACACTCTCAGTGAAGTAGGTGTATCTGTCTCTAAGTCAACAGTAAAGAGAAGACTCCATGAAAGTAAATACAAAGGGTTCACATCTAGATGCAAACCATTCATCAATTCCAAAAATAGACAGGCCAGAGTTAAATTTGCTGAAAAACACCTCCAGAAGCCAGCTCAGTTCTGGAAAAGTATTCTATGGACAGATGAGACAAAGATCAACCTGTACCAGAATGATGGGAAGCCAAAAGTTTGGAGAAGAAAGGGAACGGCACATGATCCAAGGCACACCACATCCTCTGTAAAACATGGTGGAGGCAACGTGATGGCATGGGCATGCATGGCTTTCAATGGCACTGGGTCACTTGTGTTTATTGATGACATAACAGCAGACAAGAGTAGCCGGATGAATTCTGAAGTGTACCGGGATATACTTTCAGCCCAGATTCAGCCAAATGCTGCAAACTTGATTGGACGGCGCTTCATAGTACAGATGGATAATGACCCCAAGCATACAGCCAAAGCTACACAGGAGTTCATGAGTGCAAAAAAGTGGAACATTCTTCAATGGCCAAGTCAATCACCAGATCTTAACCCAATTGAGCATGCATTTCACTTGCTGAAATCCAGACTTAAGAGGGAAAGACCCACAAACAAGCAAGACCTGAAGGCTGCGGCTGTAAAGGCCTGGCAAAGCATTAAGAAGGAGGAAACCCAGCGTTTGGTGATGTCCATGGGTTCCAGACTTAAGGCAGTGATTGCCTCCAAAGGATTCGCCACAAAATATTGAAAATAAAAATATTTTGTTTGGGTTATGTTTATTTGTCCAATTACTTTTGACCTCCTAAAATGTGGAGTGTTTGTAAAGAAATGTGTACAATTCCTACATTTTCTAACACATATTTTTGTTCAACCCTTCAAATTAAACGTTACAATCTGCACTTGAATTCTGTTGTAGAGGTTTCATTTCAAATCCAATGTGGTGGCATGCAGAGCCAAACTCGCGAAAATTGTGTCACTGTCCAAATATTTCTGGCCCTGACTGTATGGGTGCATGGGCAGCTGCTCTCTATTGACATGTACATGGGCCGGTTGCTTTCCATTGACAGGTGCAGGAGCCAGGTGTTCTCCATTGGTGGGTGCAGGGGTATGCTGCTCACTATTGGTGGCTGCAGAGGGGGCCAGCTGCTCTCCATTTGGCTGGGTGCATGAGACAGCTGCTCTCCATTGGTGCATGCATGGGCCGACTGCTCTCCATTGCTGTGTGCTGATTGCTTGTCATTGATGGGTGCAGGTGCCGGCTGCTCTTCATTGGTGGGTGCTGCAGCAGACTTCTCTCTATTGGTGGATGCAGAGGGGGCCAGCTGCTCTCTATTGGTGTATGCAGAGGGGGGGCACCTGCTCTCCATTGGTGGATGCAGAGGGGACCTGCTGCTCTCCATTGGTGGATGCAGATGGGGCCAGCTGCTCTCTATTGGTGGATGCAGAGGGGGCCAGCTGCTCTCTATTGGTGGATGCAGAGGGGGCCAGCTGCTCTCTTGGTGGATGCAGAGGGGGCCTGCTGCTCTCCAGTGGTGGATGCAGAGGAGGCCATCTGCTCTCCATTGGTGGATGCAGAGGGGGCCAGCTGCTCTCCATTGGTGGATGCAGAGTGGGCCAGCTGCTCTCTACTGGTGGATGCAGAGGGGCCTGCCGCTCTCCATTGGAGGATGCAGCTGTCCCGCTCTGCATCCTCCATTGGAGGATGCAGAGCGGGACAGCTGCTTTCTATTGGTGGATGCAGAGAGGGCCTGCTGCTCTCCATTGGTGGATGCAGAGGGGGCTCGCTGCTCTCCATTGGTGGATGCAGAGGGGGCCCGCTGCTCTCTATTAGTGGATGCAGAGGGGGCCAGCTGCTCTCTATTGGTGGATGCAGAGGGGGCCATGTGCTCTCTATTGGTGGATTCAGAGGGGGCCAGCTGCTCTCTATTGGTGGATGCAGAGGGGGCCAGCTGCTCACTGTTAGTGGATGCAGAGGGGGCCAGCTGCTCTCTATTGGTGGATGCAGAGGGGGCCTGCTGATCTCTATTGGTGGATGCAAAGGGAGCCTGCTGCTCTCCATTGGTGGATGCAGAGGGGCCAGCTGCTCTCTATTGGTGGATGCAGAGGGGGTCCAGCTGGTCTCCATTGGTGAATGCAGGGGGCAGTCCCTAATAGCACTGGCTTCGGCCTGTCTTGGTGCAGGCATACTGCTCCCCACTGTGTAGGAAATGTAACCATGTCCTCTTCTCATCTTCCTCCTTCTCCTCCATGCAGCGTCTGGTGTCCGTGGGCCTCGACTCCAAGAACACGATTTGTGTATGGGACTGGAGGAAAGGGAAGATGCTCTCTATGGCTCCGGGACACACTGACCGGGTATGGGGGTTATCTCGGGGCGTATATAAGAAAGTGTGGGACACCCTACAGACCATAAGCCCAGGCCTCATATATCTGGTGGTGATATGTGTACATATTTGTATGATTGCAACCAACTTCTCCACCATGACAGAAGATCAGCTTTCCACCTTCCTATCACACCTCACCACTTGCATTCTTGACCCGCTCCCATCCCTAGCCTCGCCACAGTCTTCACCCCTACTCTAACACACCTCTTCAACCTCTCACTTACAAATGGTGTCTTCCCCTCATCCTTCAAACATGCCTCTATCACACCCATTCTCAAAAAGACCTCCCTTGACCCATCCTCTGTGTCTAGCTATCGTCCGATATCTCTTCTCCCTTATGCCTCAAAACTACTGGAACAGCATGTCCATCTTGAACTGTCCTCCCACCTCTCCTCCTGCTCCCTCTTTGACCGCTTACAATCAGGCTTCCGACTGCATCACTCAACTGAAACTGCCCTAACTAAAGTCACCAACGACCTACTAACTGCCAAGAGCAAGCGACACTACTCTGTCCTCCTTCTCTTGGACCTGTCTTCTGCCTTCGACACTGTGGACCATTCCCTCCTGCTACAGATTCTCTCATCTCTTGGCATCACAGGCTTGGCCCTATCCTGGATCTCATCATATCTAACAAACCGAACATTCAGTGTCTCCCTCTTCCACACCACCTCCTCACCCTGCCCCCTGTCTGTCGCTGTTCCTCAAGGCTCAGTTCTAGGACCCCTACTCTTCTCCATCTACACCCTCGGCCTGGGACAGCTCATAGAATCCCATGGTTTGCAGTATCATCTCTACTCCGATGACACGCAGATCTACCTATCTGGACCTGACCTGACCTCCTTACTGACCAAAATCCCACAATGTCTGTCTGCTATTTCTGCTTTCTTCTCTGCTCGCTTTCTAAAACTGATCATGGACAAAACAGAATTCATCATCTTTCCGCCATCTCACTCTACCCCCCCACCAGACCTGTCCATCAATGTCAATGGCTGCTCACTTTCCCCAGTCCCACATGCCTGGTGCCTCGGGTGATCCTCGACTCTGCCCTCTCTTTCAAGCCACATGTCCAAACCCTTGCCTCCTCCTGCCGTCTCAAACTCAAAAATATTTCCCGGATCCGTGCATTCCTTGACCATGAAACTACAAAAACACTAGTGCATGCCCTCATCATCTCCCGCCTCGACTACTGCAACCTCCTACTCTCTGGCCTCCCCTCTTGCACTCTGGCACCATTCCAATCCATCCTGCACTCTGCTGCCCCACTAATACACCTGTCTCCCCGTTATTCCCTAGCCTCTCCTCTCTGCCAAGCCCTTCCTTCATTGGCTTCCTATCGTCCAGAGGCTCCAGTTCAAAACCCTAACTATGACATACAAAGCCATCCACAACCTGTCTCCTCCATACATCTGTGACATGGTCTCCCGGTACATACCCACACGCAACCTTCGATCCTCTCAAGATCTCCTCCTCTACTCCCCTCTTATCTCTTCTTTCCACAACCGCATACAAAACTTCTCCCGTGCCTCTCCCATACTCTGGAACTCTCTACCCCAACACATCAGACTGCGCCTACCATGGAAACCTTCAAAAAGAACCTGAAGACCCACCTCTTCCGACAAGCCTACAACCTGCAGTGATCCTCAGTCTACTGAACCACCGCACGACCAGCTCTACCCTCTCCTAGTGTATCCTCACCCATCCCTGTAGACTGTGAGCCCTTGCAGGCTGGGTCCTCTCTCCTTCTGTACTTGTGTGTGCCTTGTATTGCTCACGTTTATTGTACCTGTCTATATTTGCCCCTTTTCACATGTAAAGCGCCATGGAATAAATGGTGCTATAAAAATGTATAATAATAATAATAGTGTTCTAAGTTACCAGCTGCAGGTCGCCATTCTCTGGTCCAGTGTTCTCCGACCTGTAGCTATTCAGTTGTTGTAAAACTATAACTCCCATCATGTCCTGACAGGCTAAGCTGGACAGATACAGGTTGGAGATCACGTCTTCATCCTATACGTTATGTAGATGTGAAGGTCTCGCTTCATGCTGGCCCTGTGACCCTCTGCACGTGAAGCCGTGTCCTGTTATGCTGCCGCGTTATGTCTCACTACTATCCGTTTTTCTTCCAGATTTTTGACATCTCGTGGATCTCTATCAGCCGAACAAGCTGGTCAGCTGCGGGGTGAAGCACATCAAGGTCTGCATCTACACTGACGTGGATTACTTGGGTTCGGTTCTGGTCATGAATCCTTTGGATCACCATCTGTAACATATTTATGGCACACTGGTTATTATAGCCTTTCTTGCTCTGACAGTTTTATCTTTTTCTGCTATACAATATGCTGCCATTCCAGAGTGCACAGACTTGTTTTATGCCTCATATAACTCCAGTGTTCTTGACTCATGTGTCCCTGTGCGGTTCTGTAGGTAGGCCTATGCCTTTCATCATGGGGGTAACTGGCCCTGTCCTGCCCCCGCAGTTCTGTCCTCACCTCCCGCTCTCCTCCTCCACAACGTGCCGCCAGATAAGCAGTGGGACGCGCTCTCCGCAGACAGCGCCACTTGAGTAACATTTCTCTGCGCTGTTTACTCTGAATTATTTATCTGATAAGATGAATTATTTATAGAAAGATAAATATTTAACTTCACATCGAGGCTGCATCGCCGAACCGGGACACGAACAGCCCCCCTATTCATTACCAAATAACGGGACGCGCAGAGCGCAGGGAAAGACGTGCTAACGAGGCGTCCGCTGCTAGGAGATCCCCATTACTAGATATAGACCTGCATTGTAGCGTCACCGGAAACGGAAAGATACTAAAGAATAAGACTGAAATCTGTGCTGATTCTAGAGATAGCTCCACAGTGACCCCGCCAGCAGAATAGTGAGTGCTGCTCTGGGGTATAATACAGGATGTAACTCAGGATCAGTACAGGATCAGTAATGTATGTACACAGTGACTGCACCAGCAGAATAGTGAGTGCAGCTCTGGAGTATAATACAGGAGGTAACTCAGGATCAGTAATGTAATGTATGTGCACAGTGACTGCACCAGCAGAATAGTGTGTGCAGCTCTGGGGTATAATACAGGATCAGTAATGTAATGTATGTACACAGTGACTGCACCAGCAGAATGGTGAGTGCAACTCTGGAGTATAATACAGGATGTAACTCAGGATCAGTAATGTAATGTATGTACACAGTGACTGCACCAGCAGAATAGTGAGTGCAGCTCTGGAGTATAATACAGGAGGTAACTCAGGATCAGTAATGTAATTATGTACACAGTGACTGCACCAGCAGAATGGTGAGTGCAGCTCTGGAGTATAATACAGGATGTAACTCAGGATCAGTAATGTGATGTATGTACACAGTGACGGCACCAGCAGAATAGTGAGCACAGCTCTGGGGTATAATACAGGATGTAAGGCCTGTTTCACACGTCCGTATATTTCGGTACCGGAAAAACCGGTACCGGAGATATCTGTGTCCATGTGTCTGTGTATACTATGTGTGGCAACCGTGTGCCACATCAGTACCACACAGACCGCCGCCGGGGAAGAAGCGGCTACTGTAAGAGCTGTTCCCCGGTGGCTGGTGCTGAAGCTCGCTGTCATTCTCTCCTGCCTGCCTGCGAGCAGAGGAGAAAGATGAGCGGTATATTAAAGTTTGAACGACAGAAGGTGTCAGATGATGGGAGTAACAGTCCCAAAAGCCCCCACCTGCTGTCGTTCGGACTTTAATATACCGCTCATCGGTCTCCTCTGCTCTCAGGCAGGCAGGGGAGAATGACAGCCGGCTTCAGCACCAGCCGCCGGGGAACAGCGCTTACAGTAGTGCTACTTCCCCGGCGGTCGTCCATGCACACAGAGGACACTGTGCACTGTTCTCCGTGGGCACGTGTGCGGCACGTTATGCGGTCCGTGTGAAAACGGACATGTCTGCATGTTTTACACACGGTCTGTCAAAACACACTGACATGTTCATAGACCCATTCATTTGAATGGGTTTACGTTTGTCAGTGTCTCCGGTACGTGAGAAAACTGTCACTACACGTACCAGAGACACTGACTTGTGAAAGAGGCCTAACTCAGGATCCATACAGAATCAGTAATGTAATGTATGAACACAGTGACTGTGCCAGCAGAATAGTGAGTACAGCTCTGGGGTATAATACAGGATGTAACTCAGGATCAGTAATGTAATGTATGTACACAGTGACTGCACCAGCAGAATAGTGAGTGCAGCTCTGGAGTATAATACAGGATGTAACTCAGGATCAGTAATGTATGTATACAGTGACTGCACCAGCAGAATAGTGAGTGCAGCTCTGGAGTATAATACAGGATATAAAGAAGTAAAATTAGAACACAGTTCTCAGCCAGCTCACCAATAGGAGATGCACGGAGGAAATAGACCATGGATTTGAGACTTGGCAGACATGTAAAAACGGGACTCAGCTTCCATAAAAGTGAATGCAAACTTTATTGTTGTGTAAATTACACATAAAAGCTCCTGGTTCAAGATAGGAGTGCACTACATAGCACGGGCAATAGCGACACGTTTCTACCTAGATGCTGTGACAAAGACCGCATCTAGGTCGAAACGTGTCGCTATTGCCCGTGCTATGTAGTGCACTCCTATCTTGAACCAGGAGCTTTTATGTGTAATTTACACGAATAAAGTTTCATTCATTTTATGGAAGCTGGAGTCCCGTTTTTCCTCGTCTGCTATAATACAGGATGTTACTCAGGATCAATAATGTAATGTGTGTACACAGTGACTGCACCAGCAGAATAGTGAGTACAGCTCTGGGGTATAATACAGGATGTAACTCAGAATCAGTAATGTAATGTATGTACACAGTGACTGCACCAGCAGAATAGTGAGTTCAGCTCTGGAGTATAATATAAGATGTAACTCAGGATCTGTAATGTAATGTCTGTACACAGTGACTGCACCAGCAGAATAGTGAGTACAGCTCTGGGGTATAATACAGGATGTAACTCAGGATCAATAATGTAATGTATGTACACAGTGACTGCAACAGCAGAATAGTGAGTACAGCTCTGGGGTATAATACAGGATGTAACTCAGGATCAATAATGTAATGTGTGTACACAGTGACTGCACCAGCTGAATAGTGAGTACAGCTCTGGGGTATAATACAGGATGTAACTCAGGATAAGTAATGTAATGTATGTACACAGTGACTGCACCAGCAGAATAGTGAGTGCAGCTCTGGAGTATAATACAGAGTAATCAGATCAGTAGTAATGTTGTAACATGACAGCACCAGCAGAATAGTGATGCAGCTCTGGAGTATAATACAGGATGTAACTCGGGTCAGAATGTAATATGTACACAGTGACTGCACCAGCAGAAAAGTGAGTGCGGCTCTGGGGTATAATACAGGATGTAACTCAGGATCAATAATGTAATGTATTACACAGTGACAGCACAGCAGATAGTGAGTAGTTGGGGTAATACAGGGTGTAACTCAGGATCAGCACAGGTCATAATGTAATAGTATGCACACGTGACTAACAGCAGATAGTGAGTGCAGCTCAGGGATAATACAGGATAAGTAATGTATGCACACAGCAGACATGAGACCACATTCTTGTATTATAGTACCAGCTCATCTATTACTGCTGACAACCCTGACTGTACACCATATATGAGAGGTTGTCAGCACCGTCCCATGGTGATGAAATCAGTGATATAATTGCAGTGTGATCAGGTGATAATACATGATGTGTGTATGACCGGACTGTTGGACTGCACCTCTCTTTACACCCCCGCATATACAGTACAGACCAAAAGTTTGGACACACCGTCTCATTCAAAGATTTTTCTGTATTTTCATGACTATGAAAATTGTAGAATCACACTGAAGGCATCAAAACTATGAATTAACACGTGGAATTATACATTACACTTTATAAAAAAGTGTGAAACAACTGAAAATATGTCTTATATTCTAGGTTCTTCGAAGTAGCCACCTTTTGCTTTGATTACTGCTTTGCACGTAGAAAAGGTGAACGGCTGGACTCTACATGCCTAGTTCCCACCGTGAAGCATGGAGGAGGTGGTGTGATGGTGGGGGGTGCTTTGCTGGTGACACTGTTGGGGATTTATTCAAAATTGAAGTGGTGAGCGGTCCAGCTCACCCCAAACCATCTCGATTGAGTTCAGGTCTGGTGACTGTGGAGGCCAGGTCATATGGCGTAGCACCCCAACACTCTCCTTCTTGGTCAAATAGCCCTTACACAGCCTGGAGGTGTGTTTGGGGTCATTGTCCTGTTGAAAAATAAATGATGGTCCAACTAAACGCAAACCGGATGGAATAGCATGCTGCTGCAAGATGCTTTGGTAGCCATGCTGGTTCAGTATGCCTTCAATTCTGAATAAATCCCCAACAGTGTCACCAGCAAAGCACCCCCACATCATCACACCACCTCCTCCATGCTTCACGGTGGGAAGCAGGCATGTAGAGTCCATCCGTTCACCATTTCTGCGTTCAAAGCAGTAATCAAAGCAAAAGGTGGCTACTTTGAAGAACCTAGAATATAAGACATATTTTCAGTTGTTTCACACTTTTTGTAAAGTGTAATGTATAATTCCACGTGTGTTAATTCATAGTTTTGATGCCTTCAGTGTGATTCTACAATTTTCATAGTCATGAAAATACAGAAAAATCTTTGAATGAGAAGGTGTGTCCAAACTTTTGGTCTGTACTGTACTTACTGATCCGACATGTTCATTTTATGAACTGCGATCGTCCTTATTTCCCATGATGTATCCATTGTGGTGAGATTAAAACATCCGATGTTCCCTTCACCCACCAGAGCGGAATCGATCCGTCATCCTCTGTAATTGGAGGTTTTGCTGTCCATAGTGCCGGCTCAGCTCCTGCGCAGCTTCTTGGGCTCTGATCCATTTAGCTCTTATTTGTGGAGGAAATGGCTCCTAAAGTAATTACTTCGGGGCCAGACCTTCGTTATCAGGTTTAGATGAATTATATGGAAGGATGACTTCTGCCGGCACATGAAAGATGGTGAAGTGCGGGGGTTCCGAGTCTGAGGGTGGTTGGGGGACGCGTCCATGTCGTTGTGTCTCTATTGGGGTTATTCTTCCTGATGTCCCTCCATGATTGCAGCTTTTCTGTCCTGATGGATTGTGCCCTTTTTCTCCTTCAGTTTTGGTCTCTGTGTGGGAATTCGCTGACCCCGAAGCGCGGCATCTTTGGGAAGACGGGTGACCTGCAGACCATCCTGTGCCTGGCAGGTGCAAGGGACGAGGTGACATACTCCGGAGCGCTGAATGGGGACATCTACGTGTGGAAGGGGATGAACCTCGCTCGGACAATCCAGGGAGCGCACACAGTGAGCAGCGCCGCCGTCTGTACACACTGGATGTGCTGAAACTTGTAGTTCTCCACAAAAGCCACCCCTCCAGTATCTAGAGCAGATTGCCATCTGAGGAATCATTAAAGGGTCGGCGTCCAGTTTCATGTAGGAGATAATATATTTGTCAGCTTGAAAAATTATGCAATTTGCAGATATATTTTCTAGGTCTCTGCTTTCTGACAGTGCATAGAAACACAAACAATAGGATTTGTTGCAATGACTCCATATAGTTAGCACTAGTCTCTGCCTGCCCTGTAATGTTCTTACTTTAGCTCACTGAGGATTGCCTACATTGATACATTGTAACAAACTCTCAGCTGTGTGAGCAGCGGGGGTTGTTATTTTCTTCACAGAGTGTTCATAAAAATCTCTATATCTGATCTGAAATCCCAGGAGGATATAGAGTAACTTCCATCTTGATGAGATCCCCCACTAATCCATTAACCCCTTCTCTTCCAGGCAGGGATCTTCAGCATGAACGCCTGCGAGGAGGGATTTGCCACTGGTGGACGGGACGGCTGCGTGCGTCTGTGGGATTTAAACTTTAAACCTATTACTGTTATTGATCTCAGGGAAACAGACCAAGGATATAAAGGTATAGTGGAGACTCTGAAAGGGACAGGGGGTGGGGGAGAAAACGAAAATGTCACAAATATCCAAAATAGTTGAATATGCAAAAATCCAGCCAACTAAATAGATTCAGATGGACGAACACAGTCGGATTGGTCATATGGTCCAGTGTGAGGGTTCGCACATAACACACAGCCACCCTATACTGGATCTGTAGGGGCGATGTGCTCGGCATGGTCGGTTCACCTCAATGGGATCTGACATGTCTCCGCAGTTCCCATAAATCAAGGAAAATTTCCCGTCTGTGGCTGAGAATGAAATCATATCTCTCCACTGACCCAATTTTTTATTACGCTACAGATGGCAGCCACTCAGGGTCTGCAATTACACAGAGCGCCCCCTGGTGGAAAACGCGCTCCCTGCGGCTTCAAGAAATGGATTAAGTCCCTTCACGAGTGATTCATTATTTCATAATGGCGCCATATTTTAATATATTTTTGTTAGAGATGTCAGAATCAACTCACAGGATACTTGAGCGGTCAGGAGCCTGCGAGCCTCCTCTGAGCTGCTGAAGACCCCGACTCCTCTTGTGATTTGACGATGCTGATGCATTTAGGGCGTTGGAACTTAGGAGGAAGTTCGCTGGACTCCCATCAAGCGGCTATTGACCACCGATGTGGTCGCTATACCTGGGTCGTTGCAGATTGATTAGCTCATCTCCAGGTTTGGCGATGGTGTGCTTTTAATAAATGAAAGCTGGGTGTTGGCCATATGCCACCATTCATCTGTCCCATACTCCTTAATCATGTGTATGGTGGAGCTTTCCCAGATTCCTGCCTAGTTCGGTAAAGATAGTAAGTATATTTGACGTTCCAGATTCTGGGAGAGCTGGGAGGAAATCATGATGTTTTCCATTATTTATACCACACAAAATGTCTGCGGCAGGAAATAAATGCTGTAGGGTGTTTTTTGCTTTTCTTTATATTTTGACCCCAGGTGTGACTATTCTGAGAGGTTCTTAAAGGTGTTATCTGAAGCTGTAATATTGATGGGTCATCAATGTCTGATCGGTGGGCGTGCGACACCCGGCTCCCCTGCCGATCAGCCGTTCCTGGTGCTGCTCAATTACGGATCTACATGCACGGGTCATTGACTGCATAGTGGCCATGGCCAGGTACTGCACATCCACCATCTATTTAAATCTATGGAGGCAAATGTGAAGTACCCAGCCGCGACCACTATATAGTCGATGGAGCTGTGCTGTGCAGATCCATAACTAAGCAGTTGAGGACTCTGACAACAATGGGAGCGTCAGGGTTGCCGGGTGTCACACTCCCATCGATCAGACATCGGATAGGATAGGGGAGAACGGTGCCGTGCACAACAGGCTATTACCTGCCTGTTAGGCCTGCTAGTGCGTAGATACATTTTTTGTTTTTTGTAAATTCCTGGATATCCTCTTTAATTTCACAGCCGTTCTACTTTATACTAATATTACAAGTAACCCGTATCGACTATCCGTGCACCCTTTTAATGTTGCCCCTTGTGCTTCCAGGTTTATCCGTGCGGAGCGTGTGCTGGAGGGGAGACCATATACTGGTGGGGACTCAGGACAGCGAGATCTTCGAGGTGGTGGTTCACGAGCGGAATAAACCTTTCCTGATAATGCAGGGACACTGTGAGGGCGAGCTCTGGGCCCTGGCCGTCCACCCAACCAAACCGCTGGCGATTACCGGGAGCGACGACCGATCGGTCAGGTCTGCAGCGTCTGATTGTTGTGTGTGTGTGTGACTGTGCTGATATAACACTCTATCTAATACTGTATTTTCCGGCATATAAGACGACTGGGTGTATAAGACGACCCCCAACTTTTCCAGTTATAGAGTCTGGGATATACTCGTCGTATAAGACTTCCCCTCTTCCAACGCACATACGGTAAAAAATAAAAATAAATCAGATTTCATTTCAGTATGGTAATTTAAATTCAAATGCAGTACCCGAACCCGATCCCAGACCCCATTCACTTGAATGGGGGGCCTAAACATCCAGTGTTTGCTGCTTTGTAATGTGCATGACAGTGCTGCAAACATCGCTTCTGAGCACTCAGCTGTGATTGGAGGTATAACATTTACTCCTGTCACTGGTGTCAGCTGATGGGACTACAGCTCCCATCATCTGACACCTGCTGCCGCTAATAACAGTGAGAGCAGGAGCAGCGGATGGGAGTATTCATCAGCCACACCTGCGCTGTAAATAAATAATTAAAAGAAAAAATGGCTTAGGTTCCCCTGTATTTTTTGATAACCAGCTAGGCAAAACTCACAGCTGGGAGCTGTATAAGATGACCCCCGACTTTTGAGAATATTTTCAGGGGTTAAAAAGTCTTCTTATACCAGAAAATACGGTAGTAATAATAGTAACAATGTATCTATTAATAGTAACATTGGCTATTGTAATAGTAACACTGTATCTAATAATAGTAGTAATAATAATAGTAATAATGTATCTATTAGTAATGTTAATAATGGATATTATAATAATAGTAACAATTTATCTAGTAGTAATGACAATAATGGATATATTAATCATAACAATTGGATATATTAATCATAACAATGTATCTATCAGTAGTAATAGTGGCTATAATAGTAACAGTAACACTGTATCTAATAGTAATAATAATAGTAACAATGTATCTATTAGTAATGATAATAATTGATATTATAAAATAGTAACAATCTATCTGATAATTCCTATAAATAGAGCACAATAATTATTTACACGTGGGTGAAGTTTGGGACGTTTTCCTGTCCCCTTTTCCGGGGTGCGCCTTACATAGGACTGGGGTAGACTCTATCAGGAGCCACATTAATAGATTTCTGCGTCCGGCACTATAATCATTACGATTCCTGCTGGGTTACTACTCGCCTTTCTTTTGTCTTGCATTGCAGAGCAGCCTTTATAACAGGAATATTAATTGATTTCTTCACAGATTTTGTATTCGGGGATGTGGGAAAGTTGAGTTTTTACAATGGGTTGCTATTGTAAAGCGCTGTGGAATATGTCGGTGTTATATAAATAAAGTATTATTATTATTTTTTTACCCAGTTTTTCCATGGTTCTGATTGGAGGATATAGCAATATAGCAGTTATATGGGAATGGGATTTTGGTGTCTTGTGACCTGGGAAAGGTGTACAACTGCCAATATTAGGCCGGCGTCACACTGGCGAGTTTGTTGCGAGTAAGTCACACGACTTTCTCGCATCAACACCCGGCACGGCCGCCAGCTCTCGCACCCAAGTGTGCGGCTGCATGTATTTCTATGCCGTCGTGCACCTCGGGTCCGAGAGCGGGCGGCCGTGCGGGTGTTGATGCGAGAAAGTCGTGCGACTTACTCGCATCAAACTCGCCAGTGTGACGCCGGCCTTAATATGTATGCAGTTGCCACTCAGCTACTCAGCTTTCCACACTCTTGAATTGAATGGCAGGTCCACCTGTTTACCAACCATACAGGAAGGTGTCTAGACCCAAGCTTCATATTCGGTGTCTAGGGGAGCTGAGTAATCACTGTTACAGTCTGGGTGGTCACCCAGCTTTTCTGTGCTTCAGAATGGTAGATTATTCTATATACCAGTAGTCATTAATGTGTTTCCTCCTAGGTTTTGTATCTGGGGGTTTAGGAAAAGTAGTCACCAATATTACTATCATAGCTCTTTCAGGGGTTGTCACCCAGTTTCTACATAGTCCTGAATGGCAGATATGGTTAAATAGGAGTTATACAGGAATGGATTTCTACTTGAGTTTTGTATATGGGGATCTGGGAAAGTTTGGTAATCACCAGTATTCCTACCTCAGCGCACTTAGTAGTTGTCACCCAGCTTTTCCTTAGCCCTGAATGGCAGATTTGCCTATATAATAATACAGGGATTGGTTTCTACCCAGGTTTTGGTTGTGTGGATCGGAGTTGCTATAAAACTACAATGTTGTGATTCCATGGGGATGGTCACTCAGCTTTCCATACTCCTGAATGGCAGGTGTGCCCCTCTATCAGTGATATGAGGGGGTGTATCAATGTGTGACTAGTCAGGTGTTATATTCACAGATCTGGACAGTAAGGGGATCACCATTATAGCTATTACTGCCGCTGCAGATGTCATCACCCAGCTTTCCCTCATACAAATACAACTGCCTGAATGTTATCATTAGGCCTCTGTTGTCCTCCATTTTCAGGGGGGCTGTCCCTCTATGCTAAGTCATGAGGACTGGAGCTCCCCCTGATCCGTCCTTTCTATGTAATGAATTCTGGCGCTGCCTCCAGATCATTAGTGAATTGGCTCCACCAGGAGATGATCCCGAGTAAAAGCCTCCTCCATCATCCTGTCACAATGTCTCATCAGAACGCATCATATTAACATAAGCAATGGACACAGTGATCATCACCCCCAGAGCTGCGCTCGCTTCATTCTTCCAGTATGACATGGAATACAAGTCACTGAATACAAGTCACAGAAACCCCGTGATTGTGAGGTTACATTAGCGATCCTATTGTGATTACTGTGGACCCCCAATTCTCAAAGCCAGAGCCAACCTCTGGGGTGTGAGACCACATAGACTGTACCCGCTGCCCCTGAAGGAGGGTTACAGATGACTTGACACTCAAGGGATGCACCACCGTGACTACCCATATTAATTATATAGATGTATTATATGTTGTATATCTCTGTTATTAGGACACCTGGTGGTAATATGTGAGCACTGTATGGTGTTAGTGGGCACTGTATGGGAGTGTAATGTGGGAACTGTATAGTGTTGGTAGGCACTGTATGGAGGTGTAATATGGGCACTGTATGGAGGTATAATGTGAGAACTGTATGGTGTTAGTGGGCACTGTATGGAGGTGTAATGAGGGCACTGTATGGTGTTAGTGGGAACTGTATGGAGCTGTACTGTGGGCACTGTATGGAGGTGTAATGTGGGCAATGTATGGAGGTGTAATGTGGACACTGTTTGGAGGTGTTATATGGACACTGTATGGAGCTGTAATGTGGGCACTGTATAGAGGTGTAATGTGGGCATTGTATGGAGCTGGAGCTGTAATGTGGGCACTGTATGGAGGTGTAATGTGGACACTGTTTTGAGGTGTTATATGGATACTGTATGGAGGTGTTATATAGACACTGTATGGAGGCGTAATGTGGGTATTGCATGGAGGTGTAATGTGGGCACTCTATGGAGGTGTAATGTTGGCACTGTATGGAGGTGTAATGTGGACACTGCATGGAAGTATAATGTGGATACTGTATGGTGTTAGTGGGCACTGTATGTAGGTGTAATGTAACGTGGACACTGTATGGAGGTATAATGTGGACACTTTATGGTGTTAGTGGGCACTGTGTGGAGGTGTAATGTGGGAACTGTATAGTGTTGGTAGGCACTGTATGGGGGTGTAATATGGGCACTGTATGGAGGTATAATGTGAGAACTGTATGGTGTTAGTGGGCACTGTATGGAGGTGTAATGAGGGCACTGTATGGTGTTAGTGGGAACTGTATGGAGGTGTAATGTGGGCACTGTATGGAGGTGTAATGTGGGCAATGTATGGAGGTGTAATGTGGACACTGTTTGGAGGTGTTATATGGACACTGTATGGAGCTGTAATGTGGGCACTGTATAGAGGTGTAATGTGGGCATTGTATGGAGGTGTTATATGGAGCTGTAATGTGGGCACTGTATGGAGGTGTAATGTGGACATTGTTTTGAGGTGTTATATGGATACTGTATGGAGGTGTTATATAGACACTGTATGAAGGCGTAAGTGGGTATTGCATGGAGGTGTAATGTGGGCACTCTATGGAGGTGTAATGTTGGCACTGTATGGAGGTGTAATGTGGACACTGCATGGAAGTATAATGTGGATACTGTATGGTGTTAGTGGGCACTGTATGTAGGTGTAATGTAACGTGGACACTGTATGGAGGTATAATGTGGACACTTTATGGTGTTAGTGGGCACTGTGTGGAGGTGTAATGTGGACACTGTATGGTGTTAGTGGGCACTGTGTGGAGGTGTAATGTTGGCACCATATGGAGGTGTAACATGGACACTATATGAAGGTGTAATGTGGACACTGTATGGAGGTTTAATGTGGACACTGGAGTGTTACTGGGCACTGTATGGAGGTGTTGTTTGGACACTGTATGGAGGTGTAATGTGGACGCTCTATGGAGGTGTTGTTTGGATACTGTATGGATGTGTAATGTGGACACTGTATGGAGGTGTCATGTGGGCAGTATATGGAGATGTCATGTGGACACTATGATAGTAACATGTGGAGACTGTATGGTCGTATAATTTTGGTCACTGGAGGTGTTATGTGGACACTGTATACAGTGGGGGAAATAAGTATTTGATACACTGCCAGTTTTGCAAGTTTTCCCACCTTAAAAGAATGGAGAGGTCTGTAATTGTTATCATAGGTACACTTTGACTGTGAGAGACAGAATCTAAAAATAAAATCCAGAAAATCACATGGTATTATTTTTACATACACTAGTGGCCAAATTTGTGGATACACTTCAAATTTTTGTCATTTTTTTAAGTTTTTAGCTTGCAATCATACAAAGTGTTTATAACAATAATGCCACAAGTAGTCTAAGGTGGATTAGAACACCTCTATATAGAAAAAAGGGTACCATAATACTAAATAGCTCATTACTTCTATAAGAACAATGGAATGGCCGAATCAAAATATCACGTCCTAATATGTTAATTTCATGCTATCCCTATGTGTTCTTTTTTTAGTAGCGTGTACAGTATCCTTTAGCATCGATAACAGCTTTGCATCTTCTTGGTATTCATTCAACAAGACTTCTCAGGTTCTCTGTGGTTATGACGTGGTACCAGGAACTGATAACAGCTGCAATCAATGCCTGTTTGTTGCTCGGTCACTTACTAGAAATCAGTCGCTTTAATGTTGACCACAGATTTTGATAGGGTTCAGATCAGGACTGTTTCCTGGCCATGAAAGCACAGAAATTTGTTTGCTTTCAAACCATTTTAGACCTTGCCTTGCAGTGTGACATGATGCTCCATCCTGTTGAAAAATAATTTTGGTCTGTTCCTTGCCAAGGTCATGAATTTATGGGATGAGCTTTGGTTCAAGGACATCATGAATATATTTCAAAGCATTTACTGTTCCCTCAAAGCCCTGTATTCTCCCAATTACATGCCAGGACATACAGCCCCATATCATAACACTCTCAGGATGTTTCTGTCACGATCCATTTTTGGATTTGCGGCAGCTCTGGTGCCTCTCAGTTAAAACTTTTCTCCTTTTGGACCATTGGGGATTAATGTCGTTTCCCTCCGCCCCCCCCCGCTGGCAATCTGGTGTAATTGAAATGCAGTGCTGCTGGGTCAGCTGATGTGGGTGGTGACCACTCCCACCATCTTTTAAAAGGTCACCTTATGCATCAACTGACTGTTGGTGGTGCAGGTCCTATCTGGAAACCAGCCTAGCAGGGGCAGCTCTCTGGTGTCAGCCACATCTGGTGTTTGGAGTCCAGTTGCTGTGTTATCTTCTGTGTGGAGCTTAGCAGCGGTGTTCATAAGCTAAGTGTGATGTTTCTGCAGAGGTGAGGCTAGTGCTCCTTGCCAGCCAGTGCACTAGCCAGGGCAGTAGTAGGTGACAACTAGGGATGAGGCATCCTGACAGAGGCAGGGGGAAGGACCTGCATAGGGCGTTAGGGGAGTGCAGGGACAGGCTCAGGTTTGAGCTCAGGTGGTGACCATCCCTCATTCCCTATTGTTAGGGCCTTCCTATTGCCTTTTCCATCCCACTGTGAATGCGTTGTGCTGTCCACTGACCGACCACCCGTTGGGTCGTGTCACACTCTGTGACAGTTTCTTTGTAGCTGTCATACACTCTGGAAGACAGTCTTCCTTTGGCCTTCTTCGAACATAACGCACTCCGTCACTACTAAAAATTGATATTCTCGTTTCATCGCTCCAGATTACTTTCTTCCAATCTTCAGTTGTCCAGCTAAGTTGTTCTGTGGCCCAGGAAATTCTCTTACTTCTCTGTTTAAAGGGAATCTGTCACCCCATTTTTGGAGCATGAGATGAGGCCACCGCCATCAGTGGCTTATCTACAGCATTCTGTAATGCTGTAGATAAGCCCCCGATGTTACCTGAAAGATAAGAAAAAATAGTTATATTATACTCACCCAGGGGCAGTCCGCCGTCCGGTCCGGTCCAATGGGCGTCTCGGTCCGGTCCGGCGCCTCCCATCTTCTAGAGAAGCCATCTTCTTCTCTGCGTCCCGTCGCGGCTCCTGCGCTGGCGCACTGATCTGCCCTGTTGAGGGCAGAGCAGAATACTGCAGTGCACAGGCGCCGGACCTCTCTGACCTTTCACAGCGCCTGCGCACTGCAGTACTCTGCTCTGCCATCACCAGGGCAGATCAGTGCGCCTGCGCAGGCGCCGCGACGGATGCAGAGAAGAGGATGGCTTCGCTAGAAGATGGGAGGCGCCGGACCGGACCGCGACACCCACCGAACCCCGGACTGCCCCTGGGTGAGTATAATATAACTTGTTTTTCTTATCTTTCAGGTAACATTGGGGGCTTATCTACAGCATTACAGAATGTTGTAGATAAGCCCCTGATGGCGGTGGCTGCATCTCATGCTCCAAAAATGGGGTGACAGACTCCCTTTAAGTTTTAGGAATGGCTTTTTCCTTGGTGTTCGTGCTGTCAGACTGGCATCAAGTAATTGGCGACGTACTGTTCTATCCGAAACTCCTCCATCGAGCAAGAACTGGTTGAGTTCTTTGGCTGATGCTCTTCTGTCTAACAATTCTTCTGTCTTTTTTTGGAGTTGTTGCCTTTTTCTTTCCTCTTCCACTTTTAGTTTTGATGCTGCAACTATCAGCAAAACGTGAACACAGCTTTTGCACTCCAGAAGCAGTGACTTCACCACCCATCTTCCTAGCAATTTCTCTGAAACTCTATGCCTCCTTTCTCATAGCAATAGCAATAGCTCTCTTATTTGGAGACCAATCAGACCTCTTTGTGGCTGGCATGATTAAAATAAAAAAAACAATCATTCAGGAGTTTGTGAGCTCAAAATAGACATTTATAAGTATTCAGTTGAAAAATAAAATTTAAATATTAATAAAATACAAAAAATAAAAATTCTCAATAGTTTGTAGAGAAATTAAAGCCTGTAGGACCTATGCTGAAAGGATCAAGTGACGACTGTAGCTTTAAAACACTATTTTTAATTTAATACGGACATAAAGAAAAGTTAACATATAACTAAAAATGTATGAATTTTACTCACAGAGAACTAAGTCCAGTATTTCTTGTCAAAATTATAAAAACTCATGACTGATAAAATATCAAAAACAAGTCTCCCAATATCTTTATTAACAGATTGCGTGCCTGGGCTATAAATATAATTACGTAATCAATCAAGTAAGATCACCGAAAGTTCCAGAAGCCTCAAAAAGTATTAAAAACTTCAAGTGTATACACAATTTTGGCCACTAGTGTAATTTATTGTAATTTATTTTCATTTTACTGCATGAAATAAGTATTTGATACAATAGAAAAACGCAACTTAATATTTGGTACAAAAACCTTTTTTTTGCAATTACAGAGGTCAGACGTTTCCTAGTTCTTGACCAAGTTTGCGCACACTGCAGCAGGGATTTTTGCCAACTCCTCCATACAGATCTTCTCCTGATATTTCAGGTTTCGAGGCTGTCGCTGGACAACGTTAAGTTTCAGCTCCCTCCAAAGATTTTCTATTAGGTTCAGGTGTGGAAACTGGCTAGGCCACTTCAGGACCTTGATATTCTTCTTACTGAGCCACCCCTTAGTTACCCTGGCTGTGTGTTTCTGGTTATTGTCATGCTGGAAGACCCAGCCACGACCCATCTTCAATTCTCTTAGTGAGGGAAGGAGTTTGTTGGACAAAATCTCACGATACATGACCCCATCTATCCTCCCTTCAATACGGAGCAGTCGTCTTTTCCCCTTTGCAGAAAAGCACCCCCAAAGCATGATGTTTCCCCACTATGCTTCACTGTTGCCACAGTGTTCTTGGGGATGTACTAATCCTTCTTCTTCCTCCAAAAACGGCGAGTGGAGTTGATTCCAAGTTCTAGTTTGGTCTTGTCTGATCATATGACCTTCTCTTATGCCTCCTCTGGATCATCCAGTTTGTCATTGGTGAACTTCAAACAGGCCTGGACATATGCTGGTGTGAGCAGGGGGACCTTGTGTGCCCTGCAGGATTTTAATCCATGACTGCACATTATTTTTACTAACGGTAATGTTTGAGACTGTGGTCCCAGCTCTCTTCATGTAATTGACCAGGTCCTCCTGTGTAGTTCTGGGCTGATTCCTGACCTTTCTCAGAATCATCTTTACCCCCACAAGGCAAGATCTTCCATGGAGCCTCAGACCGAGGAAGATTGACAGTCATCTTCTGTTTCTGCCATTTTCTAATAATTGTGCCAACAGTTGTTGCCTTCTCATTAAGCTGATTGTCTTTGTCCTGTAGCCCATCCCAGCCATGTGCAGGTCTACAATTTTGTCCCTGGTGTCCTTAGAATCAAGGGAGGAGTCCTGAGGAGATCATTTGCATATTCCCAGTTCATTCTGAGATAAGTGAAGAGTCTCCGCGAGCTCCAAGATCACTGGGTTTTGGTTGTTGCAGCTGAAAGGAGGACATCGGTAAACCAGGGGAGGAGTCCTGAGGGGATCATTTGCATATTCCCAGTTCATTCTGGGATAAGTGAAGAGTCTCCGCGAGCTCCAAGAACACTGGGTTTTGGCTTTGCAGCTGAAAGGAGGACATCGGTAAACCAGGGGAGGAGTCCTGAGGAGATCATTTGCATATACCCAGTTCATTCTGGGATAAGTGAAGAGTCTCCGCGAGCTCCAAGAACACTGGGTTTTGGCTGTTGCAGCTGAAAGGAGCTGCATTTCTTGCTACATGTTCACAGATTTACCAGTGGAAAAGCCAAATTTCACATGCCACAAATGCAAGCTTGTGTCCATGTTGGAGGAAAAGTTGCGAAATCTAGAAGAGAGGTTAGCTACATTGAAGATCATTAAGGAAGATGAAGAGTTCTTAGACAGAGCAGAATTATCTCTTCATGGTACAGAAAAAGAAGAAATTCGAAGAGCACCGGAAGAAACAGAGGAATGGAAGCATGTGACGCAGAGAAGCAGGAGGATTGTGAGGCAGTCAGCACCTATACTGCTCAGGAACCAGTACCAGGCTCTCACACAGGAGAATGATGAAGAAATACATCAGGATAAGACTTTGCCCACAAAGAGCAACCTTATAGGCCCCCAGGGTCCTCCTAAATGGAGAAAGAAAAATGTTGTGATCATGGGGGATTCCCTGTTGAGAGTAACAGAGGCCGCTATCTGGAGACCGGATATAACCTCAAGAGAAATGTGCTGTCTTCCAGTGCAAAAATTAAAGATGTGTCTGACAGGATATCAGGACTCTTCAGACCTAAAGATGACTACCCATTCCTGCTAATACATGTGGGGACAAATGACACCACAAGAAGTGACCTGGAAACCATCTGCAGTGACTTTGAAAACTTAGGCAAGAAAGTGAAAGAATCCTTATAAACAGGGAGGAAATGGTTGAGGAGGTAAGAGTGGCTGGGACCCTAGGAGGTAGCGACCATGCTGTTTTAGAATTTTGGATAACTAGAGGAGGAAGACCTGTGAAGACTCAGACTTCAAGGTTAGATTTCAGAATTTTGACAGAGAATCTAAAGCCGTACGGAAGACCCTGAGAACAGCCTCAAACAAGAAACATAGAGACCCCAACCACCCTGGTCTGAGGGAAGCCTATGAAACCATACAAAGACAGTACAAAACCATCCTCAGGAGGAAGAAGCAGAGTTACATCTCTACCAAGCTTAACCAACTCCAAGATGCTCTTCAAGACAATTCCTTCTGGGAACTATGGAACCACATGGGCACAAAAGACAAGAAAAACAACATCCATATCCAAAATGGCAACATCTGGCTCCAGTACTTCAGAGACCTCTATAAAGACATCCCAAAGGAAGAACTAAACCAAGAACAGGAAAACATAATGGCAAAACTAAAAGCAATGGAGGAAAAAGTAAAAAATTTCCAAAACCCAGTGGATACACCTATTACATTACAGGAAGTAGCAGAGAGAATCTCTTCCATAAGATGTAGAAAAGCCGGTGGCCTGGATGGAATCCTACCAGAAATGCTGAAGTACAGCCCACCAGAAATACAGGCTGCAATGGTTAAACTCTTCAATATTGTGCTAAGTGCCGGCTACTTCCCTCGTACCTGGAACCAAGGCCTCATCACACCCATCCACAAGAATGGGGACAGGTATGACCCAGCCAACTACAGAGGCATATGTGTCAGCAGCAACCTGGGGAAACTGTTCAACAGCATCCTGAACAAGAGGATCCTCAGTTTCCTCACCGAACATAACGTCCTCAGCAAGAGCCAAGCAGGGTTCATGCCAAACCACTGACCACATCTATACCCTGCACAGCCTCATTCAGAGACACGTCCACAATACAAAGAACGGGAAGATATACGCCTGTTTCGTGGACTTTAAAAAGGCCTTTGATTCGGTGTGGCACCCGGGCTTATTCCTGAAACTGCTGGAGAGCGGAATAGGAGGAAAGACCTACGATGTTATCAAAAGCTCCTACACCGAGAACCTCTGCAGTGTGAGTGTGAACGGCAAAAGAACGGCTTATTTCCAGCAGAGCCGTGGAGTCAGACAAGGCTGCAGCCTAAGTCCAACGCTCTTCAACATTTACATAACGAGCTGGCTACCGCTCTGGAATCTTCCACAGCACCAGGTCCCACCCTCCACGACACCCAGGTGAAATTCCTGCTGTATGCAGATGACCTGCTGCTTCTGTCACCAACCGAGAAAGGCCTCCAAGACAACCTGAAAATCTTAGAGAAATTCAGCTCCACCTGGGCACTACCGGTCAACCTAAAGAAAACCAACATCATGGTGTTCCAGAGGAGAAAGAGAAAATTAGACCAGCACCCTTCATTTGTCCTCAACAACTGCGCCCTTACAGGAACAGACAAATATACCTACCTGGGCCTAGAGATTCACCGGTCAGGAAGCTTGAAACAAGCCATAGAGACCCTGAAAGACAAGGCAAGTAAAACCTTCTATGGCATCCGAAGGAAACTTTACCATCTGAAGCCACCAGTGAGGGTCTGGTTAAAAATCTTCGACTCGGTCATCGCCCCAATCCTCCTGTATGGCAGTGAAGTCTGGGGTCCTCACACCTACCCAGACTGGTCAAGATGGGATTCCAGCCCAACAGAAATATTCCACCTGGAATTCTGCAAGCACCTTCTCCAAGTCCATCGGAGCACCTCCAACAGTGCCTGCCGGGCCGAGCTGGGCAGATTCCCTCTACACCTAACGGTTCTAAAGAGGGCACTGTCATTCTGGGCTCACCTACGTAGGAGCAATCCAAGCTCCCATCACCATAAAGCCCTGACACACGTAGGTGAAACAGAAAAACTAGGACCCTCGGAACAGCTCACCCAAACCCAACCTGACCAGAACACCAATCACAACAACCTGACAAAAGCCGAAATCAGGAAGATGGTAGACGAAGGCCAGGAGAGGTATGTCAGTGACTGGAAGAACGACATCATCAGCTCCCAGAAACTGACCATGTACCGGAGTCTACAGAGAGACTACAGTCTGGCCCCATACCTGGAGAATCTCCCAGACCCCAGAGAACCGCCAGATCCTGAGCCGGTATAGACTCAGCGCCCACAGTTTGGCCATCGAATCCGGCCGACACAGGCAGAGCTACAAGCCCAGGGAGGAAAGACTATGCCAACACTGTGACCAGGAGGCCATAGAGGACGAAACCCACTTCCTGCTACACTGCTCCAAATACTCAGCAGTGAGGGACACTCACTTCAGGAGACTCTCACATCTCTTCCCGGATTTCATCACCATGAAGGAGGAAGAGAAAACATATATCTTGCTGGGGGAAGAAGAGAGAGCAGCGGAGATAGCAGCGCGGTATGTGAGCGAATGTCATAGACTGCGAGAAAGAGAACTATGATATGCCATGGACTTCTATAGCCCCCACCCCGGATCTGCCCCCATCACCCCTCCCTATGCCATGGACTTTTATAGCCCCCACCCTGGACCTGCGCCCCCATCACCCCTCCCTATGCCATGGACTTCCATAGCCCCCACCCTGGATCTGCCCCTACTCAACATCCCTATCCCTATCCCCCTTTTGTACACTTGCTTTGGCAAAACTAATGTGTATTTAGTCCTGCCAATAAAGCTTCTTTGAATTTGAATTTGAAAGGCAGATTTTAAGGGACTCAGAAAGAGAATCGGAGGGATCCAATGGCTGGATATCCTTAAGGACAAAAATGTCCAGGAAGGATGGGAAATCTTGAAAAATGAGATTCTCAAAGCACAATCGTTAACAATTCCGAAAAGAGGGAAGAATAGGAAGCATTTAACGAAACCAGGATGGATGAACAAAGAACTTAAACACATGCTAAAAAGGAAGCAAGAAATGTATATCAAATGGAAAGAGGGAGGCATATCTAAAGAAGAATATAATGATGTCTGCAGAACCTGCAGGGCAAGAATGAGATTAGCTAAAGCTGACAATGAATTAAGGCTTGCAAGAGATGTCAAAAGCAATAAAAAAGGATTTTGGGGATACCTCAAAAGTAAAAGAAAAGTCAAAGATGCTATAGGATTTTTACAGGATGAAAATTATGAAATGGTAAAGGATGTTGAAAAGGCCGAACTTTTAAATTCCTATTTTGCATCTGTTTTCTCTCAGAAAGGAAATGTAACATCAACTGATCTTCACTGTCCTATTAAGGGAATAGAAGAATCCAGGATATCTATAAACAGAAAAATAGTGAGGAAACACTTAGCTAACATAAATGAATTCAAGTCTCCAGGTCCAGATGAATTACACCCCAGAGTACTGAAGGAGATAGCAGAAGAAATTTTTGAACCACTCTCCATAATCTTTGAAAATTCTTGGAGAACAGGAGAAGTCCCAGAAGACTGGAGAAGAGCAAATGTTGTTCCTGTCTTCAAAAGGGGAAGAAGGTGGACCCAGGGAACTATAGGCCGGTGAGTCTGACATCTATACCAGGAAAGATCTTTGAACAAATTATTAAACAACATGTATGTAAGTACCTGGACAAGAATGAAGTGATTAACCAGAGTCAGCATGGGTTTGCAACTAATAAGTCATGTCAGACTAATTTAATTTCCTTCTATGACAGAATCACTGACTGGGTGGATCAGGGAAATGCTGTAGATATATTATATCTTGACTTCAGCAAAGCATTTGACAAAGTATCTCACACAATCCTTATTGAAAAAATGACTAAGTATGGAATGGACAAGGCAACTGTTAGGTGGATTCATAACTGGCTTAGTGATAGGACCCAAAGAGTGGTAGTAAATGGCTGCACTTCGAGTTGGAAGAATGTATCAAGTGGGGTACCACAGGGCTCTGTCTTGGGCCCTGTATTGTTCAACATCTTTATCAATGATTTAGATGAAGGAATTGAGGGTAAACTGATTAAATTTGCTGATGACACAAAGCTAGGAGGGATAGCTAATACTAGAGAAGAGAGAGAGGATTCAAAAAGATATAAATAAACTGGAGCAGTGGGCAGCAACTAACAGAATGGTTTTTAACAGGAAAAAATGCAAAGTACTTCATCTGGGAAATAAAAATGAAAAAAGCGTATACAGAATGGGAGGAATAAAGCTAAGCAACAGCACATGTGAAAAAGACTTGGGTATACTAATAGATCACAGACTGAACATGAGTCAACAGTGTGATGCAGCAGCAAAAAAGGCAAATACAATTCTGGAATGTATTAACAGAAGCATACAGTCTAGATCACGTGAAGTCATTATTGCCCTCTACTCCTCTTTGGACAGACCTCATCTGGAATACTGTATCCAGTTTTGGGCACCACATTTTAAAAAAGACATCAACAAACTAGAGCAAGTTCAGAAAAGAGCGACCAGAATGGTGAACGGTCTGCAAACCATGTCCTATGAGGAACGGTTACAGGATTTGGGAATGTTTAGCTTGCAAAAAAGAAGACTGAGAGGTGACTTAATAGCTGTCTACAAATATCTCAAGGGCTGTCACATTGTAGAAGGATTATCTTTATTCTCATTTGCACATGGAAAGACTAGAAGCAATGGGATGAAACTGAATGGGAGGAGACACAGATTAAATATTAGAAAAAACTTTTTGACAGTTAGAGTGATCAATGAGTGGAACAGGCTGCCACGAGAGGTGGTGAGTTCTCCTTCAATGGAAGTCTTCAAACAGAGGCTGGACATACATCTGTCTGGGATGATTTAGTGAATCCTGCTTTGAGCAGGGGGTTGGACCAGATGACCCAGGAGGTCCCTTCCAACTGTACCATTCTATGATTCTATGATAGCTCTTTGGTCTTGGCCATGGTGGAGAGAGGTTGGAGTGTGATTGAGTGTGCGGACAGGTGTCTTTTATACAGGTAACGAGTTCAAACAGATGCAATTAATCCAGGTAATGAGTGAGGAGTAGGATGCGTCTTAAAAAAAAAACTAACAGGTCTGTGAGAGAGAATTCTTTCTGGTTGTTCGGTGATCAAATACTTATTTCTTGCAATAAAATGCAAATTAATTATGTAAAAATCCTACAATTTGATTTTTTTTGGATTTTATTTTTAGATTCTGTCTCTCACAGGTGCAATAAAATTTACCTCTCCATTCTCTATAGATGGGAAAACGTGCAAAATCAGCAGTGTATCAAATACTTATTTTCCCCACTGTACAGTGGCATTTAAAAGTTTGGGCTCCCTGGTCAAAATTACTGTTAGGCTAAGTGCACACGTTCAGGAATATTTGCGGTTTTTTTTGCGTTTTTTCCGCGGTAAAAACGCGAAAAAAACGCAAGCATTAAGCATCCTATACATGTTAATTGATTCCGCATGTTTTGGCCACATGTTGCGTTTTTTTCCACAAAAAAAAAACGCTTCGCGGAAAAAATAGCAACATGTTCATTAATTTTGCGAAATGTAAGCGGTTCATGTGCGATGGTACCCAGGGTTTGGAGGAGAGGAGACTCTCCTCCAGGCCCTGGGTACCATATCCCTGGTAAAACAATAATTAAAATAAAAAATAATGATATTCTCACCTTCCGGCGGCCCCCGCAGCTTTCCCGCCTTCAGCGACGCTCCCGGCAACTCCCGGTCCCAGGAGTCCTTTGCGAGAATCACCCAGATGACGTAGCGGTCTCGCGTGATGCTACGTCATCGGGGTGATTTGTCGCAAAGGACTCCTGGGAACGGGAGTTGCCGGGAGCGTCGCTGAAGGCGGGAAAGCTGCGGGGGCCGCCGGAAGGTGAGAATATCATTATTTATTTTTTTTATTATTTTTACATTAGATCTTTTTACTATTGATGCGGCATAGGCGGCATCAATAGTAAAAAGTTGGTCACACTTGTCAAACACTATGTTTGACTCGTGTGACCAACCTGTCAATCAGTTTTCCAAGCGATGCTACAGATCGCTAGGAAAACGCTAGCATTCTGCAAGCTAATTACGCTTGCAAAACGCTAGTTTCTGGCGGGAATACGCATACAAAAAAAATGCGTATTTCCCGCGGGAGAAGTGCGGGATTGCCGCGGAAATTTCCGCGGCAATTCCGCAACGTGTGAACTTAGCCTTACTGTGAACAGTGTGAGACAGTGAAGGAATGTGTGTTGAATGGGGTGTGCATTTCGCCTAGGTATAAGGGAAATGTGTGGCTTTGTAAACCTAGTGGTAGAGAAAGGTCACTACACCTCACATTCAGCACACACTTGCAGCACAGGCCTGAAACTACTCAGGTCTTGATTAGGAGACCAGAAGTAGGTGTCTGCAAACACAATCTGAGAGCTCATTCAGTCTGGACAAGGGGTCCAGACACAGAAGGTGTCTCCAAGAGTGTGGGAGCTGTCTTTAGCCCGGACACAGGGAGGTGTCCTGGCACAAGGAAGCAGTCTCTAAGAGTGTGAGCTATCTCAGTCTGGGTGCAGGAAGTACCCCGGACACAGGAGTAGTCGCAGTGAGAATCCGTGCGAATAGCGACTGAATAGGAGGTGACCTATCTCAAGTCTGGACATTGGAGTTGCCTTCGGACATAAAGAGGAGTGTCTGTGAAACTCCATACTGGTAACATATGTGATATGTGTTGTTTTGGGCACAGACTGGTAGAGTCTGGGTCCCGGATAGAGAGGGCCATCTATCTAAGTGTAATTAGAGGCTAGACAAGCCCAGGTTTTCTGTTTATGATTTGTTTTTATCTGTGTGCTGTGGACTTTAATAAAACTGGTTGCGGCCAGTTTTCACCAAACTGCTGTCTGAATGAACTGTTTCCGTGCCATTCTGTCTACCCAGACAGCGATCCTAGAGCTAAACCCCCCCGGAAAGGCTACAATTGGCGGAGAATGCTGGGGCAGCGCAGGGCCTGATACAGTTAGTGCTGGAGTGTGCGTGCGGCACAGTGGCGAGAGACAGCATTAAAGGTGAAGTCTATTGAAATAGCAGAGAGAAAATGTATGCACAGCAAAGCTGAACTTGTTGTGAAAATGACTGTGGAATGTGCAGCAGCAAAAGAAAAGTTTGTGGAGCAGTCTTAAAGAGACAGTAGCCTAATAGACTTTGCAAAAGAAAAAAAAAAAAAAAAAAGTGGTTGCACAGCAAGGCTGAATTTTCTGTGGAAAAAAAGCTGTGTAGTGTGTATGTCTTGAGTGAAGACTGCCGTTGTTAAGACAGAGAAGTCTGACAGCATGGATGACCGCATGGAGGCGCTGTTTGAACAAATGGCACAAGTTCATGTGCAACATAAGACTGCTGTGATTGAGACAGATGAGTCCGGCAGTATGGAGGAACTCGTTGAGTACCTGGTGCAGGCCCAGCGAAGCATGGAGCAGCAGCGCCTGCAGCACCAGCAGCACATGCAGCAGGCCCAGCAGCAATTCCTGCAGCAGCAGCAGGAGAACAACCGGTTATTTGTTGAGCAGATGACAGCACCAAAAAAGGATTTCGGTGCCGCGTCCCGAAGTAATGTTGTGAAGGCACCGGCGTTGTCCGCTATAAAGAAGGCGGTAAGACGGTCCTTGAGAAAAATGACACCTCGTGATGATGTGGAGGTATATCTTACTAGGTTTGAGAGACTGGCAGAGAAGGAGAATCTGCCACTATCTGAATGGGCCATGGTGGTCGTACCCTATCTGATTGGGGAACCCCAAAAAGTCTGGGCTGACCTGAGCAAGCAGGACAGCGAAGACTATGCAAAGTTGAAAGCGGCGATTCTTACCCGGCTGGGTGTTACGGTGACAGCCCGTGCCAGGGGAGTTCGTGACTGGAGATACAGTTGGGAGTCTGCAGTCAGCAGGCCTGATTATGGAGTTGAAAAGGTGATAGTGGACCGCTACACCCAAGCACGTCCTCCTGAGGTACAGCCGTCTGAGAGGTCATCACTTCGGAGTTCCCGGACGCTGAACTCTCGCGGTAAGAGCGTTCCAGCTGTTGGGGACATGGGGTATGCTGATAAGCGGGTTCAGGCCCGAGGGGACATGTGGGTGGGAGAGTGTGATGGACAGTGTTGGAGCTGGCGTGAAATTGCAGCCAACTGTCCAATAGAGGGGGAGCCTATGTGTTGTGATGTTGGCAGATCCCTCTCTCCCTGCGCAGAGCCTGTGTGTGTGTCCACCTCAGCCGAAGAGACTGGACCACAGGGGTCCCCGGTGGTTGTAAGTGACTGCCCAGCACAGGCCCTCTTGGACTCAGAGAGTCCAGTGACTTCCGTATGTGACAGCCTGAGTGATAGGGACTTCATCCCTGATAAGCACCTGAGTGTGGTGTACATCCATGAAGACACCAAAGTCTACCCAGAGACTGCCGTGGACTTGGTCCCCAAACTCGGGGAGGTTTCATATGAAGTAGGGGTAGTGAAGACCCTGGTGCACCCCGTTATATTGGGTAATGATTTTCCCCGGTCTAAGGATCTCTGGGGGAAAAATGTTTCTGATGGACAGTGTGATGAAGCTCCTACTGAGGGTGCGCAGTCCCGAGGGGCGGAACACAATGCTAGTGGGCCGTTAAACTTATGTGATAATGATGATGACCATGATAATATTGATAATGATAATGATGATAATGATGATGACCATGATGAGGATGCTGATATTGATAATGATGATAATGCTAATCATAATAGTGATGATACTGATGATGACCGTGATAAAGATGACATTTCTTTGCAGGTGAGGTTGGGAGACGAGGATGGTGGTTCTCGGGAACCGAGTGTCCCTGACCTGCTTGGCTCCTGTGACAATTTTGGGAGTGAGCCGGTGCGAGTCCCCACTCTTAAAACGGCACAGGAGAATGTAATTGTTCTGAATGAGGTTCCCCAAGAGCCTGGCTCTGAGGAAAGGTTTCCTCATGCTGCCATGAACAATAACCTATTGTATAGGGACACTGAAGTCCAGGGAGAGGTCGTGAGTCAGCTCCTGGTACCTGAGCTATATGGAAGTATAGTGCTGGGGTTATCACATAGTCACATACTTGAGGGACCACCTGAGGGAAACCAGGGACCAGATGGTGAAGTTACTGTTGTGGATGACATGTTAACTAAGGTTCCAGATCAAGATGTGAATGAGAATGAATTGTATAACCCTGACAGTGAGCCGGATGTGAATGAAAATGAAGTGTCTAACCCTGGAAGTGAGCCAGATGTTGCTGAGAAAAGGGGGTCAGACAGGGATAGTGGTGGTGATAGTGAGTCATCTGATGACAATAAAGCAACCAGTGCAAGTGAGGAAGGCATGGTAGCAGAGGAGATTGAGAGTCCTGAGAGGAAGGCTGAGGCTGACCTTGCAGTCGGACGGAGGATGGCATCTGAAGATGTTGTACAGTTGGCCGGTTCCCTGGCGAAGACTAAGGTGAAAGACAGGACTCTGAAACTGAACACAGCACAAGTGGATGCTGTTGAAAATGAGAAGTTATCAATGTATGGTGTGGATCTGCATCAGGCCAAGGACTCTGAAGGTGATGCTGCAGAGGTGGAGAAAGCCATGGAAGTGGTGGACACCAGGCCAGGTGCCTCACCAGAGGCTGATGTCTCAAGTGAAGCTGTGAGGAACAAGACTGAAGATGTGGGGAATGACTCTGCCCCGGAATATGTTTCTGCCGGAGACAGCGGCGTGGACGGTGTACTGTCCGGATCCGTGGCTGCGACTCGCGAAGCTCGGGCCGGAAATTCGGCGCCCGGTGCGCCATCGGAGTTCCCGAGCGACCCAAAGGATCTGGATAAATCCCAAGATGAGATTTTGAGACCTCGGGTTGGCCTTGGTGAGCTCAGGCGCATTTTCATGGAGTCTACACTTGAACCACGTCCCAGTGAGTGGGAGGGGCGATGTGTCGCTCCGTTGCCGCTGCAGATACACGGGAGCTCAGATGGGATGCAGAACGTGGTGGAAAAGAAGACTGATGGTAGGGCTTCTGAGCATGTCCTACCAGAAGAGCCTGAAGAAGGGGCCAAAGACGTAAAGGACGTCCAACAACTACAGGAGAAGATGCGTAGCCATGAGGATCTCCTGGAGAAAGAAGTAAGAACTCTGAGTCTTATGCAAAGTGAGCCTGTACCAGAAGAGGATAAATTATGTGTACCGACCAAGAAAAACGATCAGCTCCCTCTACAGTGCCAATCGTTTGAACAGTGTGGCTCGGAATGGTCAGAAACCATGACAGAGGCGCTTGGGTTCTGTGAGGTAGAATTTATGAATCAACTGATATTTAAGAAAGTAGATGTGCTAAAGAAAGTTCAGGGGGAATTAGAGAAAACCCCTATACCTCCTGTGACAGTTGGTGACACAGGGTCAGTGCCCCAAAAACAGGAGGTACGAAAGTTTCTGAGGAAGAATCAGCAGAGCTGTTCTGACGTGCCTGGTCGTACTTATCTGGTGAGCCACTATACCGAGACTGAGGCTGGCACTAAAGTCAAGATGAAACCGTGCAGGATACCCGAGGCCCGCAGAGAGTATAGGCCTGGGAGGGTACAGGGTAGTGCGGATGCTTCAGATGATGTTGGCTATGACAGTGGTGAGGATGAAGCTGATGAGGGCCATGACTGGTCCAGAGTTCACTGTCTCTGTTGGATTGTTGACCAGCCCTCCGGTCTGGATGACCAGCCCTCCGGTCTGGAGAAGAGGGAGGGGATATGTGAGACAGTGAAGGAATGTGTGTTGAATGGGGTGTGCATTTCGCCTAGGTATAAGGGAAATGTGTGGCTTTGTAAACCTAGTGGTAGAGAAAGGTCACTACACCTCACATTCAGCACACACTTGCAGCACAGGCCTGAAACTACTCAGGTCTTGATTAGGAGACCAGAAGTAGGTGTCTGCAAACACAATCTGAGAGCTCATTCAGTCTGGACAAGGGGTCCAGACACAGAAGGTGTCTCCAAGAGTGTGGGAGCTGTCTTTAGCCCGGACACAGGGAGGTGTCCTGGCACAAGGAAGCAGTCTCTAAGAGTGTGAGCTATCTCAGTCTGGGTGCAGGAAGTACCCCGGACACAGGAGTAGTCGCAGTGAGAATCCGTGCGAATAGCGACTGAATAGGAGGTGACCTATCTCAAGTCTGGACATTGGAGTTGCCTTCGGACATAAAGAGGAGTGTCTGTGAAACTCCATACTGGTAACATATGTGATATGTGTTGTTTTGGGCACAGACTGGTAGAGTCTGGGTCCCGGATAGAGAGGGCCATCTATCTAAGTGTAATTAGAGGCTAGACAAGCCCAGGTTTTCTGTTTATGATTTGTTTTTATCTGTGTGCTGTGGACTTTAATAAAACTGGTTGCGGCCAGTTTTCACCAAACTGCTGTCTGAATGAACTGTTTCCGTGCCATTCTGTCTACCCAGACAGCGATCCTAGAGCTAAACCCCCCCGGAAAGGCTACAACAGTTAAAGGAGTTGTCCAATACTAGTAGAACGAACCTTCTCTTGAATTAAATGTTTGGCCCCGATTAAATAAAAAAAACTATACTGACGTCCCGTGCTGGCGCCTTTCCAGTAGTGTCTGCCATCGCGGTCCCGAAGCTCTGGTGCGGTAGAATGACACGTGGTCCCCACCTTCGTACGGATTTAACATGAAGAGGAAGTCAGAGATCATCTGCAGCCCTGTCCTCCTCTTCATGTTCATCCATATGAAGGCAGAGACAGTGACGCTAGCGCTGATTGGGCGCCGGGCACCACGTGTCATTCCACCGCACCAGAGCTCAAGGACCGCGAGTGCTGACGCCGCTGGACCGGCGCTGGCACGGAAGGGGAGTATAGTTTTTTTATTTTATTGGGGCCAAACATTTAGTTGAACAAGGGGTTGCTAGTAGTGGACAACCCCTTTTAAGCAAGTTGAAGATTAAATGATCTCTGAAAGGCCTAAAGATAAAGATGACACATTTCCTTTTTATTTTTTTTATCTTTACATATTAAAAATTACAAAATTGAAAATGCGCTGATTCAAAAGTGTGGGCATCCTGCATGGTTAGTATCTAGTAGCATACCCTTTTGCAGGTATCACAGCTTGTAAACACTTTTTGTAGCCAGTCAAGAGTCTTTTTACATCCATTCTTCCTTGGAGAATTCCTCCTGTTCTGTGAGATTCCCGGGTCGTCTTCCATCCTCTGCCATTTTGAGATCTAGCCACAGATTTTCAGTCATGTTCAGATGTGGGGACTGTGAGGGCCATTGTAAAACCTTCAGCTTGTGCCTTTTGAAGTCGTCTCTTGTGGATTGTGATGTGTGTTATGTGGACAATATATAGTGGAATTATGTGGAAGTTATGGTGGTATGTGGTCACAGTATGGCCGAATTATGTGAACACTATGGTCGTATCATGTGGTCACTGTATGGAGGTGTTATGTTGTCACTATTTGGTGGTATTATTTTGTGGCTTAATGCTGATATTATGTGGTTACTAGATGGTAGTAGCGATTGGGCGATGTACAGTGGTAATATTTGGTCATTGTATGGCTGTATTTGAGCACAGTATAGGGGTATTATTTGGTCACTTTATGGGATTATTTCAGTTTTGTAGGATGTTATGCATGGTTGTATTTGAGTACTGCATAGTGGTATTAATTGATCACGGTATGGTGGCATTTTTGGTCCACAATTTGAGAGGTCAGAGGAGGGTGTTCTCTAACTTCAGCCCATTTTGCACATATCTGATGGGTTTCACCAGTCTCAGGAGGACATTACTGCACAAATTTCTCACCTGATCTGCTTGTTACATGTTACCTGCAATCATACATTGTGTCAGTCTGTAATCTAGTATAGAAATAATTGTAGCAAACCCTCAGCTTTGAAAAATATTTAGACTGAACAGTTTTACAGCCTCTGATTGTAAACAAGACTGTTTCCAGTCACTGACAGCAAGCAGACATAGTAAAAATGTCTCTTTTTTGCGCCCTGTACATCTGTGATATCAGCGATCTCCTGTCCCGGGGCCAGTGTCTGATGGCTGCTTTATACCTGCAGGATCTGGAGTCTGGTGGATCATGCACTCATCGCTCGCTGCAATATGGAGGAGCCCATCCGCTGCGCAGCTGTCAGTACGGATGGCATCCACCTGGCACTGGGCATGAAGGACGGCTCGTTTACTGTGCTCAGAGTCAGGTGAGTCAATAACCCCTGTGCATGCATGTTTCCTAGCTGATATCCTTCCTAGAAGTCCTCGATAATTTGGCGTTCACTACTCTCCTCCAGGGACATGACCGAGGTCGTGCACATCAAGGACAGGAAAGAAGCCATTCATGAGCTGAAGTACTCACCCGACGGAAACTTCCTGGCCGTAGGCTCCAATGACAGCTGCGTTGACATCTACGGGGTGGTACAGAGATACAAGAAAGTTGGCGAGTGCCTGGGCTCGCTGACCTTCATCACACACATGGACTGGTCCTCCGATAGTAAATATCTGCAGACCAACGATGGAAGCGGCAAAAGAATGTTCTACAGGATGCCAGGTGGATACCAGATACTGATCATAATGAATGTTCCACGGAAAGTCATAAAGATCTTAGCATGTTCTATGGAATGTTACATCCCAAAAACTGACTAATTTTATTAGCCTTAGAAAGGTCTTAGAATGTTCTCTTGAATGTTAGATAGAATGTCCTGTGCAATGTCAGAAAGGTCTTAGAATGCTCTGTGAAATGTTAGAAAGGTCTTAGTATGTTCTGTGGCATGTTAGGAAGGTCTTAGAATGCTCTGTGAAATGTTAGAAAGGTCTTAGTATGTTCTGTGGCATGTTAGGAAGGTTTTAGAATGCTCTGTGAAATGTTAGAAAGGTCTTAGTATGTTCTGTGGCAAGTTAGGAAGGTCTTAGAATGTTCTGTGAAATGTTAGAAAGGTCTTAGTATGTTCTGTGGCATGTTAGGAAGGTCTTAGAATGCTCTGTGAAATGTTAGAAAGGTCTTAGTATGTTCTGTGGCATGTTAGGAAGGTCTTAGAATGCTCTGTGAGATGTTAGGAAGGTCTTAGTATGTTCTGTGGCATGTTAGGAAGGTCTTAGAATGTTCTGTGAAATGTTAGAAAGGTCTTAGTATGTTCTGTGGCATGTTAGGAAGGTTTTAGAATGCTCTGTGAAATGTTAGAAAGGTCTTAGTATGTTCTGTGGCTGTTAGGAAGGTCTCTAGAATGCTCTGTGAAATGTTAGAAAGGTCTTAGTATGTTCTGTGGCATGTTAGGAAGGTCTTAGAATGCTCTGTGAAATGTTAGAAAGGTCTTAGTATGTTCTGTGGCATGTTAGGAAGGTCTTAGAATGCTCTGTGAAATGTTAGAAAGGTCTTAGTATGTTCTGTGGCATGTTAGGAAGATCTTAGAATGCTCTGTGAAATGTTTGAAAGGTCTTAAATGTTCTGTGGCATGTTAGGAAGGTCTTAGAATGTTCTGTGAAATGTTAGAAAGGTCTTAGTATGTTCTGTGGCATGTTAGGAAGGTCTTAGAATGCTCTGTGAATGTTAGAAAGGTCTTAGTATGTTCTGTGGCATGTTAGGAAGGTCTTAGAATGCTCTGTGAAATGTTAGAAAGGTCTTAGTATGTTCTGTGGCATGTTAGGAAGGTCTTAGAATGCTCTGTGAAATGTTAGAAAGGTCTTAGTATGTTCTGTGGCATGTTAGGAAGGTCTTAGAATGCTCTGTGAAATGTTAGAAAGGTCTTAGTATGTTCTGTGGCATGTTAGGAAGGTCTTAGAATGCTCTGTGAAATGTTAGAAAGGTCTTAGTATGTTCTGTGGCATGTTAGGAAGGTCTTAGAATGCTCTGTGAAATGTTTGAAAGGTCTTAAAATGTTCTGTGGCATGTTAGGAAGGTCTTAGAATGCTCTGTGAAATGTTAGAAAGGTCTTAGTATGTTCTGTGGCATGTTAGGAAGGTCTTAGAATGCTCTGTGAAATGTTTGAAAGGTCTTAAAATGTTCTGTGGCATGTTAGGAAGGTCTTAGAATGTTCTGTGAAATGTTAGAAAGGTCTTAGTATGTTCTGTGGCATGTTAGGAAGGTCTTAGAATGCTCTGTGAAATGTTAGAAAGGTCTTAGTATGTTCTGTGGCATGTTAGGAAGGTCTTAGAATGCTCTGTGAAATGTTTGAAAGGTCTTAAAATGTTCTGTGGCATGTTAGGAAGGTCTTAGAATGTTCTGTGAAATGTTAGAAAGGTCTTAGTATGTTCTGTGGCATGTTAGGAAGGTCTTAGAATGCTCTGTGAGATGTTAGAAAGGTCTTAGTATGTTCTGTGGCATGTTAGGAAGGTCTTAGAATGCTCTGTGAAATGTTAGAAAGGTCTTAGTATGTTCTGTGGCATGTTAGGAAGGTCTTAGAATGCTCTGTGAAATGTTAGAAAGGTCTTAGTATGTTCTGTGGCATGTTAGGAAGGTCTTAGAATGCTCTGTGAAATGTTAGAAAGGTCTTAAAATGTTCTGTGGCATGTTAGGAAGGTCTTAGAATGCTCTGTGAAATGTTAGAAAGGTCTTAGTATGTTCTGTGGCATGTTAGGAAGGTCTTAGAATGCTCTGTGAAATGTTAGAAAGGTCTTAGTATGTTCTGTGGCATGTTAGGAAGGTCTTAGAATGCTCTGTGAAATGTTAGAAAGGTCTTAGTATGTTCTGTGGCATGTTAGGAAGGTCTTAGAATGCTCTGTGAAATGTTAGAAAGGTCTTAGTAAGTTCTGTGGCATGTTAGGAAGGTCTTAGAATGCTCTGTGAAATGTTAGAAAGGTCTTAAAATGTTCTGTGGATTCTCAGAAATGTTGTGTACTTTGTAATGTGATCTTAAGAATTGTTTTCAAAATGGTCCTAGCAGATTCATCATATCCCTTAAATTGACTGGGATCACTCTTGGGTACCACCTATTGATAAGTGTACCGCTGTTTTATAACTGTGTCTCCTATTACAGCTTAGCTGCACTTTATTAGAGACAATCTGCAATAACATACACAGCCTGTGGGCAGCAGTGGCGCTGTTGGAGGTTTTTGTTTCATTTTTAATAAGTAAACCATGTTCTTCTGATCCTGGACACCCGTTTAATGATTTCTCTGTTCTTAGGGGGCAAAGAGATCACCATCAAAGAGGAGCTGAAGGGTGTGCAGTGGGCGCGATGGACGTGTGTCACTGGTAACGAAGTGAACGGCATCGGACCCAAGTATGCTGACGTGATTGAGATCAATTCAGTAGATGCCAATTACCTCGGACAAGTGCTGGTGACGGCCGACGACTACGGAATAGTGAAGCTTTTCCGCTATCCGTGTCCAAGAAAAGGTGAACACTCCAGTATAGACACAAAATTATATGTCCTGTCCCTAATCTGCTATAACCTGGATATCTCTTGTATATGATTATATATGTACAGCTGGTATAACCTGGGTATCTCCTATAAATATATATGTATAGACGGTATAACCTGGGTATCTCCTGTATATAATTCTATATGTATAGCCGGTATAACCTGGGCATCACCTGTGTATAATTATATATGTACAGCTGTTATAACCTGGGCATCTCCTGTATATAATTATATATGTACAGCTGGTATAACCTGGGCATCTCCGGTATATAATTATATATGTACAGCTGGTATAACCTGGGTATCTCCTGTATATGATTATATATGTACAGCTGGTATAACCTGGGTATCTCCTGTATATAATTATATATGTATAGCCGGTATAACCTGGGTATCTCCTGTATATAATTATATATGTATAGCCGGTATAACCTGGGCATCACCTGTGTATAATTATATATGTACAGCTGGTATAACCTGGGCATCTCCTGTATATAGTTATATATGTACAGCTGGCATAACCTGGGCATCTCCTGTATATAATTATATATGTATAGCCGGTATAACCTGGGTATCTCCTGTATATAATTATATATGTATAGCCGGTATAACCTGGGCATCACCTGTGTATAATTATATATGTACAGCTGGTATAACCTGGGCATCTCCTGTATATAGTTATATATGTACAGCTGGCATAACCTGGGCATCTCCGGTATATAATTATATATGTACAGCTGGCATAACCTGGGTATCTCCTGTATATAATTATATATGTATAACCTGGGTATCTCCTGTATATAATTATATATGTATAGCTGGAATAACATGGGCATCACCTGTGTATAATTATATATGTACAGCTGTTATAACCTGGGCATCTCCTGTATATAATTACATATGTACAGCTGGTATAACCTGGGCATATCCTGTATATAGTTATATATTGACAGCTGATATAACCTGGGCATCTCCTGTATATAATTATATATGTACAGCTGGTATATCCTGGGCATCTTCAGTATATAATTATATATGTACAGCTGGTATAACCTGGGCATCTCCTATATAACAGGATTTTTGTACTTACCGTAAAATCTGTTTCTCGGAGCGCTCATTGGGGGACACAGAAACCATGGGTGTATGCTGCTGACACTATGACACTATGCATATGCAAAAAAAGGTTGGCTCCTCCTCTGCAGTGTACACCCCACCGACTGGCACCAAGCTAATCAGTTAGTGAGAAAGCAGTAGGAGAAGAATGCAAACAACAAACAAACAACTCAACATAACAAAAAACAATCGAAAGAAAGAACAAGAGTTGTAAACATATGAGGAGGTGCTGTGTCCCCCAATGAGCGCTCCGAGAAACAGATTTTACGGTAAGTACAAAAATCCTGTTTTCTCTATCGCTTCATTGGGGTACACAGAAACCATGGGACATTCCAAAGCAGTCCCTGGGGCGGGAGAAAAATGGCAAGAGACTCCATTCAGGCCGGCAAAGGCTCCAAAGCCGCCTGCAAGATCCTTCTGCCTAGGCTGGCGTCCGCCGAAGCATAGGTGTGGACCCTGTAAAATTTGGCAAACGTGTGGATGGAAGACCAGGTTGCCGCCTTGCAAAGTTGTAGGGCGGAAGCCCCATGGTGAACCGCCCAGGAGGCGCCTACCGCCCGGGTGGAGTGAGCCCTGACCCCAGGGGGAGGCACTCTATTCTTAACCCGGTAAGCCTCCAATATTGCGGTCCTAATCCAACGCGCAATCGTAGCCTTGGAAGCAGGCAGGCCTCTTCGCGCTCCGTCCGGAATGATGAATAGGAGATCAGACTTCCTGAAGGAAGCCGTCCTATCCAGGTAGGTCCTTATTGCCCGTACCAGGTCTAGCTTGTTCAACGAGCGCTCCAAAGAATGAGTCGGAGCCGGACAGAAGGAAGGTAGGACAATGTCCTCATTCAAGTGGAAAGTGGATACCACCTTGGGAAGAAAGGAAAGCGGAGGCCGCAATACTACCTTATCCTGGTGGAGAACCAGGAAAGGGGGGCAACAAGACAGAGCCGCCAACTCTGAAACTCGCCTGATGGAAGTGATCGCAACGAGAAAGGCCACCTTTCAGGACAAAACCGACAGGGGAACCTCTGTGAGAGGTTCAAAGGGAGCGCACCTCATTACCTCCAATACGAGATTGAGGTCCCAAGGGTCCACAGGATTCCGATAGGGGGAGCCATATGCGCCACTCCCTGAAGGAAAGTTTTGATTTGAACCCGAGAAGCCAAGGATTTCTGGAAGAGGATAGAAAGGGCTGAAATCTGTCCCTTAAGAGTAGCGAGAGAGAGACCAGAGTCCAGTCCCGCTTGGAGGAAAGCCAAGATGGCTGGGAGCGACAACTTCATTGGCGGGATGACGTTGGACTCACACCAGCGAAAATAGGCCTTCCAGGTTCGATAGTAGACCCTGGAAGACGACGGTTTCCTGGCCTGGATCATGGTGCGAATCACCTGATCTGAGAACCCGGACTCTCTCAGTACCGCGGTCTCAACAGCCACGCTGTCAAATTGAGCGACCGAGAACCCTGGTGGCAGAACGGACTCTGTGATAGAAGATCTGGCCTGTCTGGGAGTCTCCAGGGGGCGTCCGCCAAGAGATTGACGATGTCTGCGAACCAGGACCTCCTGGGCCAATCTGGGGCGATCAGAATGACCGGCACCCCTTCCGCCTTGATCTTCTTCAGCAATCTGGGAAGAAGGGGAAGCGGAGGAAAAATGTATGGGAGAGTGAACTGTGACCAAGGAATGGCCAGAGCGTCTACGTCCAATGCTAGAGTATCGCGGGACCTGGAGACGAACAGCGGAACTCTCCTGTTGAGCCGAGACGCCATGAGGTCCACATCCGGGGTCCCCCATCGTAGGCAGATCTGATGGAAGACGTCCGGATGTAGGGACCATTCTCCTGCCGCGAAACCCTTGCGGCTGAGGAAGTCGGCGGCCCAGTTGTCCACGCCGGGGATATACACCAAGGATATTGCCGGAACCGTCGCCTCTGCCCAAAGGAGGATCTTGGATACTTCGGCCATCGCCCGAGAACTCCTGGTCCCCCCTTGGTGATTGACGTATGCCACAGCCGTGGCATTTTCTGTCTGAATTCTGACTGGCAGACCCCTGAGAAGCGATTCCCAGTGATGGAGCGAGAAAGATGGCCCTGATTTCGAGGATATTGATCGGCAGGGAAGATTCCTGTGCCGACCAACGACCCTGAGCCGTCAGATGTCGAAAAACTGCCCCCCAGCCCAGAAGACTCGCATCCGTCGTTAAGACTTGCCAGTGGTCTGGCAGGAAGGATCGGCCCTGGAAGATGAGGGGGGATGACAGCCACCAGCTGAGGGACTGCCTGACCCTGAGAGGGAGACGAAGCGGACGATCCAACTATCTGACGGACCTGTCCCACTGAGACAGAATAGCCTGCTGAAGAGGTCTCAAGTGGAACAGAGCAAAGGGAATTGCTTCTGAAGTCGCAACCATTCTGCCCAGCACCCTCATCGCTGACCGGAAGGAAGGAAGCTGAGGGCTCTGCAGAGACCGAACATCCTGCTGGAGGATTGCTCTCTTTCCTTGGGGAGAAAGACCTTCGCCTGTCGGGTATCGAACAGCATGCCCAATAAGATCAGGCGCTGAGAGGGAACAAGGCAGGACTTCTTCCTGTTGATGATCCATCCGAACCGGGCCAGGGTGTCGAGAACGATGGACAGGCTTTCTTGAGCCTGAGAGAGGGACGGAGCCTTGATGAGAATATCGTCGAGGTAAGGAATAAGCACCAGTCCTCGAACCCTCAAGGTGGCCACCAAAGCCGCCATGATCTTGGTGAAGACCCTGGGAGCGGTCGCAAGGCCGAAGGGCAAGGCGACAATCTGAAAATGGTTCTGCCGAACTGCGAAACGCAGGAACCTCTGATGGGCTGGGTAAATCGGGACGTGGAGGTATGCGTCTTGGATGTCTATGGAACACAGAAATTCCTGTATTCCATTGTCGCTATTACTGCACGAAGAGACTCCATCCTGAAGTGACGCAGGCGAACCCTCCTGTTCAGTAACCTGAGGTCCAGTATAGGCCGAACCTTGCCGCCTTTCTTCGGCACAACAAACAGGTTTGAATAAAAACCTGTGAAACGTTCTTGCTCTGGGACAGGAACGATAACTCCAGCACTGAGAAGGGAATCGATGGATGCAAAGAAACCCGTTACCAAGGAAGGATCTCCTGGGGGGCGGGATTTGAAGAACCGATCTCTTGGGCGGGAAGTGAACTCTATTTTGTATCCTGAGGATACAACCTCCCTGACCCAAGCGTCCTCCACCAAGTCGAGCCACACGTCCTTGAACAGCAAGAGACGACCGCCGAGCTTGGGACGAATGCTGGGCTCCGGGGTCCAGTCATGCCGAAAAAGATCGACCAGGTCTTGACCTGGTGGATCTACCCTGGGAGTAATTGGAACGCCAGGAGGGGGTAGGCCGAAAGGAAGCCTTCCTCTTAACCTGGCGATTCTGCGGCCTACGTTGACTGGAGGAATCTTCCGATACCTGAAAACGGCAGAAAGGAGCGAAACTGTCTCCTTTGGATGGGTTCGCACAATAGGTAGATATGGGTCTCCAGAGAGACCCGTGTCTACCTCCTACTGACACTAAGCTAATACTGATTAGCTTGGTGCCAGTCGGTGGGGTGTACACTGCAGAGGAGGAGCCAACCTTTTTTTGCATATGCATAGTGTCAGCCTCCTAGTGGCAGCAGAATACACCCATGGTTTCTGTGTCACCCAATGAAGCGATAGAGAAATAATTATATATGTACAGCCGGTATAACCTGGGCATCTCCTGTATATAGTTATATATGTATAACCTAGGTATCTCCTGTATATAATTCTATATGTACTGCTGCTATAACCTGGGCATCTCGTGTATATAATTATATATGTACATCCGGTATAACCTGAAAATTGCCTGTATATAATTATATATGTACAACCGGTATAACCTGGACATCTCCTGTATATAATTATATATGTACTGCTGATATAACCTGGGCATCTCCTGTATATAATGATATATAACCTGGTATAACCTGGGCATCTTCTGTATATAATTATATATGTACAGCTGGTGTAACCTGGATATCTCCTTTATATAATTATATATGTGCAGCTGGTATAACTTGGGCATCTATTGTATATAATTATATATGTACAGCTGGTATAACCTGGTCATCTCCTGTATATAATTATATATGTACAGCTGGTATAACCTGGGCATCTCTTGTATATAATTATATATGTACAGCTGGTATAACCTGGGCATCTCCTGTATATAGTTATATATGTATTACCTAGGTATCTCCTGTATATAATTCTATATGTACTGCTGCTATAACCTGGGCATCTGCTGTATATAATTATATATGTACATCCAGTATAACCTGGACATCTCCTGTATATTATTATATATGTACTGCTGATATAACCTGGGCATCTCCTGTATATAATTATGTATAACCTGGGTATCTTCTGTATATAATTATATATGTACAGCCGGCATAACCTGGGCATCTCCTGTATATAATTATATATGTACAGCTGGTATAACCTGGGCATTTCCTGTATATAATTATATATGTACAGCCGGTATAACCTGGACATCTCCTGTATATAATTATATATGTACTGCTGATATAACCTGGGCATCTCCTGTATATAATTATATATATACAGCTGGTGTAACCTGGATATCGCCTCTATATAGTTATATATGTGCAGCTGGTATAACCTGGGCATCTCCTGTATATAAATATATATGTATGGTTGGTATAACTTGGGCATCTCCTGTATATAATTATATATGTACAGCCGGTATAACCTGGACATCTCCTGTATATAATTATATATGTACAGCCGGTATAACCTGGGCATCCTCTGTATATAATTATAAATGTACAGCTGGTATAACCTGGGCATCTCCTGTATATAATTATATATGTACAGCCGGTATAACCTGGGCATCCTCTGTATATAATTATAAATGTACAGCTGGTATAACCTGGACATCTCTTGTAAATAATTATATATGTACTACTGGTATAACCTGGGCATCTCCTGTACATAATATATATGTATGGCTGGTATAACCTGAGCTTGGTTGTTAGTTATGTGTTGCACTTCCCGATTGTGTCTCTTCTTCTCCACTATTGTACGTTCTGTGTAGTGAGATCCAATCAGATATTAGTGATGTACGGTTAATTCTTGAACACATTAATTACTCGGTGCGTTGCGGTGGGATTCAGGCAGTGAATCTTTTTTATCTCAGTCTTTATGCTCAGGAGCTGTGACATAAAGATTTATTATAAGGGTGTAATATCAATTTGTCCTCGCAGTCCGAATTTGGGATCTTCCGGATGGCCTATACATATCAGCTTCTGTGGGGGTCACAAAATGAGAATTGTATAGTGACATGAGCAGGGTTACCAGCAGCACAGAGTATTTTAGGAGTAAACTGATCCTTTTGAGAGGACATAAACTCACAGAGATAAAGAAGCAAGGCTTACATCATCACTGAAGATTTCAGGAGAAGCTTGCGCTGATCGGGATAGGCATGAGCTGACTTTGTAGGGGGTCGCAGATTGTGGGAATTTAGTGGTGGGCAAAATTCCCAGCAGCACAGAGTATGTCAGGAGAGGCATGAGCTGACTTTGTAGGGGGTCGCAGATTGTGGGTACATAGTGGTGGGCAGGATTCCCAGCAGCACAGAGTATGTCAGGAGAGGCATGAGCTGGCTTTGTAGGGGGTCGCAGATTGTGGGTACATAGTGGTGGGCAGGATTCCCAGCAGCACAGAGTATGTCAGGAGAGGCATGAGCTGGCTTTGTAGGGGGTCGCAGAATGTGGGTACTTAGTGGCGGGGCAGGATTCCCAGCAGCACAGAGTATTTCAGGAGAGGAATGAGCTGGCTTTGTAGGGGTCACCGATTGTTGGTAAATAGTGTCGGTTGCAGGATCCCCAGCAGCACAGAGTATGTCAGGAGAGGCATGAGCTGGCTTTGTAGGGGGTTGCAGAATGTGGGTACTTAGTGGCGGGGCAGGATTCCCAGCAGCACAGAGTATTTCAGGAGAGGAATGAGCTGGCTTTGTAGGGGGTCACCGATTGTTGGTAAATAGTGTCGGTTGCAGGATCCCCAGCAGCACAGAGTATGTCAGGAGAGGCATGAGCTGGCTTTGTAGGGGTTGCAGAATGTGGGTACTTAGTGGCGGGGCAGGATTCCCAGCAGCACAGAGTATTTCAGGAGAGGAATGAGCTGGCTTTGTAGGGGGTCACAGATTGTTGGTAAATAGTGTCGGTTGCAGGATCCCCAGCAGCACAGAGTATGTCAGGAGAGGCATGAGCTGGCTTTGTAGGGGGTCGCAGAATGTGGATACTTAGTGGCGGGGCAGGATTCCCAGCAGCACAGAGTATGTCAGGAGAGGCATGAGCTGGCTTTGTAGGGGGTCGCAGAATGTGGGTACTTAGTGGCGGGGCAGGATTCCCAGCAGCACAGATTATTTAAGGAGAGGAATGAGCTGGCTTTGTAGGGGGTTACAGATTGTTGGTAAATAGTGTCGGTTGCAGGATCCCCAGCAGCACAGAGTATGTCAGGAGAGGCATGAGCTGGCTTTGTAGGGGGTCGCAGATTGTGGGTACATAGTGGTGGGCAGGATTCCCAGCAGCACAGAGTATGTCAGGAGAGGCATGAGCTGGCTTTGTAGGGGGTCGCAGAATGTGGGTACTTAGTGGCGGGGCAGGATTCCCAGCAGCACAGAGTATGTCAGGAGAGGAATGAGCTGGCTTTGTAGGGGGTTCAGATTGTTGGTAAATAGTGTCGGTTGCAGGATCCCCAGCAGCACAGAGTATTTCAGACTGGCGGGGTGATGATCTATAAACAAAGTTAATTGTATTTTGTGCTTCCAGGAGCGAAGTTTAGGAAGTACCTGGGTCACTCGGCTCACGTGACGAGTGTGCGGTGGTCACACGACTATCAGTGGATCGTTTCCGTTGGTGGCGCCGATCATTCTGTGTTTCAGTGGAAGTTTATTCCAGACAGGAAACTGAAGGACGCCCTGCACATCGCTCCGCAAGGTGAGAACAGGGTGGATGGATGGTGCACTGTACACGTGTGCTGGGGGCTCCGGTGTGACCTGTCCGGTGTGAAGACCACAAGTCCCAGCATGCGGCCATAGTTATCCCAGGCTGTCACATTGTCATTTCCTTCCTTCTCAGAGAGTCTGATGGATTCGAACAGCGATGAATCGGATTCGGAGCAGTCCGACGTCCCAGAGCTGGACTCTGAGATCGAGCAGGAGACGCAGATGACGTACCGGCGGCAGGTGAATCATTGATCACCCCCAGCACGCTTCAGAGTGTGCGCTGTAGTGCGTGCACTATATAGCGGTATAATATCAGGACTGCTAGGTGTTGGTGTTTGGGAGTCTGAAGTGACACCCGGCACCAGGATCAGCGCTGGGACCTTGGTCACAAGTGACATTTACCTGCAAGTTGCTGCCATATCCGGCTCTGCAATAAGTAATTATCTACTGATGCACTTATGATGCCCAGGCTGGTTGTCAGCAGTAATAGATGAGCTGGTCTGATAACCTCCGGCCCCTCTCTTATAAATCTTCATATTTTTTTCTTCCAGGTTTATAAAGAAGATCTACCTCAACTTAAAGAGCAATGCAAAGACAAACACAGAAGTGCTTCTTCTAAGAGGAGAGAGCGCGCGCCCGTCAACAGCATCCGCCTGCATTTTGTGCACGGGTGAGCGGTGGTCCGCGAGTCATAGGTCATGTGCATGTATAGCGATGCATTATAGGAGCGCCGCTGTCCGTGCAGATGCGTGAGCACAGCTCTGAGTGCGAGTTCTTCTTTTCCTGCAGGTACCGGGGCTACGACTGCCGGAGCAACCTCTTTTACACCCAGACGGGGAGATTGTTTACCACGTGGCGGCCATCGGAGTGGTGTATAACCGACAGCAGAACACGCAGAGGTTCTATTTGGGCCACACCGATGACATCCTCTGCCTGGCCATTCACCCCATGAAGGATTACGTGGCCACCGGTCAGGTACGTTCTGCTCTCGGCACAATTGTGTGAAGCTTTGATTAAACGTGCGATCAGTGGATGATTTAGGAGCTGCAGAGCTGATAAATATTAAGCAGAAAGGACACTTTTGCGATGGCTTTAGTAGCAGCAGACTGACATTGAGTGTATGGTGCTTTCTGTGATGCAGGGAGCAGGTGAAGGGATGTAGCACCTCTTACTCAGGCGCCCCATGTCTTGCAGGTGGGTAGAGACAGCACCGTGCACATCTGGGACTGTGAGACAATCAAACCTCTTTCCGTGTTAAAGGGACATCATCAGTTCGGGGTGTGCGCCGTGGACTTCTCAGGTAACTCTTCTGACCCCTAAGGAGGCGGCTGAGAATCTCCGATACAGATTAAAGGGACGGTGTCTGGTCTACTGTAATCTTTATATAATTAACGGTTCTGCAACTTTGTAATTAACTTTGTGTTTTCTTTTCTCTGCTTGCTGTCAGTGTCTGGAAACATTCTGATATCTACAGTAAAGGATCTGGATTAGTTCTTATGTTGGTCTTACTTAGGTCTGCAAAACTTACTTCTGTTCTAGATGGTTGGAGAACTACACTAGACCCCTAAACTCATTCACGCTCCAAACCAGCCCCCAAAGTTCATCAGACCCTAGACTAGACCCCTGAATTAATTCATACTGAAAACCAGACCATTAGACTCATTCATACTCTAAAGCAATCTCCGAACTTAATCAGACCCCCGACCGCCCCCCTCATCGATACCCTAAATCAGATCCCATTGTTATTCAGACCCATGAGCCCATTCATACCAAACTCCCAAAATGAATCTGAGCTCAGACCAGACCCTTAAATCCATTTACCGCAAGGTTAATCAGACCCTTGAACTCATTCCCACCAGGCCCCGAAAAACAATCACTCCCTAAAGCAGAGCCCAAAGTAAACTCATTTAGACCATAAATAAGACCACTGAAATTATTCATGCCCCAGATCTATAAAATCAATAAGACCCTAGACCAGGCCCATAAATTATTTCAGACCTCAAACCAAACCCCTAAAGTTAATCAGTCCCTAGAAATCAGAGACCCTGGACCAGGCATTATAACAAACACTCCTCTGTGAGATTTATTACTTCATGATAGGTTTTCAAACACTGAAAGTTAATGGTTCCATTCAGTGACAGCAATCAGGAGTCTTAAAAATAGCGAAGAATTCAATTATAAAGTGAACTAGAAACTTTTACTTATACAAAGATTCAGCCTTATTTCCTGAAGACGATACCGGCCCTTTAATGTGCATTGATTTATTTGCCGCCTGTTGTTTTCTTCTTTGTCGCTTGTCTGTCATTAGTAATAAACACCTAGGAACCTCGCAGTAAGATGTTACGTGCCGGGGATTGGTGCTCGCTGTATAATCACCTTGTAACTACGCCGGGGACATTGCCCCCTGCCCCGTCCCCGTCTGCTGAGGTACAATTTATCTTGGCATCAGTTTGCATTCATTTCATTTAAAATCGTTGTGTTGCGGATTCAGTAAAAACATTTTACTTGACTGGAAACAAAAGCACATGTCACCACTGCCATAGCCACCAGCGCACAGGACAAGTACTACACAGGTGTGAGTGAGGAGTACACAGGTGTGAGCGAGGACTAGACAGGTGTGAGCGAGAACCGGTACAATGTATCAGGAATCTTATACATCATGTTCTCAGCAGTGACTCCTGCAGTGGACCTGCTATAACGGGTCCATGTGTGGCCAAATCCTCTGCACCCCATAGAAGTACCCCCTGGTTATAACCATGCTGCCTATCATGAGTGTTGCCACCTAATGGACACCTGGGGTGATGACAGTATCTCGCCGTAATGGTCGTCACAGTCAGAAGACTTTGCATCGATGATTTGTCCATGGAGTCAACCATCCTCATCTGATCTGGTGCTGACCTCTGTAGTCATTCAGATATTGCGTTATAATAGATCGCCGGCTCTGTGGGTTTGTTTCTTGCACTTTTACTGTAGTTCACCTTTATCTCGCAGTCTGATCAGACCTTGATGATGTCACTGGTCACCAGTTACATAGGTGGTGTGTGTGTTCTGTATATATATTATATATGTAACATATAAGCTTAGACTGTAATTGTAATATTTGTTCTCTATGCAGCGGACGGAAGCGTTTGGCCTCTGTCGGCATCGACGACCATCACACTGTGGTCTTGTGGGACTGGAAAAAAGGGGAGAAGTTGTCATCAGTCAGGTATAATCTCAACAGTCCGGGTCACTGACTACTTTAAGGGGTTGTCCACTTTCAGGAAAGTTGTCTCCAAGCTGTGTAAAATACCTAAAATGTCAAACTCAGCAGCTACTCCCCCTCCCCTGGTTCAGGTTATTCCCCCTGCTGCTCTGGTCTCATTCTTTCGTCTGCAGGGTTGATGTCACATTGACAGCTCACATCACCTCTGCTGCCAGTCATCGAGCTCAGCAGTTCATGCTGTCTACCTCTGCTGATTTGCTGAACTCATTGATTGCCTGAAGCAGTGATGTTTATAACCCTATAACAGAAAGTTCTGCCATTATCTAATAGACTGAGATCTTCACCATTTTCAATGACTCTTTTCAGTGTCAGTGAATGGAAAAATTCTCATTAAAAATTCAGATGCTAACAGACCTGATCTGATCCAGCTCTGCTTTTCGCAGCTGATGGTTTGTTTCAATGTAACAGTTCAGACAATCCTCTGTGAGCTAAACGCAGCAGCACAGATCTGTCTCCTGACCGTTTCTTACAATTTATCAGTCCAGTAGTAACGCCTGTGGATTGTCTAAAGCTTGATACATTGTAACAAACCCTCTGCTATGAGAAGTCGTAAAGATGGAGTCTTCTTGCTTAGTATATCAGTGGTGGCCAGTCTCCTAACTGCCAGGCAGCTGTAGATCATCTTGTCACCTGTGTTTAACCGCTTACTGACATATGCCGGCTCCCTGCCTTTGATGCGAGCTCGCATGCTGAGCCCGCATCTTTCCCAGCAGATGATGGTTGTGTTATTCAGCCATCATCTGCCTCTCTTTACCTTATAGTGAACATAGTAACTAAAAAAGCAAAAAACAATTGTGGAATTTCAATTTTTTTTGCAATTTCAGCACACTTGGAAAATCAGAAAGGGGTTATTGGCTGATTTTCTATTAGGGGTGTGATCCGCCCCTCTTCCATTAATCTGTATCTGATTTTTATTTTGCAGGGGGAGTAAGGATAAAATCTTTGTGGTGAAGATTAACCCCTACATGCCTGATAAGCTGATCACTGCAGGGTGAAGCACATGAGATTCTGGAGGCGAGCAGGTGCGGTGCGGGACTTGGTAGACAGCAGATACTGTGCCTTTAAGAGTTTTGTGTTACATTGTTTCCTGATTGTTGTTGTTCTTTCCTTGAGGTTTTTGCAACATGTTAGACCCGTATAGATCCCAACTTTCACACCGCAGCTGCTGAATCGGGGCAGTCTAAGGGATGACAACAAAGAAAAAATGTGTATAAATGTATAAAAATAGAAACAAGCAGGGGCGGAACTATCGTGGAAGCAGGGGAAGCAGCTGCCATAGGGCCCGGGCTAGCAGGGGGCCCGTCCCTGCTGCAGCTGTCTCCCCTGCGGCTGTGTTCCGCCGCCCATGGCCTGAGAGTCGGCGGTTCCCTGTGCTGGCTGTCATGCTGACAGCCGGCGCAGAGAAGCTGCTGCGTGCCGTCTCCCAGGAATCAATTGCACTGGTGGGGCCCCGCCATTTCTAGTTACGCCACTGGAAACAAGGATGATGAGGGTGATAGTCCTGCTCGCCACGATTGCTCAGTCCATGGGCCGCAGCGACACCTAGTGGACACAGTGATCCCTGCAGTTTGTGATCCCTATAGAAGCAGAGATCTCAGCACAGCAGCCCCTCTAGTCGTGCGTCTGTACCCCTCTGCCTATGTAACTCTGCCGTCCTGTCCTGGCAGGTGGGGGTCTAATCGGACGCAAGGCTTGTATCGGCACCGGCTCGAAGATTGATACCATGATGTGCGTGGTGTACGGGTGGACGGAGGAGATGTCCTTCTCAGGAACCTCCACCGGAGACGTCTGTATCTGGAGAGACATGTTCCTGATGAAGACTGTGAAGGCGCACGACGGGCCGGTGTTCAGCATGCATGCCCTGGACAAGGTGAGAAGACCCCTGGCCAACAACTTCCATTCATTCACAAAAATCAGTCATATTCAATCCTTCAAGTCTGAAGAAATATCTCTACTTCTACTCCAGTCACATCCAAAGCTGCATCTCAATTCTGCTGGCCTTCACTTGGCAGCATAGGAGCTCAAACAGTAGAGGGGTCCCGCAGCTGACTGTGAGTGGAAATCATTAGCAGCCTGATACCAGGGGAATCCACTGCTGTCTGATTGTTTTTTTTCTAGATATGAGTGGAGCTCAGAGTAGTTTCCTTTATGCCTCAATCTCTCTTTACAGTAAGGATCTTCTTGCTTTCGGTTAATGGGAACAGTCTTGTTACAGTGCATCATTCTAGATCAGGGACCACCAACCTTTGGCTCCTGCTGCCAGCTACAATAACTCCCAAATTATTTGTGGCTACTGGGAGTTGCTTTACCACAGTATCTGAGGTGACGAAGGTTGCTGACCCCTGTTCAATCTGTAATGGAGAAGTCTCTGCAGCACAGCCCCCCCACCCCCGTCATGCTGACGAGGTGCAGAGTGCTCGCCCCAGGTCATACTATCCCAGTCCCAGAAGACTGGAGAAGAGCAAATGTTTTTCCTATCTTCAAAAAGGGGAAGAAGGTGGATCCAGGGAACTATAGGCCAGTGAGTCTGACATCTATACCAGGAAAGATCTTTGAACAAATTATTAAACAACATGTATGTAAGTACCTGGACAAGAATGAAGTGCTTAACCAGAGTCAGCATGGGTTTGTAACTAATAAGTCATGTCAGACTAATTTAATTTCCTTCTATGACAGAATCACTGACTGGGTGGATCAGGGAAATGCTGTACATATATATCTTGACTTCAGCAAAGCATTTGACAAAGTATCTCACACAATCCTTATTGAAAAAATGACTAAGTATGGAATGGACAAGGCAACTGTTAGGTGGATTCATAACTGGCTTAGTGATAGGACCCAAAGAGTGGTAGTAAATGGCTGCACATCCAGTTGGAAGAATGTATCAAGTGGGGTACCACAGGGCTCTGTCTTGGGCCCTGTATTGTTCAACATCTTTATCAATGATTTAGATGAAGGAATTGAGGGTAAACTGATTAAATTTGCTGATGACACAAAGCTAGGAGGGATAGCTAATACTAGAGAAGAGAGAGATAGGATTCAAAAAGATATAAATAAACTGGAGCAGTGGGCAGCAACTAACAGAATGGTTTTTAACAGGGAAAAATGCAAAGTACTACATCTGGGCAATAAAAATGAAAAAAGCGTATACAGAATGGAGGAATAGGGCTAAGCAACAGTACATGTGAAAAAGACTTGGGTATACTAATTGATCACAGACTGAACATGAATCAACAGTGTGATGCAGCAGCAAAAGGCAAATACAATTCTGGAATGTATTAACAGAAGCATACAGTCTAGATCACATGAAGTCATTATTGCCCTCTACTCCTCTTTGGTCAGACCTCATCTGGAATACTGTGTCCACTTTTGGGCACCACATTTTAAAAAATACATCAACAAACTAGAGCAAGACTGAGAGGGGACTTAATAGCTGTCTACAAATATCTTAAGGGCTGTCACATTGTAGAAGGATTATCTTTATTCTCATTTGCACAAGGAAAGACTAGAAGCAATGGGATGAAACTGAATGGGAGGAGACACAGATTAGATATTAGAAAAACTTTTTGACAGTTAGAGTGATCAATGAGTGGAACAGGCTGCCACGAGAAGTGGTGAGTTCTCCTTCAATGGAAGTCTTCAAACAGAGGCTGGACAGATATCTGTCTGGGATCTTTTAGTGAATCTTGCTTTGAGCAGGGGTTGGACCAGATGGCCCAGGAGGTCCCTTCCAACTCTACCATTCTATGATTCTATGGCTGAGTACAATCTTTCCCATCACAGGGCTTTGTGACTGGCGGGAAGGACGGAGTGGTGGCGCTCTGGGATGATTCCTTTGAACGATGCCTCAAAACCTACGCAATCAAGAGGGCTGCACTGGCGCCAGGTTCTAAAGGTGACAAGATCACCAGCCACAGACACACAATGACTGCAACATACATGCACTCTGACTGAAAAAGTACACTGCTTGCACCTCGCATTCACTCCACACACTTTGACTGCTCCGTGCACTCTGACTGCTCCATACACATATGCCGCAGCATACACTCTGACTGCTCCGCACACAGTGGCTGCACCATGCATTCCGTTTCTTCCGCACACCCTGGCCACAACATGCAGTTTGATTGCTCCATACACACTGGCCACAGCATGCATTCTGACCGCTTCGCACACAATGGCCGCATAATGCACTTTGAGCGCTCCTTACACACTGGCTGCACCATGCATTCTGACCGCTTCGCACACACTGGCCTCATCATGCACTCTGACTGCTCCATACATACTGTCCAAACCATGCACTCTGACTGCTCCATACTCTGCATATATTATTATTATTCATTGTTATAGCAACCATTTATTCCATGGTGCTTTACATGTGACAAAGAGGCATATATAGACAAGTACAAAAAACATGAGCAATACAAGGCACACACAAGTACAGAATGAGAGAGGACCCTGCCAGCGAGGGACAGTCTACAGGGGATGGGTGAGGATACACTAGGAGAGGGTAGAGCTGGTCTTGCGGTTCAGTAGACTGAGGATCACTGCAGATTGTAGGCTTGTTGGAAGAGGTAGGTCTTCAGGTTCCTTTTGAAGCTTTCTGTGGTAGGCGAGAGTCTGATGGGTTGGGGTAGAGAGTTCCAGAATATGGAGGAAGCACAGGAGAATTCTTGTATGAGATTGTGGTAAGAAAAGATAAGAGGGGAATAGAGAAGGAGATCTTGAGAGGATCGAAGGTTTCGTGTAGGTAAGTACCGGGAGACCATGTCACAAATGTATGGAGGAGACAGGTTGTGGATGGCTTTGTACGTCATAGTTAGGGTTTTGAACTGGAGCTTCTGGACAATAGGAAGCCAGTGAAGGGCCTGGCAGAGAGGAGAGGCTGGGGAATAAAGGGGAGACAGGTGGATTAGTCGGCAGCAGAGTTTAGGATAGATTGGAGTGGTTCAAGCGTGCTAGAGGGGAGGCCAGAGAGTAGGAGGTTGCAGTAGTTGAGGCGAGAGATGATGAGGGCGTGCACTAGAGGTTTTGCAATATCTTGGTCAAGGAATGTACAGATCCGGGAAATGTTTTTGAGTTGGAGTCGGCAGGAGGAGGCAATGGCTTGGATATGTGGTTTGAAAGAGAGATCAGAGTCAAGGATAACCCTGAGGCACCAGGCATGCGGGACCGGGGAAAGTGAGCTGCCATTGATATTGATGGATAGGTCTGGTGGAGTGGTAGAGTGAGATGGGGGAAAGATGATGAATTCCGTTTTGTCCATGTTACGTTTTAGAAAGCGAGCAGAAAAGAAAGATGAAATAGTGGACAGACATTGTGGGATTTTGATCAGTAAGGAGATGTCAGGTCCATTTAGGTAGATCTGCGTGTCATTTGCATATTGACCGCTCTGCGCGCACTGACTGCTCCGCATGCACTGGCTGCCCAACTGCTCCATGCACACTGGCCGCATCACGGACTATGACTGCTCTGTGCACCATGGTCGCACCACTCACTCTGACCACTCTCCACAAAATGGCCGCACCACGCACTGTTACTGCTCTGCACACACTGGCCGCAGCATGCACTCTGACTATTCAGCACACACTGGATGCACAACACACTATGACTGCTCCGCATGTACTGGTCGTACCATGCACTATGATTGCTCCAAGCTCACTTGCCGCACCACATACTCTTACGGCTTCACACTCCACACACACACTGACCATACTGCGCACTCTGATCACACCGGTCACCACTCTGGCCGCACACTGACCGTACTGCACTGTAAATGCATGTGCTAATCGTATTTTTCACACTGTATGTACTAACCACACTGCGCACCGACAACTTACCTGTTCCCACATGACTGAGGTGACCGCACCCCGACCTCCTTCTTTTCCATTCCAGGGCTGCTCCTAGAAGACAACCCGTCCATACGTGCCATATCTCTGGGACACGGCCATATTCTAGTAGGAACGAAGAATGGGGAGATCCTGGAGGTGGACAAGAGCGGACCGGTCACCCTGCTTGTCCAGGTGACTGTCTGCAGTTCCTCTTTTTCATTTTTGCACCTTTTCTGTAATACTCTGTGCTACTGTAGCATTAGATTACTTAGTGTTCGATCTCTGCTCAGCTCAGTACAGTCATAGTAAATGATCGGGCCCCAATCTTATGCATCTCAGAGCAGAATCCCATCCCCTCTTTTAGGATCCCCACGCCTATCTGGCTGCTCCCTCTTAATAAACCCCATCCCCTCTTTTAGGATCCCCCCGTCTGTCCCTCTTAATAGACCCCATCCCTTCTTTTAGGATCCCCCTGTCTGTCTGGATGCACCCTCTTAAAAAACCCCATCCCCTCTTTTAGGATCTCCCCGTCTGTCTGGATGCTCCCACTTAATAAAATCGATCCGCTCTTTTTAGCTTCCTTTTCTCGGTCTGGATGCAGCAGTTTCTTGAAGATTTTCTTTTAACAAGTAGTTTTTTTCATCAACTTAATAATATTTTGTTCTGTTATTATGCACAATATACAGTGTAAAGTAGGTTGCAGTGTAAATCATGGGGGATAGACAGCAGCAGGTTGTTCTTAGTGAACTTCTGACTCTAGTAGGGGATATAATTTGCCCGATTACTCCTTCAGTTGTTGTCTGACCCTCCCTTATGCTTCTTCTTGTATTGTGCAGGGACACATGGAGGGAGAGGTCTGGGGTCTGGCCGCCCACCCTCATCTACCAATCTGTGCCACTGTGAGCGATGACAAGACTCTGCGCATCTGGGACCTGTCCCCCAGTCACTGCATGCTGGCTGTGCGCAAGCTCAAGAAGGGTAAGAGGATTGTGGAATTGCACTGTGAGCGATTCTCCAAGATACAACCTCTATCATGTTCAGTTCCACTACAAGTTGATCACCACACAGCTGAGCATTTGTTACAGTGTATCAGAGTATCCATTCTAGACAATCCTCTGAATCCTGAAGGTTGTTACATTGTATCAG
>JARQOD010000001.1:391740200-391832168 GCA_033576555.1 Oophaga sylvatica
AGAGATATAGAATATCACAAGTAAAATCCAGAAAATCACATTGTATAAATTATATACATTTATTTGCATTTTGCCATGAGAAATAAATATTTGATCCCTCTGGCAAACAAGACTTAATACTTGGTGGCAAAACCCTTGTTGGCAAGCACAGCAGTCAGACGTTTTTTGTAGGTGATGATGAGGTTTGCGCACGTCAGAAGGAATTTTGGTCCACTCCTCTTTGCAGATCATCTCTTAATCATTAAGATTTTGAGGCTGTCGCTTGGAAACTCGGAGCTTCAACTCCCTCCATAAGTTTTCTATGGGATTAAGGTCTGGAGACTGGCTAGGCCACTCCATGACCTTAGTGTGCTTCTTTTTGAGCCACTCCTTTTTTGCCTTGGCTGTATGTTTTGGGTCATTGTCTTGCAGGAAGACCCAGCCACAATCCATTTTAAATGTCCTTGCGGAGGGAAGGAGATTGTGACTCAGGATTTTACGGTACATGACTCCATCCATTCTCCCATTGATGCAGTGGATTAGTCCTGTGCCCTTTTGCAGAGAAACACCCCTAAACCATAATGTTTCCACCTCCATGCTTGACAGTGGGCACGGTGTTCTTTGGGTCAGAGGAAGCATTTCTCTTCCTCTAAAGTTGAGTTAAAGCCAAAGACCTCAATTTTTGTCTCATCTGACCACAGCACCTTCTCCCTATCACTCACAGAATATCCAGGTGTTCATTGGCAAACTTCAGACGGGCCTGCACATGTGCCTTCTTGAGCAGGGGGACCTTGCGGGCACTGCAGGATTTTAAACCTTTACGGCATAATGTGTTACCAATGGTTTTCTTGGTGACTGTGGTCCCAGCTGCCTTGAGATCATTAGCAAGTTCCCCCATGTAGTTTTAGGCTGATCTCTCACCTTCCTCATGATCAAGGATACACCACGAGGTGAGATTTTGCATGGTGCCCCAGAGCGATGTCGATTGACAGTCATTTTGTATTTCTTCCATTTTCTTACTATTGCACCAACAGTTGTCTCCTTCTCACCCAGTGTCTTACTTAGGCTGTGGTTCCACGGTCCGGAACCACAGCGCTTTGGACGGAGCGGAAATTCCGCTCCGTCTAAGCCCCGCCCCCTTTCCGGAGGTGTTCAGGACACCTCCGGAACACCTCCGGAAAGAACGCAGGGCTACATAGCCCTGTGTTAAATTCTGTTGCGGCGATGCACCGTCGCCGCAACACGCGAGGACATGCTGCCGTCTGAAAAGACGCGCCGCATGTCCGTTTACGCAGGTCTGCCACCTACGTGTTGTTACGCATAGTGGAGACGGGATTTCTTGAAATCCCCTCCACTATGCTGTAACATCTGGACGCTGCGTGTTTGGCGCTGCGCCAGCGCACAGCGCCAAACACGCAGCGTTTACTGATCGTGGAACTCACCCTTATGGTTTTGTAGCCCATTCCAGCTTTGTGCAGGTCTATGATCTTGTCCCTGACATCCTTTTAAAGCTCTTTGGTCTTGCCCATTATGTTGAGGTTAGAGCCTGACTGATTAGTTGAGCCTGTGGACAGGAGTCTTTTATAAAGGTGACTATGTCAGACAGCTGTCTTTAATGCAGGTAACGAGTTGATTAGGAGCGTCTAACTGGTCTGTAGGAGCCAGAACTCTTAATGGATGGTAGAGGATCAAATATACATTTATTTGCATTTTGCTGTGAGAAATAAGTATAATTTATACAATGTGATTTTCTGGATTTTATTTTTGATATTCTATCTCTCAATGTTAAAATTAACCTACCCTTAAAAATTATAGACTGTTCATGTCTTGGTCAGTGGGCAAATTTACAAAATTAGCAAGGGATCAAATACTTATTTCTCCCACTGTGTCACAATCATGGATTACTTCCTCCCCCATACAGGTCCAAAGAGGGTGGTGCAGTAAAGCTTTGGGACCAAGAACTGAAAAGATGTCGTGCTTTCAGGTTGGAAACAGGCCAGATGACAGACTGTGTGCGATCTGTGTGCAGGGGGAAGGTAAGGGGCTCCTTGTGGTAGGTGGTCTCACCTTCAGTTGTGGGGGCCACAGGACTTGCAAATAACACAAAAACTATACATTTGAAGGCATTGAGCTTGGGGCCCTGGAGCGTTTATACCTTATGGCATCTTGTTTCGTTTTTAGGGTAAAATCCTGGTGGGAACCCGGAATGCAGAAATCATCGAGGTCGGGGAGAAGAATGCGGCATGTAACATTCTCATCAATGGGCACATGGATGGACCCATCTGGGGGCTGGCAACTCATCCCACCCGAGACTTCTTCCTGTCGGCGGCAGAGGACGGGACGGTTCGGTTATGGGACATTGGGGATAAGGTAGAAATCCCGGACTTTCTCTGGGGTCGGTGCACACTTGTGTGATTTTTCTTTAGTTTTCTGTGATTTCTTGTCTTTCTCTCACAGAAGATGCTGAATAAGGTGAATCTGGGCCACGCGGCTCGCACCGTCTCCTACAGTCCCGAGGGAGACATGGTGGCTATAGGCATGAAGAATGGAGAGTTCATCATCCTGCTTGTCGCTTCCTTAAAGATCTGGGGCAAGAAGAGAGACCGGAGATCGGCAATCCAGGACATCAGGTGCGATCCCGTGATCATCTCGGCAGGTGTCGCAATAACAGCAGATTATGTGTTCATATCGGCACAGACACAAGAGCTTACACGTATTGTCCCCAGGTTCAGCCCGGACTCTCATTACCTGGCGGTGGGATCCAGTGAAAACGCAGTGGATTTCTACGATCTCACCATCGGCCCCTCGCTCAATCGCATCAGTTACTGTAAAGACATCCCCAGCTTCGTGCTGCAGATTGACTTCTCCGCCGACAGCCGCTATGTGCAGGTACCGACTAATGGGGATCATGATCCGCTCCGCACTGAGGGCCAAACTGTTGTCAGGATTGTCAGACACTTTACCCCCTGGCATTTTCTGCTCCATCCACTGAAATGTGTATTACTTTTCCTAATGGAGCTTATATCATCGGTGCACAATGTGAACCTCTCCCATTGTGATATAAAATCCCCAGCATGCTGGTCAGCAGCAATGCTGGGAGTTGTGGTTCCATACCAACACAACACTACTTTATCTCGCACTCGCAGGTCTCCACGGGCTGTTATAAGAGGCTGGTTTATGAAGTGCCTTTAGGAAAACTCCTCATGGATCAAGCTGTGATCGACCGGATAACATGGGCCAGCTGGACCAGGCAAGTGAATACTACCCCGAGAGCAGTAGTCCAACACTCCATAGTTGTGCTGGTCCCTAATCACACACCCATCTCTGCTTTAGTCATTGAATCTAAGATGTTGTTTACAGCCAGAGACCTTATCATTCTCACAGCTGAGGGTTTGTTACACTGGGATCTATCCCAGACAATCCTCTGTGAGATGAACTAACGACTCCAGACTAACCCTCTGATGCATACGGCAATTCTCTGTATACTCCTCCTGCTCCCCCAGAACTAATTCATCATCTGCATAGCTTCCATATTTTGAGACAGCAGGATCCAAATATCAAAGCCTGTACTTATAGGAACCGGCCCCGTTACACGCTGTACTGCTGTCAAGCGCAGGAGCTTGGTGCAGGACATTATCAGGTGAATCCTCGCTGCTGCCCCAATGATCCGCTCCTCCAGGCGCTGACCTGCCCATGTCTTATCTGTCTTCCCCTTCAGCGTCCTGGGGGACGAGGTGGTGGGAATCTGGTCCAGACACAACGAGAAGTCGGACGTGACGTGCGCCTGCGTCTCTCACTCAGGGATCAGTCTAGTTACGGGCGATGACTTTGGGATGGTCAAACTGTTCGACTTTCCTTGTCCTGAGAAGTTTGTAAGTAAAAAGTTTAATAACGAAAAGATGTCAAAATGTTTCCACCAAAGAAAAGTGCGACCATTGTAACCAATTGTGTGTCCCTTAATCCAGGCGAAGCATAAGCGGTTTCTGGGGCATTCAGCCCATGTGACGAACATCCGCTTCACCAGCGCTGATCACTATGTGGTCAGTGCAGGAGGAGATGACAGCAGGTGAGGCACCGAGTAACAATACTGATCCTGCATTATACGCCAGAGCTGCACTCACTATTCTGCTGGTACAGTCATTGTGTACATACATTATATTACTGATCCTGAGTTACATCTTGTATTATACTCCGGAGCTGCACTCACTATTCTGCTGGTGCAGTCACTGTGTACATACATTACCTTACTGATCCTGAGTTACATCCTGTATTATACTCCAGAGCTGCACTCACTATTCTGCTGGTACAGTCATTGTGTACATACATTATATTACTGATCCTGAGTTACATCCTGTATTATACTCCAGAGCTGCACTCACTATTCTGCTGGTACAGTCATTGTGTACATACATTATATTACTGATCCTGAGTTACATCCTGTATTATACTCCAGAGCTGCACTCACTATTCTGCTGGTACAGTCATTGTGTACATACATTATATTACTGATCCTGAGTTACATCCTGTATTATACTCCAGAGCTGCACTCACTATTCTGCTGGTGCAGTCACTGTGTACATACATTACATTACTGATCCTGAGTTACATCCTGTATTATACTGCAGAGTTGCACTCACTATTCTGCTGCAGTCACTGTGTACATACATTACATTACTGATCCTGAGTTACATCCTGTATTATACTCCAGAGCTGCACTCACTATTCTGCTGGTGCAGTCACTGTGTACATACATTACATTACTGATCCTGAGTTACATCCTGTATTATACTCCAGAGCTGCACTCACTATTCTGCTGGTGCAGTCACTGTGTACATACATACATTACATTACTGATCCTGAGTTGCACTCACTATTCTGCTGGTGCAGTCCCTGTGTTTGTGCTTTACATTACTGATCCTGAGTTACATCCTGTATTATATCTCTGAGCTGCACTCACTATTCTTCTGGTGGTAGATACTCCCTGTGACTTATTACTTGAGCTCTTATACTTTAGGGAGCAGATAGTTTTTGGCATCAGATGACATAAAGGTAGCATTTCTGAGAATACATCAATATTTGTGGCACTGACACTGCAGGCTATGCTGAGAGAATCCGACTATCATTTGAAGAATTGTGAGTGCAGCTCTGGAGTGTAATACATTTCTAGCTTCTTTCTGTACATACCCTGCTGGTGTAAGATGCTGTCTTGCTCCTGGTGACATGTTTGTGTGTTTTGCAGCTTGTTTGTATGGAAATGTGTCCACATGCCGCACTGATGGCGACTGCACGACTCTTCTCCTGTGACAGCGGCGGATCCTGCAGAATCGCAGACGAAATGCATTGGAATCCAGAGCCAGACGTGTCCTGCTGAGAAGGCTGGGGTCCCGTGGATCAGCTTTACCGGGAAGCATGCGCTACCCTACGTGGGGTTGCTCTATTCAGAGCAGGAGTCGGTGTTACTATCTCACTTGTGCCAGTTGTGGGACCGGTCCGACTACTCGGCCGCAGAATGCAGCGGTTACTTTGTGACCCTTCTACCAGCATGGAGACTCCCCTACGAAGATGGCGCACAGCAGCCAGGACATACCGCGGGCACTAGGGCCTCGCTCGCTACAATCGCTGTGCCAGCCAGGATGCGAGTGCCTTCCCTTCTCTCCCAAAGTTTCCCGTCTTTGCCTTGTCCGTCCCACGCTGACGTTGCCATATCTATGTGCTGCTCGTTTTTTTTGACCATTTCCTGCTGTGTTATGAGACGTTCTGCGTCTGTGGAGCTGTGTTCTCAAAGAGGGGGGGTCCAAGATTAGATAAACATGACGTCTCCCAAAAACAGCACCCACCACTGCGTACAGGTTATGTCTGGTATTACAGCTCACTTCAATACTAGACAAGCTAACGACAGAGGCGGACATGTTTTTCTAATCCTGGACATCCCCTTTATACCTCTTCGGTGCTAGAAGGGGCCGTATCTCATATTGGGGGTCATTGGGAGCATTTACTCTAAAAAAAAAAAAAAAAAAAAAACGAATATAATTTCTTATAAGTTCTTTTCACTTTTTCATGTTTTATTTGGTGTCAGGAGGGGGGGGGAGCCACTGTTACCCCAGGTGGTGCTTGTTGTCCGTGCAGTTAAAGGGCTGGTCTCAGACAGGTAATAAGTGCCTGATTGCTGCAGAATGGGAATCCAGTGTGAGTGGTAGTAGCAGTGGGGCAGTACTGCGCCATCGTGTCTGCATGGCTGGGTCTGGTACTGCCGCTCAGTCACACAATACCAGCCTTCATAGTATCAGTCTGCGCTGACATATACTATATCTTTACTTCTCTGATACTTTACATGTATGCAGAGAACTTGGAGTTAAGTCCTCACCCTAAATATATATATATGCATTCCTTCAGGACCTTGCCAATCTTTATTGTTCCAGGTCAGTATAATGACGGCAATAAAAAAACATGGAGCGTTTATAAAGATTTATATTTCACGGGTTTTAAATAATTCTGGACTTCATAAAACTAGAATTTCATTTGTGACGCCATTTTCTTAGATCTCCAGGGATATATGCAGAAACTTCTGCACAAAAAGTGCTGTGTAAAATGGGTGCGTTTCTTTGTATGTGTTGGTTCAGATTTTTCCCCACGCATTAAGGCTTATTCACATATTGTAGATTTGTTACTTTTTGTCGCAGTTTTCTTTGCGCAGACTTGTCACAAAACCTGAATGGTTTCCTGATGCCAGCAAAGTGAATAAGAATCCTGAAGTCTCCTGAACACGCTGCTTATTTGTGGAGAAAAAACATGACAAATCTGCAGCATGTGCACAAGCCCCCAACTTCATTTTTCTGGCAACAAAGCGGTGGACGACGTTTAGCGCTGTGAACGGTTGCTTTTATCAGTACAGTGCAAAACAAACCCACAATACTTCTCACCCAACATATATTTACGTCTTGTGACTAGAAGGGGTTTAGCTCCCTCTCTGCTTGAGTTGCATGCCAGGTCTATGCTGGGGATTTGGTGCAATGTATCGGACACAGTTGGGACAACTGTAAGATTATAAAAAGAGCTTAGTAGAATCTATGAAGCTGCCATCGCCACCTGATGCAAGACTACAATTCTTAGCCGCCATCGGACAAGCTATACTGAGGGTTGTAGTTTTGAAATTGTCAGAAACCAACAGGTCTGCTGTCATGGCTACAGAGGAAGGAAAAACAGCAAGACGTTATAGCAACTACAGCCTTCAGCGGATAAGAGGCGGCACCTGAACGCCGGATTTAGTCACAGTGACACAAATTAGGTTTAGGTTATTAATAAAAATCAGTTGAAACTTCTCTCAATAACAGGAATATAAAACGTGGAACACAAGAAAAAGGTTTAAAAAAACCATAAAGTCTGGCATGGTGTTTGCTGGTGAGACGATCTTGCATCTTCTGAAAGCCAAGGCTGCAGCGTCAGTCGCTGAGAAGAGAGAAACCGGAGGTTAGTGCGACACTAAGGAGCCGATCAGAGGTAAAATACGGATTAGTCCTAGTCGCAGAGAGGCAGAAAGTCTCCTGCCCCGAGCTCATTGGCATATATATACAAGGCTGCCGTCTGGGCAGGAGATCCGCGGCCAGTCCATACTGATTGCTACAAACAGAAGTGTGGAGTCGGTATAAACCAGAGCAACTCCTACTATATATATATATATATATACACACACACACACATTGGGTGTTGTAATACAATGCAGGATGTGCTGAAGAATGTGGGAAAGTGATGAAATGTCTTATAAATGTCTGTTCTGTTCCTGATCTCAGGCTGTCAGCTGTTAGTTCAGATACATAGTAACACAGATGAATCTGTGCTGCACTTTATGTCCATGTCGGTAGTGACCGGGGCTGCGGGTCAGAGTCGGAGGTTTGGCTAAGAGAGTCAACTTATTGTGACGTATTACTTTAACCACCTCCAAGGACCAGGTCTGCTGACAATGACATTTGAAGCTTCCATGATGTAGTTAGGTCATGGTGATCGCAGCGATTACGATCAGCCCAGCTCGCACTGCAAGGAATGGAGAGGACTGATACTGCAGCATAGATCCTAATGACTTGAACAGGAGTCACGCTGCAGTACAGGGAACGGCACAGTGTATGGAGCTGAACCATCTACATCTGGCTACTGCCAGAGCAGATTGCAGGGGGTATCATACGTGTCAGAACCCCACCAATGAATTTATAACCCATCCTAATGATAATCCTCACTGTATAAAGCTCATAAGACCTTATTTTAAGGCTGCAGACATTTTTTGGCTTTGTGTCACTACATTTTGAGACCAGGACCTTTCATAGTTATGTTTGTTTTGTTTTGTCAGACAGTAATTCCACCAGTTTTATGTGCCATTAATAACGTGGTACCTTCAGTCCATACATAACACATCTGGCGTTTTCATGGAGTATTTTACTCCATGCACAATCATGGAACATTTTGTGGGGGAAAATAACAAAAATTTATGTTGCCACATTCAAGAAACACAAGGATACATTGACAAAGTTAAAGTTACGGTATGTTGACTTTCGTGGAGCCCTTATCAGAGCCGGTCTAACCACAGAGATTCTGCGATGGCTATAGATCATGGCTGGAACCAGAGTGGTCTCTGACCACGGCTGTAGTAGGAGGACTGAAGATTACAGACAGCAAAGTTCCTTTGACCATCCCACCCACTGGAGATCACTATATCTATTTGCTTTAAACCTACAGGACTAAATCTTGTCTGCAAGTGGGAAAGGGTTAACTTTATGCAACATATTTTCAATGACACGTTCTGTGATTAGAGACGAGCACATGGGAAGGCCCCCCGACGTTACCTAGCTTGTGTCCGGGTCCACGTCAGAGCATGGCGGGGTGGGACAGGAACTGTGGGGTGATAAAACTCGCAGTCCGGGCGAGTGCAGTTAGTGCTGAACCTGCAGTGCTGAGAGTGGGAAGAAGTGACATAAGTAATGGTGCCAATCCTGGTAGACTTATAGATTGGTGCTGGTCTGGTTTGGGATCCAGCACAGTTCGCTATGGCAGTTGGCAACAGAGGTGAGGAGTGCCCGAGTGAGTGGCAGCATAGGAAGGTAGTGTGTACATTGGAAAGCAATAAATGGGGCACTAAAATGGAAAGAAAATAGGGGTGCATAAGGAGGTGCACATGGGAAGATATATGGTGTAGGATCAGTTTGAGCTAAAAAAAGAATGGTAAATGAATAAAGGTCACCAAAAGGTGACAAGGGAAAATGAAAATATATAAGGTGTGTAGGGTAGGGGACAGAGACTGCCAAGGGAAAGAGACTTAAGAATACAGGATGAAACATAAGTGGTGATAATAATAAGAAAATATATAATGAGAAAAAAGAATACCGTATATATTCGTGTATAAGCCGAGATTTTCAGCACCTTTTTTCGTGCTGAAAATGCCCCCTCGGCTTATACACGAGTCTAGGGCAGAAACCAGCGGGGGAGGGGATCATACCCCTCCCCGTGCCATCGCTGAGGGTCCCTGCAATCCTGCGTTCTCCCCGGCTTCCTGCAGCTCTCCAGCACTGAGCGGTGATGTAATACCCGCTCATTAAGGTCATGTAATATGGACGTGACGCCACTCCCATGGGCGTGGCCTCCATATTCATGGCCTTAATGAGCGGTATTACATCACCGCTCAGTGCTGGAGAGCTGCAGGAAGCCGGGGAGAACGCAGGATTGCAGGGACCCTCAGCGATGGCACGGGGAGGGGTGAGTATGATGGAGGAGAGGACAAGGAGCACGGAGCAGGACTGGGGATAGAACGGTGGACGGATGAAGCATGGGGGAGAACGGGGGAAGCATGGAGCAGGACGGGGAAGCATGGAGGAGGACGGGGGGGGGAGAACGGAGGACGGGGGACGGGGGAAGCATGGAGGAGGACAATGAGCACGGAGCAGGACGGGGGGAGGATGGAGGGCACAGAGGAGCACAGGGGAGAGGATGGATGGCACAGAGGAGCACAGAGCAGGACGGGGGGGGCACAGGAGGACGGAGAAGGAATGGGGGAGCACAGCTGAGGACGGAGCAAGGAGGGTAGGAGAGGGGAGTACAGAGCTGGAGGGGGGAGCAAGGAGCAGGACAGGGGCAGCACAGAGCAGGAGGGCAGTTTATACACCCGGCTTATACACGAGTCAATAAGTTTTCCCAGTTTTTTGTGGCAAAATTAGGGGAGTCGGCTTATACACGGGTCGGCTTATACACGAGTATATACGGTAATAATAATATTGCTTTCCAACTTACACTACTTTCCTATGCTGCCTCTCAATTCCCCTTTAACCCCTTAGTGTCAGAGCCATTTTGCAGCTTAATGACCGGGTCAATTTTTACAATTCTGACCACTGTCACTTTATGAGGTTATAACTCTGGAACGCTTTAACGGATCCCGCTGATTCTGAGATTGTTTTTTTCGTGACATATTTTACTTCATGTTAGTGGTAAAATTTCTTCGATATGACTTGTGTTTATTTATGAAAAAAAAAACGGAAATATGGCAAAAATTTTGAAAATTCAAAATTTAAATTTTTATGCTCTTAAATCAGAGAGATCTGTCACACAAATTTCTTAATAAATAACATTTCCCACGTCTACATCAGCACAATGTTGGAAACAACATTTTTTTCAGCAGCAGGTGGAAGGAAAGGAGACACACTAGTAATAACTAGTGGGTAGGCGGAGCCCAGATAGGACTGACACCTCAGATTAAAAAAGAGTGTTGACCGGCCCCTCCAGCTCGGGCTCCTCCTACTCAGCTCTTCAGTCTAAAATTTGAGGTCCCAGAGGATGGGTCGCTGCTGGAAGCAGCTCCTCAGAAGATTTTATTATTTTAATCGGACAAGAGACTTGGATCACCAGAAGTGGTCTAGAGTCTCAGGGTCTCAGCGCTGCTGGACTCCCACCTCTCCCTTGGCGGATCTGTATTACCTGTTGGTGGTCCCTGCAGAATCATGCCGGCCCTGGGGTATGAGGATGGCTTCCCTGGCGGGGACGCAAACCGCGCACAGGGGTCACTGCGTTCCCCGCCTTGGGGGGAAGCATGGGCATAGCGCCAGAAACCCCTGGGGGTCCCTGTGGCGCTTCGGCTGGTGAGTACTCCACATTTTTATTAAAGTGATGTGTTAGTGAGTTAGCGACTGCTGCGGCAGCCGCTGTACAGTATACATGCCGGTGACTGGTATTTTTATGTCCAAAGGATGATGCCTGCAGGACAGGGGAAAGAGAGGAGTGTGCGCTTTTTTATTTTTGAATTTCGCGCCGCTCTGAGCGCGCGCGCTTTACTGCAGTCTCCATTTCCGGCTCCTCTACATGGAGCACATCGGAGACAGAGCGCGGCGGCCATTGCTGATCAGAAGCACTGCAGGCTGAAAAGCTCCCCGGATCGCTCCCCTCCCCTCCCGGCAAGAACCGTGACCAGCTGGGTGAGTCGCTTCTACCCGCCGGGCAGAAGCTTAACCCCTTCACCCCCACAGCGCGGGAGCAGTCTGGGGCACTAATGAGTGACAGATTGAGCTGTCCTGCAGCTGTTGTCGCATAAGGGGCTCGCACACTCTTTCAATATTAATAAAGAGGTTGTGGGGAGTCTGCGACATTAATACTGCCACTATACGTTCCCGCTAACGATTCCGATAACGACGCATACTATGCGATCGTTTGTGTGATCATTTTTTAATGTCACTAGTAGCTGCTAATCTGGGCGATCTCATTAACATCGCATAAGCGGTTAGCGATCTCCTTAACAACTTTGGCGGTCATTGCGTTATACAAAACAGCGCAATTTTTTAGCGATCTTGTGGAACGTTTTTCTGTTTAGTGTGGCATAGCTGTCCTGCAGCTGCGGCCTTATAAGAGGCGCTTGGGGCTCGCACACCCTTTTCATTATCAAGGTTGTGGGAGTCTGCGACTTTAACCCCTTCTTAGGCGGTTAACTCTTAATGGGAGACAGCTGGGGTAGCTCTCTCTTTAAGAGCTTTAACCCTTCAGCGTTTGTTTTTTCTTTAAGAAACACACTGTTCTAGTTACTGACAGGTTTAACCTGCCATATACTGGCAATCTCAGAGTTCTCCCAGATCCGCTACAGGATCAGTCTCGCGTATCTGACACGCAGACCTCGACGGCGTCATGCGCAGCGGTCGGAGGTTCCAGTGGTGTCAAAATGGAGGCCCTCGCTAGTTTCTATGATGGCCTGTCTGACCTTCTAGGTTATTGGGTGTCAGCTAGATCCTCTCAAAGAAGCGACACAAATCGGTGCCTTCCTTCTCGCGTAGCGAAGATGTCCGATTCGGACAAGGAGGATCGGCAGGGACACTCTGCCTCTCTCATGGGCCGTACTAAGATTTCTATTGGAGCCATGAGGGCGTTACAGTTACCGGAGGAGGTAACTAGACGTCCTGGTAAGTCGGCCCGGATGTTTTCAGGAGTCGCATAGACGCGACGGCTTTACAAACTGTATCCGTTTTCTACGGAGTTGTTTGTTAATTGGACCCCTTCTCCTGAAGTGAATGTCTCTTTTTCCCAGCTTGGCAATCTTCCTGGTAAAGGGAAGGCAAGTCTGCAGCTGGACAGAAAAACGGAGATGGCAACAATATCCATCTGCGAAGCCTACGGTTAATGGATTCAGTATTAAGGATCTATGTATACTTGTAAAGTTCCCCTGAGCAGGTTGGACCGTCTAAGGACGGCGTGCAAGATGGATCCCCTCTATCGAGTAGATGGGCTTTTCAAGTTGAAGGATACTGCGTCACTGCTATCCAGGGCGTAATCCTCGGCAGTCACAGTCAGAAGAGCACTGTGGCTTAGACAGTGGAACGCGGTTTCCAAGCAGGGTTTGCTATCTTTAGCTTAGAAAGTGGTCAGCTATTTGAATCTGACCTTACGGAGCTGATTGCCAAGGCAAAGGTAAAGAAACAGCTTTACCGCAGCGCAGAGCTGTGACTTCTGCGTCTGGCAGGACTAGTGCCGGTAGTTGTCGGCGGTCCTTTCGGTTCAGGGGATGATCCGGTCAACCCTCTGGGGGTTTGGGTCATCCCTCTCTTTTTTAAAAAAAAAAAAAGGGAATTCTCAGAAATTCCGCATACCCTGGAAACAGAACTTATGTTAAGACAGACAAAAAACCCGCTAAGGCGGACTGAAGTCTGGGTCTCACTCGAGCGCTCTCGAGTGGGGGGTCGTTTACTCTAATTTAAACCGACTTGGGTTTCCCGTGTGTCGGACGCCTGGGTGACACAGGTTGTGTTGGCAGGCTACTTCATAGAGTTTCTTTCTCGACCCCCGGACAGTTTTTTTGCCAATCTCACATTCCGTCAGAGCCGAACTATTTGCCGCTCTACTGCGAGTGGTCGATTCTCTTCTGCAGAAGGGTGTGGTGATACCGGTTCCGCAGAGGACCGGGGAAGAGGATTTTTATTCCAACCTCTTTGTGGTCCCCAAAAAGGAGGACAAATTTCACCCTATTCTGGAAGATGAATCGGCTTGTTCACACCCGAACATTCCGCATGGAGTCGCTTCGCTCCGTTGTGGCAGCCCTGTCGCAGAACGTCTTTTTGGTCAATCGACATTCGCGACGCTTATTTGCATGTTCCCGTCGGAAGGGCTCACCAGCGCTCCCTTCGTTTTGCCATAAGTCAGGACCATCACCAGTTTGTGGCTCGGCCTTTCGGCTTGGCCTTAACGCCCAGAGTTTTTACAACGATTCTGGCGTCTCTCATGGCAATTCTTCGTAGACATACGATTCTTCCCTACCTGGACGACCTTTCAATTGTGGCGTCCTCAAAGGAGGAGGCAGTGACGGCTCGCAATCTATTCCTTCAGCTCCTAGAGGACTTCGGGTGACTGGTCAATTGGGAGAAGTCGTCTCTGGAACCGTCGCAGTCTATCCTATTTTTAGGAATGCATTTCGACACGGTACGGGCAGTGGTGTCTCTACCTCCAGACGAGCGGGCATGTCTCCCTCGACATGTACAGATTATGAAGTCTTCGACAGTAATGTCTCTTCGGAAGTGTATGCGCCTTCTGGGTTTAATGGTGGCGTTCATGGAGGCACTTCCGTTTGCCCAGTATTCATTCCAAAGGCTCATTCTGAGTCATTGGGATCGATCGCAGGCTTCGCTGGATTGCAGTGTCATCATCTCTCGCAGGGTGCGAGAATCTCTGGGATGGTGGTTACGTCCAGGAGCGTTATCCCTGGGGAAGTCATTCCTTCCTCCGAGGTGGTCGGTCATATCCACCGATGCCAGCCTGACGGACTGGGGAGGTGTCTGGAACGATCTCTGGATTCAGGGAGTATGGTCATCGGAAGAGTCTGTTCTACCGATCAACATCCTGGAATTGAGGGCAATTTTCCTTTGCCTCCAACACTGGACGGTCCCTTTGAGCGGTCTACCAGTCCGAATGCAGACAGACAACGCGACAGCGGTCGCGTATATCAACCACCAAGGCGGGACAAGGAGTTCCAGACTCATGGTGGAGGTATCTCGGATCCTGATTTGGGCCGAGACCAGAGTGCCAGCCTTCTCTGCGGTCCACATTCCAGGGGTTCGGAATATCACGGCGGACTTCCTCAGTCGCGAGAAGATGGATCCCGGAGGATGGAGTCTCCATCCAAAAATTTTTGCACTGCTGTGCTCCCATTGGGGAACTTCCCAAGTGGATTTGATGGCATCCAGGTTCAATGCCAAGTTACCGACCTTCATGTCCAGGTACAAGGACCCGAAGGCTGTGGCGGTGGATGCTCTGGTGGCTCCGTGGGACCAAATTCGAGCTAATCTATGTTTCCGCCAATATCTTTGCTTCCTCTGGTGCTGCGTCGGATCAGACTGGAGAGAGTCCCGGCTATGTTGATAGCCCCGGATTGGCCAAAGAGGACGTGGTTCTCGACACTGGTGTCGCTTTTGGCGGCACCTCCATTCCCACTTCCTCTTCGCCCGGACCTGTTAACTCAGGGGCCCTTTCGTCATCCGGACTTGAAGTCTCTGCGTTTGACGACGTGGCTCTTGAGACCGAAATATTGACCCGTAGAGGTTTGTCAGCCGCAGTCGTTGCCACTATGCGAGCTGCCAGAGGTTCGGCTACTTCTAAGATTTACCACAAGACTTGGGAAGCCTACTTCTCGTGGTGTTCGGGTTTTTCAAGGAACCCGAGGATTTTGTCCATTCCCAATGGCCTTTCTGCAGTACGGGCTGGACAAGGGTTTGGCAGTTAGCACTCTGAAGGGTCAGATTTCTGCTCTATCCTTTCTGTTTCGGAAGGATATCGCCTCGCGTAGGGACGTTCGTCCCTTTTTTTTTCGCGGAGTAATCCGTCAGTTTCTGCCGAGGAAGATGTCTGTGTCCCCTTGGCGGCTTAACCTTGTCTTGGAGGCTCTTCAGCATGTGCCTTTTGAGCCTATGGGCTCTGCTAGTTTTTTCTTTATTTTCTTGAAAGGTTGCCTTCCTAGTGGCGGTCACCTCTTTGAGAAGGGTTTCCGAGTTGGCGGCTCTTTCCTGCTCGCCTCACTTCCTGGATTTTACCCGGATCGAGTAGTGCTTCGCACACGGGGCGACTTTCTACCTAAGGTGGTGTCGCAATTTCATGTTAACCAGGATATTGTGTTGCCCTCGCTTTGCCCGGGCCCAAGGAATGCAAAGGAACGGGCCTTGCACACATTGGATTTAGTGCGGGCCTTGAAGTTCTATTTGTCTGTTACTCAGAGTCTTCGGTAGTCAGACTCTCTGTTTGTGATTCTAGCAGGTCGTCAGCGTGGTCAACGAGCTTTCAAGGACTCTATAGCTCGTTGGATTCGGTCGGCCATTTTGGAGGCTTACCGACTTAAAAGCGAACCTTGCCCAATTAAGATTCGAGCTCTCTCCACGAGGGCAGAGGCTTCCTCGTGGGCCTTTTATCAAGGGGCGTCGGCAGCTCAGCTCTGCCGAGCGGCGACCTGGCGTTTTTCGTCCACACGTTTATAAAGTTTTTATAAGGTGGACGTCAGTGATTTCACTGATGCGGCCTTAGGACGTAGGGTCCTACAGGCGGCTGTAGTTTCAAGTTCTAGTTAACTTGTATTTGGCGCCTATTGCGCATTTATCAAGGTTGTTGGGATTCTGCCTCGTTTTGGTTTTTTCCCACCCTTAATTTTGGACTGCTTTGGGACGTCCCACTAGTTATTACTAGTGTGTCTCCTTTCCTTCCACCTGCTGCTGAAAGACGGATTTTGGTAAGAACTTACCTGTAAAATCCTTTTCAGCGAAGGAAGGAAAGGAGACACAGCTCCCTCCCTTGGCAGAAGTGTGTTGTTGTGTTTGCAGATGCGGCGTGACCCTTCTCTGATAGCGATTATCTGGACTGAGGTCGACGCGCTACGGCTCTGTTCCAGCATTGCCAGCTTATCGCAGTAGTCAGGTTCAGTGAGTAGTACCTGGAACTGTGTGATTTTTTGCCAAATGCATGCATAACCTGTACTCTTATTTTTTCTCTGAAGTTCTTCAGAAGGGGTTATGTTGCTTCGCTGGTGATATTGTTCTTCCTTAAGCTTGGGTACGACTGAAGAGCTGAGTAGGAGGAGCCCGAGCTGGAGGGGCCGGTCAACACTCTTTTTTAATCTGAGGTGTCAATCCTATCTGGGCTCCGCCTACCCACTAGTTATTACTAGTGTGTCTCCTTTCCTTCCTTCGCTGAAAAGGATTTTACAGGTAAGTTCTTACCAAAATCCGTCTTTTGTTAGGAAGTTATAAGGGTTAAAAGTTGACAAGCGATTTCTCATTTTTACAACAAAATTTACAAAACAATATTTCAGCTGCAGATGGAAGGAAAGGAGACACACTAGTTCATAACTAGTGGGTAGGCGGAGCCCAGATAGGATTTACACCTCAGATTAAAAAGGGTGTTGACCGGCCCCTCCAGCACGGGCTCCTCCTACTCCAGCTTTCTCCAGTCTAAAATTTGAGGTCTCAGAGGATAGTCGCTGCTGGAAGTAGCTCCTCAGAAGATTTTATTATTTTAATCGGACAAGAGACTTGGATCACCAGAAGTGGTCTAGAGGTCTCAGGGGTCTCAGCGCTGCTGAACCCCAACCTCTCCCTTGGCGAATCTGTATTACCCTAATGGTGGTCCCTGCAGAACCCTGCCGGCCCTGGGGGATGAGGATGGCTTCCCTGGCGGGACGCAAACCACACATCTGGGGTCACTGCGTTCCCCGCCCTGGGGGGAAGCATGGGCATAGCGCCAGAAACCCCTGGGGGTCCCTGTGGCGCTCGGCTGGTGAGTACCCCACATTTTTATTAAAGTGTGTGTGAGTGCCTTCAGCGGCTGCTGCGGCAGCCGCTGTTACATGAAATGTGCATGTTCGGTGACTGTATTTTGTCTGTAGGCAGATGCCTGCAGGACAGGGGGAGCAGAGAGCGAGGGAGTTCGCGCTCTTTTTTTGAAGCCGGCGGGGGGCGTGGCTTCACGCTCCCGGGCTTCTGATGCAGAAGCGCGCGATTAGGCGCTTCTCTTCCGGTTTCACTCAGCGCGGCGGCCATTAGAAAAGGCTTCCACGGGCTCCTTCCTGCTCCGCTCCTCCCGTACACCATATACATCACCGCGGCCAGCTGGGTGAGTCAAACGCCCTCACCCCCACAGCGCAGGACCTATCCGTGTAACAAGAACAGATAGCGTTATCTTGCAGCTGCGGTCTCATATAGAGACCTTATTTTGCCTGGAGCTCGCACACCCCTTCTATTTTAATGGGAGTAGTGGGGAGCCGGCGACATTAACCCCTTTTAAAGGGTTAACCTTTTCAGCAACCGCCATAGTTTCTATCCCAGTTTGGATCAGAACATATAAGGGTTAATTATATCGCTGAATATTCTGCTGATACAGCTGGGGTATTTCTCTCAATAAGGGCTTTAACCCTTCAGCGTGCTTGCTGCGTCCACTTGAGAAGCCACACTTTTTTTCTAGTTACTGACAGGCTTTGACCTGCCATTAGGGTTGAGCATTTCGATACTTCCGATACCTGAAATCCAATGTAAGTCTATGGGAACAAAATATCGGAAGTAAATACTTCCGATACTTCCGATATTTTGTTCCCATAGACTTACATTGGATTTCAGGTATCGGAACTGGGTTTCGGTATCGGAATGCTCAACCCTACCTGCCATATACTGTGTGAGGGCATGTCGGAACAGGGTCCAGAAGGTGCGGACCGTGTGCCAAATCTGCTTCAGGATCAGTCGCGCGTATCTGATACGCAGTCCTCGACGTCAAGCGCAGCAATTGGAGGTCACAGCGATGCCAAATTGGATGCCATCGCTCGCTCTATTGATGGCCTTTCTGACCTTTTAGGTCATTGGGTGTCAGCTAAATCCTCTCATGGAAGGAAGCGACACAGGCCGGTATCATCCTTTCCGCATAGCGAATCGGAACTCTCTGATATGGAATGCGGACAGGGTTCCCCTTCAAATTCAGATGGGAGTTATCCGGTTCGGATAAGGATCGGCAGGGACATTCTGCCTCTTTGGGCCGTACAGAGGCTTTTATTGAAGCCATGAGGGAGGCGTTACAGTTGCCGTAGGAGGTAACTACACGTCCTGGTAATTCGCCTCGGATGTACCAGGAGTACCGTAAGTCGCGAGCGACATTGCCAGCTCTGGATGAGCTTAATGAAGCAGTGGAGAAGGAACGCCTGTGTCCAGATAAATGTTTTCAAGGAACACGTTTTTTTGAGGCACTATATCCGTGCTCTACGGAATTGACGGATAATTGGATTTCTTCTCCTGAAGTGGATGTTCCTTTATCCCAGCTCAGTAAATCCTCATTGCTCCCTGTTAAAGGGAAGGCGAGTCTGCAGGACCCGCTAGACAGAAAAACGGAGATGGCGGCGAAATCCAACTACAAGGCCTCGGGTCATGGATTCAAAGCGGTGCTAGGATCCATGTGTGCTTGTGCTGGTTGGACCGTATACGGATGGCGTTGCAAAATGGATCTCCGTTATCCGAGGTAGATGGGCTTCTCGATTTATTGGAGACTGCAGTCCGTTATAGCTATGATGCAGGTCTGGATACTGCATCACTATTGTCCAGGGCGCAAGCTTCGGCGGTCACAGTCAGAAGAGCACTGTGGCTTAGACAGTGGACTGGGGACGCAGTGTCAAAACAAGGTTTGCTGTCTCTAGCCTACAAGGGTAGTCAGCTATTTGGATCTGACCTCTCAGAGCTGATTGCCAAGGCAAAGACAAAAGAAGCGGCTTTACCACAGCGAAGGGCTATGGCTTCTGCGCCTGGCAGACTTGGTGCCGGTAGTGGCCGGTGATCCTTTCGGTCCAAGGGACGATTCGGTCAGTCCTCTTGGGGATCGGGTCGTCCCTCTTTTTCGGGAAAAAAGTTCACTCAGAAATCCCGCACTCCCTGGAAGTCAAGTTTCCGTCAAGACAAGCGGGAAGCTGACAAGAAGCCCGCCAAGACGGACTGACGCCAGGTTTCCACTCGAGGGCTCTCGAGTGGGGGGGTCGCCTGCTCCAATTCAAAGCGACTTGGGTTTCCCGCGTTCCGGACACCTGGGTAACGCGGGTTGTGTCGGCAGGCTATTTCATAGAGTTTTCTTCTCGACCCCCGGACAGGTTTTACCAGTCTCGCACACCGTCAGAGCCCGAGTTGATTGCCGCTCTGCTGCGAGAGGTCGACTCCCTTCTGCAGAAGAGTGTGGTGATACCAGTACCGCCGGAGGATGGGGGAAGAGGATTTTATTCCAATCTTTTTGTGGTTCCCAAAAAGGAGGACAAATTTCGCCCTATTCTGGATCTCAAAAGATTGAATCGACATGTTCACACCCAAAAATTCCGCATGGAGTCACTTCGCTCCGTGGTGGCAGCCCTGTCGCAGAACGACTTTTTGGTGTCAATCGACATTCGCGACGCTTATTTGCATGTTCCCGTCGGAAGGGCTCATCAGCGCTTCCTTCGTTTTGCCATAGGTCAGGACCATTACCAGTTTGTGGCTCTGCCATTCGGCTTGGCCTCGGCGACCAGAGTTTTTACAAAAATTCTGGCGCCTCTCATGGCAATTCTTCGAAGACAGGGGGTTACGATTTTTCCCTACCTGGACGATCTTTTGATTGTGGCGTCCTCAAAGGAGGAGGCGGTGACGGCTCGCAATCTATCCCTTCAGCTCCTGGAGGATTTCGGGTGGCTGGTCAATTGGGAGAAGTCGTCTCTGGAACCGTCGCAGTCAATCCTGTTTTTGGGGATGCATTTCGACACGGTACGGGCGGTGGTGTCCCTACCTCCAGACAAGCGGGCATGTCTTCTCCGACATGTACAGATTATGAAGTCTGCGACAGCAATGTCCCTTCGGAGGTGTATGCGCCTTCTGGGTTTGATGGTGGCGTCCATGGAGGCACTTCCGTTTGCCCAATTTCATTCCAGGGCCCTCCAAAGACTCATTCTGGGTCGTTGGGATCGATCGCAAGTTTCTCTGGATTGCAGCGTCATCATCTCTCGCAGGGTGCGAGAATCCCTAGAATGGTGGTTACGTCCAGGAGCGTTATCCCTGGGGAAATCTTTCCTCCCTCCGAGGTGGTCGGTCATAACCACCGATGCCAGCCTGACGGGTTGGGGTGGTGTCTGGAACGATCTTTGGATCCAGGGAGTATGGTCATCGGAAGAGTCGGTTCTACCGATCAACATCCTGGAATTGAGGGCAATTTTCCTTTGCCTCCAACACTGGACGGTCCCTTTGAGCGGTCTGCCAGTCCGAGTGCAGACAGACAACGCGACGGCGGTCGCATATATCAACCACCAAGGCGGGACGAGGAGCTCCAGGCTCATGATGGAGGTGTCTCGGATCCTGCTATGGGCCGAGACCAGGGTTCCAGCCATCTCTGCGATTCACATTCCAGGAGTCCAGAATACCACGGCGGACTTCCTCAGTCGCGAGAAGATGGATCCTGGAGAATGGAGTCTCCATCCGGAAATTTTTGCACTGCTGTGCTCCCGTTGGGGAACTCCCCAAGTGGATTTGATGGCATCCAGGTTCAATGCCAAACTACCGACCTTCATATCCAGGTACAAGGACCCGAAGGCTGTGGCGGTGGATGCTCTAGTGGCTCCGTGGGACCATTTCGAGCTAGTCTGTGTTTCCGCCGATATCCTTGCTTCCTCTGGTGCTGCGTCGGATCAGACTGGAGAGAATTCCGGCTATGTTGATAGCCCCGGATTGGCCAAGGAGGACGTGGTTCTCGACACTGGTGTCGCTTTTGGCGGCTCCGCCATTTCCACTTCCTCTTCGTCCGGACCTGTTATCCCAGGGGCCCGTTCGTCATCCGGACTTGAAGTCTCTGCGTTTGACGACGTGGCTCTTGAGACCGAAATATTGAACCGTAGAGGTTTCTCAGCTGAAGTCACTGCCACTCTGCGAGCTGCCAGAGGTCCGGCTACTACTAAGATTTATCACAAGACTTGGGAAGCCTTCTCTTCGTGGTGTTCGGGTTCTTCAAGGAATCCGAGGATTTTTTCCATTCCCAATCTGTTGGCTTTTCTGCAGTACGGGTTGGACAAAGGTTTAGCAGTTAGCACTCTGAAAGGTCAGGTTTCTGCCCTGTCCTTGCTGTTTCGGAAGGCTATCGCCTCGCGTAGGGATGTGCGTTCCTTCTTTCGCGAAGTAACCCGTCAGTTTCCACCGCGGAAGGCACCTGTGTCTCCTTGGCGGCTCAACCTTGTCTTGGAGGCTCTTCAACATGTGCCTTTTGAGCCTATGGGTTCTGCTAGCCTTTCCTTACTTTCTTGGAAGGTTTCCTTCTTAGTGGCGGTAACCTCTTTAAGAAGGGTTTCTGAGTTGGCAGCTCTTTCTTGCTCGCCTCCTTTCCTGGATTTTACCCGGATCGGGTAGTGCTTCGCACACGGGGCGACTTTCTACCTAAGGTGGTGTCGCAATTTCATGTTAACCAGGATATTGTGTTGCCCTCGCTTTGCCCGGGCCCGAGGAATGCAAAGGAACGAGACTTGCACAAATTGGATTTAGTGCGGGCCTTGAAGTTCTATTTGTCTGTTACTCAAGGTTTTCGGAAGTCAGATTCTCTGTTTGTGATTCCAGCAGGTCGTAGGCGTGGTCAACGAGCTTCCAAGGACTCTATAGCTCGTTGGATTCGGTCGGCCATTTTGGAGGCTTACCGTCTGAAAGGCGATCCTTGCCCGATTAAGATTCGAGCTCACTCCACGAGGGCTGTGGCTCTGTTCCAGCATTGCCAGCTTATCGCAGTAGTCAGGTTCAGTGAGTAGTACCTGGAACTGTGTGGTTTTTCTTTGCCAAATGCATGCATAACCTGTACTTTTCTATTTTTTTCTGAAGTCCTTCAGAAGGGGTTATGTTGCTCCGCTGGTGATATTGCTCTTTCTTAAGCTTGGGTACGACTGGAGAAAGCTGGAGTAGGAGGAGCCCGTGCTGGAGGGGCCGGTCAACACCCTTTTTAATCTGAGGTGTCAATCCTATCTGGGCTCCGCCTACCCACTAGTTATGAACTAGTGTGTCTCCTTTCCTTCCTTCGCTGAAAAGGATTTTACAGGTAAGTTCTTACCAAAATCCGTCTTTCTTAGGAACCACATCATATTTAAAATCATTTTGAGGGGTATACATGGCAGAAAATACCCAAAAGTGACACCATTCTAAAATCTGGACCCCTCAAGGTGCTCAAAACCACATTCAAGAAGTTTATTAACCCTTTACGTGCTTCACAGGAGCTGAAGCAATGTGGAAGGAAAAAAATTAACATTTAACTTTTTTCCTTGCAAAAAAATTTACTTCAGAACCAATTTTTTTTATTTTAACAAGTGTTAAAAGAGAAAATGATCTACAAAATTTGTTGTGCAATTTCTCCTGAATACGCTGATACCCATATGTGGGGGTAAACCACTTTTTGGGCGCAAGGCAGAGCTTGCAAGGGAAGGAGCGCCGTTTGACTTTTTCAACACAGAATTGGCTGGAATTGAGATCGGACGCCATGTTGCGTTTGGAGAGCCCCTGATGTGCCTAAACAGTGAAAAAAAACCACAAGTGACACCATTTTGGAAACTAGACCCCTTAAGGAACTTATCTAGATGTGTGGTGAGCACTTTGAACCCCCAAGTGCTTCACAGAAGTTTATAACGCAGAGCAGTGAAAATAAAAAATGATTTTTTTTTCCTCAAATGATTTTTTAACCCCCTATTTTTTATTTTCACAAGGGTAACAGGAGAAATCGGACCACAAAAGTTGTTGTGCAATTTGTCCTGAGTACACCGATACCCCATATGTGGGGGGGAACCACTGTTTGGGCGCATGGGAGAGCTCGGAAGGGAAGGCGCGCCATTTTGGAATGCAAACTTTGATGGAATGTTCTGCAGGGGTCATGTTGCGTTTGGAGACCCCTGATGCACCTAAATAGTGGAAACCCCTCAATTCTTGCTCCAACCCTAACCCCAACACACCCCTAATCCCAACCTTAATTCTAACCCTAATTCCAACCCTAATTCTAAGGCCTCTTTCACACTTCAGTCGTGCGACGTCCGTCGAAGAGTGAAAATGGCGGATCCGCCAGGAAAGTGGAAAAACGGATGCAAGCGGATCACTTTTCTGACGGATCCGCCATGAACTTTTCAACCCGGAAAAAGAAATTTAATTTTCAATGGTTTTCTATGGAAGCGACGGATCCGCTGGCGGATTCCGTCAAAGACGGATGCCAGCGGATCCGCCGCCCATAGGCGGCCATTATACAAGATGGCGGATGCGCCATAGTCCGCCATTTTGGCGGAACGAAAAAACGTTGCATTGGACATTTTTCTGAAACGACGGACGCCAAATTTTTGGCGGAGCCATCAAAAAACGGACCTAACGGACGACCATCCGTCAAAATCCGTCACTAATGCAAATCAATGGGGAAAAAGCGGATCCGCCAAAAAAAAAAAAAAAAAGGCGGATCCGTTTTTTTCACATTTTGACGGATTTTGACTAACGTCGCATGACTGAAGTGTAAAAGAGGCCTAACCCTAACGGAAAAATGAAAATAAATATATATTTTTTTTATTTCATTATATTTCCCTAACTAAGGGTGTGATAAGGGGGGGTTATTTACTGTTTTTTTTATTTTGATCACTGTGATAGGGTTTATCACAGTGTTCAAAATGTACATTGAATGAATGAATGGAATCTGCCGGCCGGCAGATTCGGCGGGCGCACTGCACATGCGCCCATTTTCTTCCCAGACCAAGATAGCGGCACCCACTGGAGGAGGCAGGAGGGACCAGGGACACCGGGAGGGGATCAGGGACCCTATTTCTCTCTCCTCTGATGTGCGATCACATCAGAGGAGAGTTAGAAAGTAAATGCAAAATCGCTTTTTTTTTTTTTGCGGTCGCCGTTATATGGTTAATAACAGCGATCGCAAAAGCAGGGTCGGTAAAAACCGACCCGAATCATGTTCTCTGGGGTCTCGGCTACCCCCGGCAGCCGAGACCCCGGAGAAAATCCAACTCTGGGGGGCACTATACACTTTTTTCTGTGGTTTAAGTACCCTTAACTACCGCCGTTAAAAGGTGCATCGGCGGTCGTTAAGGGGTTAAATTTCCATCTTGGAGACAGCGGTACAGTGTCGCTCTGGGTCCTCCTTGTCGGCCACGTCTCTATGCGCCCTAAGGTTCCTGTCACGTGTTGCCCGTTGCCTGGGAGCGAATGACGCAGTCTCCATGGTTGCCCCTGCGCGTCACAACACGCCATCTCCAACACTGGCCTCATCTATTCCGTCGTCGGGACACCTCATCGGCCGCTCCTCTCCGCCCGAGGTTGCCGGATCACCTGTCTCATCACGTGGTCGCGGCGCTTCTGGTGACGTGGAGCGGTTACCGGCGTGCTCCCCGACGCCACCGTACTGCCAGGTCCTACACCATGCCCCCTCCAGTATGATTGGCCCATACTTACACACCTCTCCTAGGTGCCCCTGGATGCCGCCGCACTGCCAGGTCCTTAACCACACCCTCTTATACAACGATTGGCTTATTGATACACACCTTCTTTGCATTGGCTTGCGTGCATATTTAAACCCCCCACTATCCTGATGCCACCCCCTGACGAAGGCAGTGTGCCGAAACATGCATTGGGAGGACACCATCAAGGAGACTGAGGCCAGAATAACTAGTGTAAGTTACACTCCACTTTTTGATTAACTGCCTATATTTCCATATGGTCTCTCCTCCTCAGTATACTCATTTATAAATTGGCATTTGTGCTCAGATCTCTCAAAGACGAGTCACATATCTTTAATCACCATGGATTTATGGTGACACTTATTGGTGTCACGCTGCACTAGCACTTTATTAAGTCATTTACACCTTGCACTTTGTCTTTTATTTATTATTCATTCATTTTTTACACACATTTTGTGGTTAACCCAAGTTTTGGTTTATTTCATTTTTATAATTCCTCTTTACATTATTTATATCAATATATGTATCAATTGATTTTTTGACAATTTGGCACTTCAACATCTAGTTTTAATTGCTCTGGGTGTGCGTCCTTGGTTTTAATAACTTATTATATTATCTACATTGTTGTTTTTTCTGCTATTTTACCTGATTATACGTAACCCAATAAATTGATCTTGATTTTTCATCACAATATTTTGGACTTTATGGTCATTTTTTTCTCGTTTGTTTTGCTTAATAGGCTTTGCAGTGTCAAGACGTATGACGTGCCACAACACACCAGAGACGCCCAGTATGACAGGCACAGGGGTGCAGCAGCAGAGAATACGGCCCTGGCCCAGCTGCCACAGAGCACAGGACCAGACCAGTAAAGTGACAATTCTTTTGCTCACATCTGAAGTTTGGCGCAGAAATAGATCGCGATCACACTTACCTTGGGGTGATAGAATGGACACTCCGTCTTCTTACAAGCAGGGAAATAGCGGCATTGCTGCACCACGGGTGGGATATGTGCTACTGGAGACAAGAGAAACATTTGCAAAAGAATATGAAGTGAAAACATTGATATCCTGCACAAAAAAAGTAAATTAAATTGCGTTTAATAATGCGGCGGCTGCTGCAGTCACTGGGCGGCCATGCCTCCCATTCCTACAACTTTATCTAAAGTTGGGGATCCTCTCCATTGCTGTATCCTCCCACCCATGTAACTTAGCATATTTTATACTTCAATCACATCCAAAATTGCACTCGCTTGTGGAGATTAGGCCCAATCCCAGGACTGGAAAGGTGCCCACGGTCCAGGGTGATCACATCTCATTTATCTATATCAGTCGTACCTGGTTTTATCGGAGGCGCTGGCATCCGTCTGCTGGCGTGTGTATACGGGCAGTCGGGCTTGGTGCACCTTGCATCAAATTTACAATTTGGATGTATGAAGAAGCATTTCTCTGCAAAGCGGCACTTGGGAAAAGCTCTGGAGGGAAAGAAGGACCACCAGCAATCAGCAGCCAGAGGGTCAGGGGAAACAGCATGACTGTGCAGACAGTCACTTACTTGCAGGGTGTAGTGGGGTGGTGGTAGGTGCAGCGCTCCGCGTTCTTACATGCCGGCCAGTACTTGCAGCGCTCTGCGATCTTCGCTTTGGGTGGAACGTCACTGGACTCTGGAGAAGAAAGAGAACTTAAGATTGGAGAAAACCTTCCCTGTGGAGCGGCTCCACCATCTGCAGCATGAATCTCCAAAAATACACGTAATGCTTCTCTTCACACACGTCTTAGGTAATGTTCATATGAAAGACGACATCCTGAGACCGTTCACATATGTATTTACTGGGTGTGATTGGGCAGCGCTGTGCAATCAGGCATCGCGGTCAACTATGGGAGCTGCCTGATACTAAGTGCGCCACAGTGAAATGACCGAATACATGGCCCGAACTAAAAGCTGCACTAATTTTGTAAGTAAAATCTTTATACAATATTCTCACTATGTTCTTGCTGCATGGGCATCATTTCTTCCGTTTCCATATATACCCACTTAATAGTTATAATGTTGTCGGGGGAAAGACAGCTGCTGGCCACATCAGACCCTACGTCGGCATAGGTGATATCTGCTGCGGGTGAGCACTATCAGTGCTGGGACGTACCGTTTGTGCTGGATAGATCCTGGAGGATGGGGAAGCTCGGCTCCGTCCTGCTCAGGGCATTATACACCTCAGGATAATCGGTCTCTCCTTGTTCTGTGTAACTCATTGGCTCTTCCTCTGCTTCTTGATCAGATATGTATCCTGGGGGGCTGGGAACCCCTTCCAGGGTTACTATAAATTTTGGACTCTGAGGTTTTTCAGGCACCACAGATTCTCTGATGAGAATAAAAACGTAGTGGATTCACACCTGCAGTGTAAAGTAATGGTGCACTACATGGCGCCGAGTGTTACACAAGACTCTGGATGGGAGATTTATACATACCTGGGCTGGATTAGTCGGCCTGGCTGCGGCTGGCCCTCCAGGCTGTGGGAATTCCTTGGACTGCAGGATCTTTGGCGACTTTTGGTCTTTTGAGGATGAAGGAGCGGCTGTCCGCGGATCTGAGGTTCTCTACCTCCTCCTCTGATACAGAAACACACTGAGCATCAATACCAGCAGCAGAATATATAGCAGGATCATGAATAATCATCTCACAAATGTACAGTTTTGTGCGTAGGAAGTCTTAGAATACAGAGGTATAAGACTGCTCCAAAGCTGCAATCACAAGTCGGTCTGACGGTGCATTTGTGGAAGATTTCTTGAAGTATACATGGTGGTTGCCCGTGTAAGACCACGCAGTGGGATGATAAAGATAACCTGTTAGGCCACGGTATCATTTATTTTTCACGGGATGTCTCCATATATAAATGATCAGCAAAACACTCAAACAAGACATAGACCGAGCTGCATTAACCCCTTGTCTGGGTGACGTCTAATGTTGGGAGCTTTCCTGGTTCTCCCACTGAAAGAGAAAATTCAATTCAGTCTTACTGAAAAGAATCAACAAGTATGTGGACACTCAAGGAGGGAATGCTCAGATATTACAGCTCTAAAGCCTGAAGAATAGTAAATGCTGGTCTGGAGCAGTATGTGGTGTGTTATTCCACAATATAGAAAAATGTGGACAGGGCAGTCACCTTGTCTCCAGAGCTGCGCTTCGACGGAGGGATCGGGCTGAAGTCGGGACAGGACGTCCATCCTGCGCTGATCTGCTGAAATCAAAGCACAGATATGTAATAGACGAATTTTGGTAAGAACTTACCTGTAAAATCCTTTTCAGCGAAGGAAGGAAGAGAGACACAGTATTCATTACTGATGGGTAGGCGGAGCCCAGATAGGATTGACACCTCAGATTAAAAAGAGTGTTGACCGGCCCCTCCAGCACGGGCTCCTCCTACTCAGCTTTCTTCAGTCGTACCCAAGCTTAAAGAAGAGCAAGATCACCAGCGGAACAACATAACCCCTTCTGAAGGACTTCAGAGAAAAACACAATAGACCAGGTTATGCATGCATTTGGCAAAACATCACACAGTTCCAGGTACTACTCACTGGACCTGACCACTGCGATGAGCTGGTAATGCTGGAACAGAGCCGTAGCGCGTCGACCTCAGCCCAGATAAACGCTATCAGAGAAGGGTCACGCCGCATCTGTAAATACAACAACACACTTCTGCCATGGGAGGGAGCTGTGTCTCTCTTCCTTCCTTCGCTGAAAAGGATTTTACAGGTAAGTTCTTACCAAAATCCGTCTTTCAGCTGCAGAAGGGAAGGAAGAGAGCCACAGTATTCATTACTGATGGGACGTCCCAAAGCAGTTCAAAAATAAGGGTGGGAAAAAACCAACAAAAGGCAGAAACCCAACAACCTAGACAAAAGCGCAACAGGCGCCAAATACAAGTTAACTAGAACTTTAAATTACCGCTGCCTGCAGGACCCTACGTCCTAAGGCCGCATCAGTGGAAGCACTAACGTCCACCTTATAAAACTTTGTAAATGTGTGGACAGAAACGCCAGGTCGCCGCTCGGCAGAGCTGAGCTGCCGAAGCCCCTTGATAAAAGGCCCACGATGAAGCCACAGCCCTCGTGGAGTGAGCTCAAACCTTAATCTGGCAAGGTTCGCCTTTAAGTCGGTAAGCTTCCAAAATGGCCGACCGAATCCAACGAGCTATAGAGTCCTTGGAAGCTCGTTGACCACGCCTGCGACCTGCAGGAATTACAAACAGAGAATCTGACTTCCGAAAAACTTGAGTAATAGGCAAATAGAACTTCAAGGCCCGCACCAAATCCAATGTGTGCAAGGCCCGTTCCTTTGCCTTCCTCGGGCCCGGGCAAAGAGAGGGCAACACAATATCCTGGTTAACATGAAAATGCGACACCACCTTAGGTAGAAAGTCGCCCCGTGTGCGAAGCACTACTCGATCAGAGTAAAACTCCAGGAAAGGAGGCGAGCAGGAAAGAGCCGCCAACTCAGAAACTCTTCTCAAAGAGGTTACCGCCACTAAGAAGACAACCTTCCAAGAAAGTAGAGGAAGGCTAGCAGAAATCATAGCCTCAAAAGGCACATGTTGAAGAGCCTCCAAGACAAGGTTGAGCCGCCATGGAGACACAGGCGCCTTCCACGGCGGAAACTGACGGGTTACTCCGCGAAAAAAAAGGAACGCACGTCTCTACGGGAGGCGATAGCCCTCCGAAACAGTAAGGACAGAGTAGAAACCTGACCTTTCAGGGTGCTCACTGCCAAACCTTTGTCCAGCCCATACTGTAGACAAATTGGGAATGGAAAAAACCCTCGGGTTCCTTGAAGAACCCGAACACCACGAAAAGAAGACTTCCCAAGTCTTGTGATAAATCCTAGTAGTAGCCGAACTACTGGCAGCTCGCAGAGTGGCAATGATTTTGATGAAAAACCTCTTTAAGGGTCAATATTTCGGTCTCAAGAGCCACGCCGTCAAACGCAGAGACTTCAAGTCTGGATGACGACCGGGTCCCTGGGTTAACAGGTCCGGGCGAAAAGGAAGTGGGAATGGCGGCGCCGCCAAAAGCGACACTAGTGTCGAGAACCACGTCCTCCTTGGCCAATCTGGGGCTATCAAAATAGCCGGAATTCTCTCCAGTCTGATCCGACGCAGCACCAGAGGGAGTAAGGATATCGGCGGAAACACAGACTAGCTCGAAATGGTCCCACGGATCCACCAGAGCGTCTACCGCCACAGCCTTCGGGTCCTTGTACCTGGACATGAAAGTCGGTAGTTTGGTATTGAACCTGGACGCCATCAAGTCCACTTGGTGAGTTCCCCAACGGGAGCACAGCAGTGCAAAAATCTTCGGATGAAGACTCCATTCTCCGGGATCCATCTTCTCGCGACTGAGGAAGTCCGCCGTGGTATTCTGGACTCCTGGAATGTGAATCGCAGAGATGGCTGGAACCCTGGTCTCGGCCCATATCAGGATCCGAGACACCTCCATCAAGAGCCTGGAACTCCTCGTCCCGCCTTGGTGGTTGATATACGCGACCGCCGTCGCGTTGTCTGTCTGCACTCGGACTGACAGACCGCTCAAAGAGACCGTCCAGTGTTGGAAGCAAAGAAAAATTGCCCTCAATTCCAGGATGTTGATCGGTAGAACCGACTCTTCCGATGACCATACTCCCTGGATCCAAAGATCGTTCCAGACACCCCCCCCCCCAGCCCGTCAGGCTGGCATTGGTGGTTATGACCGACCACTTCGGAGGGAGGAAAGACTTTCCCAGGGATAACGCTTCTGGATGTAACCACCATCCTAGAGATTCTCGCACCCTGTGAGAGATGGTGACGCTGCAATCCAGTGAAACTTGCGATCGATCCCAACGACTCAGAATGAGCTTTTGGAGAGCTCTGGAATGAAATTGGGCAAACGGAAGTGCCTCCATGGTCAAACCCAGAAGGCGCATACCTTCCGAAGGGACATTGCTGTCGCAGATTTCATAATCTGTACATGTCGGAAAAGACATGCCTGCTTGTCTGGAGGTAGGGACACCACCGCCCGTACCGTGTCGAAATGCATCCCCAAAAACAGGATTGACTGCGACGATTCCAGAGACGACTTCCCCCAATCGACCAGTCACCCGAAAACCTCCAGGAGCTGAAGGGATAGATTGCGCTGCCTCCTCCTTTGAGGACGCCACAATCGAAAGGTCGTCTAGGTAGGGACGAATCGTAAGTCCCCGTCTTCGAAGAATTGCCATGAGATTTAGGCGCCAGAATCGTTGTAAAAATTCTGGGCGTTAAGGCCAAGCCGAATGGCCGAGCCACAACCTGGTAATGGTTGATCTATGGCAAAAACGAAGGAAGCGCTGGTGAGCTCTTCCGACGGGAACATGCAAATAAGCGTCGCGAATGTCGATTGACCAAAAAGTCGTTCTGCGACAGGACTGCCATAACGGAGCGAAGCGACTCCATGCGGAATTTTCGGGTGTGGACAAGCCGATTCAATCTTTCCAGAATAGGGCGAAACTTGTCCTCCTTTTTTGGGGACTACCAAGAGGTTGAATAAAAAATCCTCTTCCCCGGTCCTCTGCGGAACCGGTATCACCACACCCTTCTGCAAAAGGGAATCGACCTCTCGCAGTAGAGAGGTAAATAGTTCGGCTCTGACGGAATGCGAGATTGGCAAAAAAACTGTCCGGGGGTCGAGAAAGAAACTCTATGAAGTAGCCTGCCAACACAACCTGTGTCACCCAGGCGTCCGACACACGGGAAACCCAAGTCGGTTTGAATTGGAGTAAACGACCCCCCCACTCGAGAGCGCTCGAGTGAGATTCAGATGTCAGTCAGCCTTAGCGGATTTTTTGCCAGCTTCTGTCTTAACAGAAGTTCTGTTTCCAGGGTATGCGGAATTTCTGAGAATTCCCCTTTTTTTTTTTTTAAAAAAAAGAGAGAGACGACCCAAACCCCCAGAGGGTTGGCCGGATCATCCCTTGGACCGAAAGGACCGCCGATAACTATCGGCACTAGTCCTGCCAGACGCAGAAGTCACAGCTCTGCGCTGCGGTAAAGCTGTTTCTTTTGCCTTTGCCTTGGCAATCAGCTCTGTGAGGTCAGATTCAAATAGCTGACCACTTTGTAAGCTAAAAATAGCAAACCCTGCTTGGAAAACCGCGTTCCACCGTCCAAGTCACAGTGCTCTTCTGACTGTGACTGCCGAGGATTGCGCCCTGGATAGCAGTGACGCATTATCCTTCAACTTGAAAAGCCCATCTACCTCGATAGAGGGGATCCATCTTGCCACGCCGTCCTTAGACGGTCCAACCGGCTCAGGGAACTTAACAAGTACACCTAGATCCTTAATACCGAATCTATGATCCACGGCCTCGCAGATGGATTGTTGCCATCTCCGTTTTTCTGTCCAGCGTGTCCTGCAGACTTGCCTTCCCTTTACCAGGAAGATTTGCTAAGCTGGGATAAAGGAACATTCACTTCAGGAGAAGGAGTCGAATTAACAAACAACTCCGTAGAAAAACGGATACAGTTTGTAAAGCCGTCGCGACCCATGCGACACCTGAAATATCCGGGCCGACTTACCAGGACATCTAGTTACCTCCTCCGGTAACTTTAACGCCCTCATTTCCATAGAAATTTTAGCACGGCCCATGAGAGAGGCAGAGTGTCCCTGCCGATCCTCCTTGTCCGAATCGGACTTCTTCGCTAAGCGAGAAGGAAGGCACCGATTTGTGTCGCTTCCTTGAGAGGATCTAGCTGACACTCCATAACCTAAAAGGTCAGACAGGCCATCAACAGAAACTAGTGAAGGCCTCCATTTTGACACCACTGGAACCTCCGACCGCCGCGCATGAGTCGAGGTCTGCGTGTCAGATACGCGAGGCTGATCCGTAGCGAATCTGGGAGACGGTCTCTGACATGCCCTTGCACAGTATATGGCAGTTTAAACCTGTCAGTAACCAGAACAGTGTTTCTTAAAGAAAAAACAAACGCTGAAGGGTTAAAGCTCTAAAAGAGAGAGCTACCCCAGCCGTCCCCCATTAAGAGTTAACCGCCTAAGAAGGGGTTAAAGTAGCAGACTCCCCACAACCTTGATAATGAAAAGAGTGTGCGAATCTCAAGCGCCTCTTATAAGGTCGCAGCTGCAGGACAGCTATGCCAAACTATACAGAAAAACGTTCCACAAGATCGCTAAAAAATTGCGGTTTTGTATAACGCAATGACCGCCAAAGTTGTCAAGGAGATCGCTAATCGCTTATGCGATGCTAATGAGATCGCCCAGATTGGCAGTTACTAGCGACATTAAAAATAATCACACAAACGATCGCATTAGTATGCGTCGTTATCAGGATCGTTAGCGGGAACGTATAGTGGCAGTATTAATGTCGCAGACTCCCCACAACCTCTTTATTAATATTGAAAGAGTGTGCGAGCCCCATTATGCGATAACAGCCGCAGGACAGCTCAATCTGTCACTCAGTAGTGCCCCAGACGGCGCCCGCGCTGTGGAGGTGAAGGGGTTAAGCTTCTGCCCGCGGGCTAGAAGCGACTCACCCAGCTGGTCACGGTTCTTGCCGGGAGGGGAGGGGAACGATCCTGGGAGCTTTCAGCCTGCATGATCAGCAATGGCCGCCGCGCTCTGCCTCCGTGTGCTCCATGTAGAGGAGCTGGAAATGGAGGCTGCAGTAAAGTGCGCGCGCTCAGAGCGGCGCGAAATTCAAAAATAAAAAAGCGCGCACTCCTCTCCCTTCCCGTCCTGCAGGCATTATTTTTCAACCTGCGGACATCAATCACCGGCATGTATATGTACAGTGGCTGCCGCAGCAGTCGCTAAATCACTCCCACACACTTTAATAAAAATGTGGAGTACTCACCAGCCGACGCGCCACAGGGACCCCCAGGGGTTTCTGGCGCTATGCCCATGCTTCCCCCCCCGGGCGGGGAACGCAGTGACCCCAGATGCGTGGTTTGCGTCCCCGCCAGGGAAGCCATACTCATCCCCCAGGGCCGGCAGGTTCTGCAGGGACCACCATCAGGGTAATACAGATCGCCAAGGGAGAGGTTGGGGTCCAGCAGCGCTGAGACCCCTGAGACCTCTAGACCACTTCTGGTGATCCAAGTCTCTTGTCCGAGTAAAATAATAAAATCTTCTGAGGAGCTGCTTCCAGCAGCGACCATCCTCTGGGACCTCAAATTTTAGACTGAAGAAAGCGGAGTAGGAGGAGCCCGTGCTGGAGGGGCCGGTCAACACTCTTTTTAATCTGAGGTGTCAATCCTATCTGGGCTCCGTCTACCCATCAGTAATGAATACTGTGGCTCTCTTCCTTCCCTCTGCAGCTGAAAGCAGAAAATCACATCAGCAGTGTGACGTAACGGAAATTTCTGAGGGGAAACATGCAAGTGAAAAATTCTACAGAGAAAACGGCAGGTTTTATAAAGGCCCATCTCCCGATGGAGGGTGCAGAGCGGACAGCGGTACAGATGAAGGCAGCGTGGGGCGTACCTGGCATAGTGTCCATCATGGCTGCCTCCTCTGGCTGCTCCTGGTAGCGCAGCACAGATTCTCTGCTCTTCATTAGGATCAGCTCCTCAGGCAGGAGACGGGTTCGTGGGGCGACAGGCACCATTTGCTTTGGCGCAGCTTTAGGGTTTGAGACACAAAAAACATCCATCAGACATGGGAAGAGGGTGCCGCTTCTCTCATTTCTCATCACCAACTGTGGCACAGGAAACAATGTCTCCAGACATAAGATATGTGACGAATATCGGGTCCCCTACACACCGCATATTCGTTTCCACGTACGCCGGGCCCCTACATTGGACGTACTGTCCCTGTTACCTGCAGAGTAACTCGTCGTCTTAGTGATGGACTCCTGGGCTTCAGATATGGCTTTCAGGATGAGGTTCTTGTTGGCCTGTTTTGAGGGTGGGAGGGTCGGTCTAAAAATAAGAGAAAAAGACAAAATCACTGGCTGCAGACAATGAACAATTGGTAAATACAGGGAAGGGTCAGACCGGTTACCACCAGTTACCTTCTCTCCGGCCGGGACGGCACAGAGACGCTGCTGGATAAACCAGCAGAACGGGACAGGTGATCTTCCTCATCTTCTTCCTCCTCTTCCTCCTGCTCATCGTCACCCAGTCTCCTCACTTTCACCACAGAACTGGCCACTGGGATCTTCCTCTTGCGGGAACTGTCTGCCTAAACCAAAGAGGGTGAAAGACAGGCAGGCGAGGGTGAAAGACAGGCAGGCGAGAGTGAAAGACAGGCAGGCGAGAGTGAAAGACAGGCAGGCGAGAGTGAAAGACAGGCAGGCGAGAGTGAAAGACAGGCAGGCGAGAGTGAAAGACAGGCAGGCGAGAGTGAAAGACAGGCAGGCGAGAGTGAAAGACAGGCAGGCGAGAGTGAAAGACAGGCAGGCGAGAGTGAAAGACAGGCAGGCGAGAGTGAAAGACAGGCAGGCGAGGGTGAAAGACAGTCGGTTCAATGACGCAGTATTTCGCCTTTCGAGTCCGAGGTGACCCTGCCCTACCTCCCGTGCTGACGCCATGGAGGACCGGTACGCCTCCTCCGTGGGGCTCACGTCCTGAGGATCATACATCCTTGTTGCACTCAGCGCCCTGCTGACCTGAGGACCCTTTGGTCTCACCGGTTGGGGTCTATATGCAAAGTTGTTGTCCTCTGCAACCTGGTAAGTACTCTGGCCACTCCCGGGAGGTCGGTATAGCAGAGCCGCGGGCCGCTGAGTTCTGGTACTTTCAGCTGCGGCTGACCTCTTCCTGGTATACGGTTCGGGTCCGTAGCTCAAGTCGTCAATGAATGGATCATCGGAGTCCAATTTGATGTCAATAACTGCCTCGGAGGGGGAGAACTCATACATGGGCTTTACTGCAGAGGTAAGACGGGCAGCTGTGACATCGGAGGAGGCCCTGGAATATAAAGGATACAGCGCATGAGACAAGCAGGGATAGGATGCTCTTGCACCTAGGTCCACGAGCTATACCTAACATTTGGAGGTCGCTGTGCCCGCGAATCACTGTGCAGTCGCTCCTCGCGAGCTGGAGGGGCTTCTCTCCCAGGATCCTCTCTGCTTTGTGGCAGACTTTTCAGGGGCGGCATGCTGCTGTTGAAGATGATGGCCTCTGAGGCTTTCACGCTATTAGTTTCTGGACACAGAAAAAAAAATATCACGTTAATAGAAACATCGGCACAAGTCTGGTCCCATGCGGCACAATGAGGATGGAGTATCAATCACCAGGGGAAGGAAGGGGGGGGCTGTGGCTCACTACAGACAAGAGAACCCCAAAACAACATAAAAAAAAAACCAGCCCATGAATGGAAAATGAAACACTCTGCCCACTCCCAGATCTGAACAATGTCAACTACATCATGGATGTTACACCTTCACTGTTTTGACTGCAGTCTGCGGAAGATCTGCCGAAAAATCCACAGGAAAAAATGCAAAGCCATGTGGACTCTGCTGCCCACCAAAATATCCAGAGACACCAAATCCCACATTCATGGTAACCATAAGAAAAATTCTGAAGCACAGACCTGGAGTGACAGAGCGCAGCTTATCCAGGACTCCCTGCAGCCTAGAAAAGAGAAAGTGTCACAAAGCAACAACCAACCAGCAGAAAGCGACATACACATCCTTGGATGGAGCAAATACTCAGGAGGAATCTCTAGACCAGATACAATTGTAACAAACCATCAGCTGTGAGAAATATAAGTTCTGCACACCCCTTATTGACTTTGGGTACCCCATCAAACAAAAAAAATGAAGAGGCTGCAGCAGGGTGGATTTGATTTAAATCAAACTGATTTAAATCACGATTTAAATCACGATTTAAATCACTAGTCAGTAAGGCTTGATTTAAATCAGTGATTTAAATCAAAGTTTCTACCAGACCGGTATATCTAATTTCATCATGTGCGATACGCCCCAGACCGGTGTATCTAATTTCATCATGCGCGATATGCCCCAGACCGGTGTATCTAATCCCATAATGCGATACACTACACTCAGCACTGTATCTAGATACATGCAGTGTGTCATGTGCTGTGAATAATCCCAGTGTGTGATACTCTCCACGTATCTGTGCTCAGTTTATAATACAGCGAGCAGCATGAACTAACAGAATAGATGCTGCCGGTCGTCCTCAGTGACAGCCTACTTGTCAGTATCACTGGCAGTCCCCAACAAAATGGCTCCGCAATGGCTCCGCTCTGTGAGCCTAAACTACATCCTCTGTTATTACAAACACCTAGTAACGGAGGAGAGATGTCACACGTGATCAGACCCCGCCTGCATTTACTACTGTCGCAATACGAGCTAGCAGTTTATATTTCAGCAGCTGCTCTGCCTAGTGTTAAAAGTGGAAATACCAAACATTTTACAATTATTTTCAGATTTTATTTCTCGGCCTGCTGCCATTATAAGGAAAGAATGTAATAAACCTCAGATCGTACACACAAACAGATCCAGACTTGTCTGTCTGTGGCTATGCTGCAGTATTGTGCTCAAAGTTTCACTTTCATTTTCTTGTCTGCTTGCCCTTCCTCCTCCTCACACTTAGATTCACATTCTTCTTGTGTTGTGCAGATCTATTCCACTCCAAACAATCAGAAACATATTGTCTAACTTCTTGGACTTGGCACTGAAGGGGTTGATTCTGTATTCATAGGTTTGTAGAACAATAGGATTAAGGTCTTTTTCTCAACTCTGTTCATGTTGTAACATTTTTGCCGTGAAGAAGAGGCTGGGACCTCTGCGGAGTCAAATTCAGTTTTGAGAACTGCGTAAATAAAGCGAGCGTCTGTGATAATATAGGAGAGAAACTACCCACTAATCCTACAGAAACCTCTGGAAGAGCATGGCATTGTGAATGTTACACATATACAGCCTTTATTCTACTGAGTTAAACAACTCAGCTTTATCTCATGATGGAAGAACCTTTGGATGGTAAAATATTTTCCTCAAAAAGCAGTTTATTGAAAAAAATCCGATTTAAATCAAAAAAATCCGATTTAAATCAAAAAAATCCGATTTTTTTGATTTTTTTAAAAAAATCATTGATTTTTATCCACCCTGGCGCTGCAGCACCATCACAGCTCCAGTCACATTAACGGGGTAGGCTGCAGAGTCTGAGTAGGGATGGAACACTGCGGCCGCTGCCATCTCGGGATCGGTGACATCAGACGCCCGGAATGTGATTGCCAATCCTAGCAACGCCATCATGTACGGAGAGTGGGTACCCTTTTACTGCTCAGGTTACAGCCTCTGTCACAATGCTGAGAGCAGCTTCTCCTTCCTCCACATCTGAAGCCAACCAGCAGTGTCAGCCAACTGTGCGCAAAGAGCATGATGGTATCTGTGGTGCGATGGATTGACTGCTGCATTCTGCATTATAAGCTTCTTATATGACAACCGTGCCCATATTGCTGTGTGCTGCCGACTAACGGTAATGAAGCGCTGGACTCCTAAAGACAGGACCCCGAGAGAAGGCCGCGCAGTTACCAAGTGGTGAATCTGGACGTGTTGTTCCCTAGGAAGAGCGACAGGTCGTCCGTCATCTGATCCTGACTCTTCTTATTCGCCACCATCACCATAATGTAATCGGGGAGCTCCTCGTCTGAAGGAGATAACGGGGAAGGGGAGAGTGGGGGAGGTCACATCACGTCCAGGAGGGATTAAAAATTAAATCACATTCAAGGATCTTACCAACATAGGCGCCGAGCTCCTGCAGCTTCCCCTTAATGGCCGTCTGCGGAGAAAGAAAAGATGAGCAACAAAAAGGTAAAACAAAACATCTCCTGCAGCCAGAATACATCCCCCAATACAGACGTCCCCTGCTGCTGGCATACACCCCCCAATACACACGTCCCCCGCCGCCGGCATACACCCACCAATATACACATGTCCCCCACAGCCATACACCCTCCAATACACTCACCCTCCCCCACTGCCAGCGTACACATCCCAGTACACACGACCCCCGCCGCCAGCGTACACCCCAATACATACACACGACCCCCCACGCCAGCATACACCCCCAATACACACACATCCCCCACCGACAGAATACACCCCTAATACACACACATCCCCCGTCACCAGCATACACACCCAATACACACACACGTCCCCCACCACCAGCGTACACCCTCCAGTACACACACGAACCCCGCCACCAGCATACACCCTCAGTACACACACGGCCCCCGCCGCCAGCATACACCCTCAATACACACATCCCCCACCGCCAGCATACACCCCCAATACACACACACATCCCCCACCGACAGAATACACCCCTAATAACCACACGTCCCCCGTCACCAGCATACACCCCCAATACACACACACGTCCCCCGCCACCAGCGTACACCCTCCAGTACACACACAACCCCCACCGCCAGCGTACACCCCAAATACACACGACCCCCGCCGCCAGCATACACCCCCAATACACACACATCCCCCACCACCATACACCCCGAGCCTAATACACACATCCCCCACTGCCAGAATACACCCCCAATACACACACACACACATCCCCCACTGCCAGAATACACCCCCAATACACACACATCCAACACCGCCAACATACACCCCTTACACACACGTCCCCAATCACCAGCATACACTCATATTACATATACACACCCCAATAATACACACGGCCTCCGCCACCAGCGTATACCCCAATACATACACACGTCCCCCGCCGCCAGCGTACACCCTCCAGTACACGACCCCTGCCGCCAGCGTACACATCCAATACACACACACATCCCCCACCGCCAGCATACACCCCTAATACACACATCACATACATCCCCCACCACCAGCATACACACCTAATACAGACACGTCCCCAGTCACCAGCATACACCCATAATATAATAAATATATATATATATATATATATATATATACACACACATACATACATACAAAGCCCCCGCCGCCAGCGTACACCCCAGTACACACACGACCCCCACTGCCAGCATACACCCCAAATACACAAACACTGTCCCCGCCGCCAGCGTACACCCTCAGTACACACATGACCCCCGCCGCCAGCAAACACCCCAGTACACACACGACCCCATCGCCAGCGTACACCCCCAACACACACGACCCCACCGCCAGCATACACCCCCAATACGAAGACTGGAAAACATGTATTTGGAAGTCGCCTTGCTACACTCATCAGGAGAGCTTTAAACTAGAACAATGTGGGAAGGGAAGCAAAACGCCAGCAAAAGCCATACACCTGACAAATACTATTGAGATTTATGCTATTAGAAGTGAAGGGGAAGAACAAAGATAAAAAAAACAGGGATTTTTGTGTACTACCGTAAAATCCTTTTCTCCGAGACGCTCATTGGGAGACACAGACCATGGGTGTTATGCTGCTGCCACTAGGAGGACACTAAGCTAATACACAAAGAAAGTTGGCTCCCCCTCCGCAGTATACACCCTCTGCTGGCTCTAGCCTGAACCAGTTCGGTGCAAAAGCAGTAGGAGAAGATTAACATCATACCAAGGTACGATCATTCACATAATATTAGTGATCACCACATCGGCTGAAAGAGACAAACAGAAGTCGTTAGACTAAAAAGGGTGGGTGCTGTGTCTCCCAATGAGCGTCTCGGAGAAAAGGATTTTACGGTGAGTACACAAAAATCCCTGTTTCTCCATCGCCTCATCGGGAGACACAGACCATAGGACGTCCTAAAGCAGTCCATGGGTGGAAAACAGCACGACAGCCAAAACCTTAATATACGCAGCGAATAATCTGGGCTTACAGATGCGCTGCTGTCGATTGCAGAATATATCTGCTAAGTGTAGCCTCTGAAAAGGCTTAAGTGTAATGGTTAACTAACGTGAGAAGACTGGACCAAGTTGCAGTCTGGCAACCTTGCTGAAACGACGTTCGAGGCCGAACGACCCAGGACGCCTGTACTGACGTAGTGGAGTTTTACTCTGAGGTTCGCAAAGATAGGAGACCTCTGACTTGGAAAGCTTCTTAAATTGGAGAGCAGCTATATCTGGCTACTGCAGGATTTTTTTTTTTTTTTTAAAAAGGCAGGTAGGCCTTTTCTGTGACGCTCTGGAAACATAGAGAGAAAATCCTATTTGGAGAAAGGTGCTGTTCTGGAAGTGTTCGTTATAGTCACCAGAAAGGGAGCTTTCCGAGAAGGAAGAGTAATAGATACATCTTACAGGAGTTTGAAGAAGAGACCACTTGTAAAGCACCTGAGATCAGATGAAAACAGGGTGGATAGCATTGAGAGAAAACAGTGCCAGGCTTGAATGGAAACCTTTTGGAGGAACTCCAATATGGACGAAATGGCAAACACAAGTGGGAAACAAACGTGGTTGTTAAAAACCACCAAGGGAACAAAGCTTTCTCGAATATGAAGGTATATACGCCTGAGAGTAAGTTTCTGGACATTGACGATAACGGTGAACGCTACCGTGTGGCGGTCAAAGCTCAGGTCGTTAAGTCCAGCCCTCTTGAGTCCTGGCGCTCTGGAAAAAGAAGATCTGGACGGTTTGGTAACCGCAGAGGTAGGGGTCTAGATGCACTAGAACCATGTACCACACTCGTCGTATTCAGACTGGTGCGACGAAAAAAAACAGTGGGATTCCCTCCGCCTTGAACTTCTGGAAGACACTTGGAATTAGCAGAAGAGGCGGAGAAAAAGTATTGGAAGCGAAAACTGATGCCACGGAAGCACCAGGTCATCTGACCCGAGGACAATTGGGTCACAGAACGGATCTAGAAATGCCGGGACTTTGGCGTTTAGCGTAGAGGCATTGAGGAAGCCGCGGCGGTTGAGAGGGCGGCGGCTCGAGAGGAAGCCGCGGTGGCGACTGCGGTTCCTGAGAGAGGCCGCGGCAGCAACTCCAATTGAGAGGGCCGCGGCGGCAGTCGGAACCACGGCCTATTATGACAGGCCTCGGCAGCTGGTGGGGGATGCATCAGCAGCTGCCATGGGAAAAAGAACAACAGCGTTTGGGTACTCACTGCAGTGGGAACCAGCGCATATGCGGTCATACTACCTCAATCCGCCATCTCTTTGATAGGGAGGCGGAGAGGGTTAGTTTCTCATGCACCGCTCACTTTTCATGAACATCGCCGGTATGTCTGATTGCCCGGATCTCAAGAAAATTGATCAGGAGACTTGATTCCCAAAGGGGAAGCGTCCCTGGACCATGTGGTGGCGGGAGCACTTTTCAACCTAGGAGACCTTTGTCTGAATCAATAAGTACAACAACGTCCACCACCTCAGAGACCGTCCGATCCGGAGGGACTGGCGAAAAATAGCGGTCCAGAGAGGATGGATATCCGTCCCACGCTGGTAGCAATGTCTGCTACAGACGATGGAGATGTAGTCGAGGGAATGGTACTGGTGTATTGTCGGCACTTTTTTTTTTTGACCTGCGTTCCAGATGCAGGAAAAGGGGATGGCCGAGAGGAAACTTCTGAGCTTCGTGAATCAGTGAAAATCTTTCCTGAAGGGAGAATTATCAACACTTGGAAAGTGACCAGGCCTGAAACGAGGATCTTCTGAGATAGGATGAAAAGGAATTGCGCAAGTTCTCTAACCGACCTAGACGACTGAGAGTGTCCACGGTGATGCTGACCCTGTCTGCACAGGCTTGAATGTGCGACCTCTTGAAAAGGAGGTCGTCTGGGTAGAGTGGAATCACTATGCTCCGAGAGCACGGGATAGAAAAATGATAATTACTTACCGGTAATTTGATTTTCCAGAGCCATGACAGCACCGACATGAGAGTATGGTATCCGCCCCCAGGAACAGGAAACCTGCAGCAGAGATAAAAGAAGGGGGGCGGTACCTCTCCCTCAGTTTGTTTCAGAGTATGCAAGGTAACCGCCAAAATTAGTCGTTATATATACACACATACTAGCATATTTACGACATCTACCTTCTTTATATATCAATTTATACATGCATATTTATATACACATTTTCTTTTTTTTTTTTTTTGTGAGTCACACAACCATCACCAAGATAGGGCGGGAATTAATACGGTGCTGTCATGGCTCTGGAAAATCAAATTACCAGTAAGTAATTATCATTTTTTCCCTTCCCCATGACAGCACCAACATGAGAGGAAGAAATAGAAGAGCCTCCTAGGGTGGGACAACAGCAGATAACACCTTTCTACCAAAGGCTAAATTCGAGAGACCTAAATCTAGCCTATAATGACGAAAAAAGGTGGAGGGTGACGACCATACCGCTGCCCTGCAAATCTGCTCTATTGACGCATTTGCCCGTTCGGCCCAAGATGTCGCAACAGCCCTTGTGGAGTGAGCCGTTACACCCAGTGGGGGAGTCTGACCTGACGAAGAATAAGAAAGTGAGATAGCCATGCGTAGCCACCGTGCAATTGTAGCTTTTGAAGCTTTTTTACCCCTGTTTATCCCCTGGAAGGAGACAAAAAGGGCTGACGACTGACGCCAAGATTTTGAAACTTCTATATATTGAAGTAGGCAACGTCTTACATCTAAACAATGAAAGGTTTGCTCTCCCTGGGATTTTGGGTTGGCACAAAACGAGGGCAAAATTATCTCCTGGTCCCTGTGAAATTTTGTATTAAACTTCGGAAGGAAGGCTGGGTCAGTTCTTATGACCACTCTGTCATCCATAAAGGTAGTATATGGGGGATTTACAGAAATAGCTTGTAGCTCACTGACTCGCCGAGCTGACGTCAGGGCAACCAAGAGCACTGTTTTTAGTGTTAGAGCCTTTATTGGAATAGATGAGATAGGCTCAAACGGGTTTGTAGTTAACGCATTTAACACTAAATTTAGATCCCAGGGAGCTACCTTAGGTACAAATTTGAGGGTCTGGCTGAAAAGGAGGCCCGAATGAAGCTATAGATCCATGGGTGGTCAGCCAGTTTTTTGTCAAACAGAGCACCTAGTGCTGAGACTTGCACCTTTAGAGTGCTTGTGGACAATCCTCTTTCCAGGCCTTTTTGTAGAAATTCTAGGATCTCCGTCATCGGGACCATCTGGACTGTCTCCGAAAACCGTCGTCCAGAGAAGTTTAAGAATTTTTGCCAGATTTTATAATATTTGGCCGAGGTGACTTTTTTCCTACTAGTGAGCAAGGTAGTCACCAAGGGTCCTGAGAACCCCTTTGCTAATAGGAGTCCCCTCTCAGGTTCCAGGCAGTGAGGTGTAGATTGTGCACCTGAGGATGTTCCACTGGTCCCTGGTGTAGCAGATTGGGAACATCGGGTAAGATCCATGGGTCCGAGGCAGACATACGTGTGAGCCATGTGAACCACGCTCTCTTCGGCCAGAAGGGCGCTATAAGGATTACACGGCTCTTGTCTTCCCGTATTTTTCTCAGGACCACTGGTATTAGAGGAAATGGTGGAAAGGCATATGCTAGTTTGAATTTCCAGCGGTGTAGTAGCGCATCTACTCCTTCTGGTTGTTCCCATGGGTTCAGGGAGTAAAATCTGTTCACTTTCCGATTTTCTTTTGTAGCGAACAGGTCCACTTCTGGTTTGCCCCAGCTGGCACAAATTTTCCCAAATATGTCCTGATTTAGGGACCATTCTCCTTGGTGCAGTACATGCCGACTTAGGAAATCCGCCACTGTATTGTCTGTCCCTTTCAAGTGTGTGCTCGACAGGGATAACAGGTTGTTTTCTGCCCATGCGAATAGCTCTCTTGCTTCTGCCATCAAGGATGGTGATCTTGTACCTCCTTGTCGATTTATGTAGGCTACTGTCGTGTTGTTGTCTGATAGTATTGTGACGTGTCTTCCTTGTACCTCTTTTCCCTCTTGATACAGTGCTAGCCTCACCGCTGTTAGCTCTTTCAAATTGGAGGATGTTTCCCTCATTGTAGACTGTGAGCCCTCGCGGGCAGGGTCCTCTCTCCTTCTGTACTTATGCGTCCCTTGTCTAGCACATGTTTATTGTATCTGTCTATATTTTTCCCTTTTCATATGTAAAGCGCCATGGAATAAATGGCGCTATATAAATGTATAATAATAATCATTGAGGGTTCCCATAGGCCTTGTACAAGCCGTCCTTTTAGATGTGCTCCCCATCCCGAGGGACTTGCGTCTGTAGTCAATATCACCTGGTTGTGAATCGACCAGGGCACAGCTCTTTTGAGGTTTTCGGGTTGTAGCCACCATTCCAATGAGCTGAGGACCTGTGATGTTAGGGTGAATCGCCGATTTAGGCTGGTCGGATCTTTTGCCTGTTCGGCTAAGATTTGCTTTTGCAGGTCTCTTGTGTGGCTTTGTGCCCACTGGACCGCTGGTATTGTTGCCATTAATGTTCCTAACAACGACATTGCTTGTCGGACTGTTATGGCCCTGCTCGATCTCAACTGTTGTATTTTGTGTTGAATGGAGTCTATTTTCCTGTCCGGAAGGACACATTGTTGATTGCAGGAATCTAACACTATTCCCAAGAATTCTTGTTTTCTGGCTGGGATTAGTTTTGATTTTTTCTCGTTTATTATCCAGCCTAAGCTGGTTAGGATTTCTAACATCCTTTTTATTGCGTTCCTGCATTCTCCTTCGGTATTTGCTATTACTAGGAAGTCGTCCAAATAGGGTACCAGTAATATGTCTTCTTTCCTCACAAAAGATGCCACTTCTGAAATTAATTTCGTGAATATACGGGGTGCCACCGATATCCCGAAGGGAAGACATTGGTACTGCAGATGCGTAGGACCCTGTGCAATCTGTACCAACAATCTTAGGTATTTTTGATGTTCTTCCCAGATTGGTACATGGTAGTATGCATCTGTCAGATCGATCACTGCCATGTAGCAGCCTGGTTCTAGCAACTTCACTGTTGATCTTAATGTTTCCATTTTGAACTTTTCCACTCGGATGTATTGGTTTAATGCTTTCAAGTTGAATATTACTCTCAGGGAGCCGTCTGGTTTTGGAGTAAGAAATAGGGTACTGTAGAACCCTTCTCCTACTTGGTGACTTGGTACTTCCACTAACACTTTCTTTTCCATAAGGAGGGTGATTTCTTTTTCCATTGTGGCTTGGTTCTTTTTGGCGACCTGAGTTATCTTTAGTCGCTGTGGCGGGAGGTTGAGAAAACTTAGTCGTAGGCCTTCGGATAGTAGATTGGTTACCCACCGTGAGGCGGGCAATGCTTCCCACTGATGTACAAATTTTCTCAGTCTTCCTCCCACCGGGGTCTTGGCGTCATTGACGTTTAGTATCTGATCTGGGAGGGCCCTTGAAGAGGAATCCTTTCTCCCTTCTCTCTGCCCAAGGCCTGCCCCGGATGGACCTCTTATCTGGCCGACTTCTGCCCCTCTATTCCTTGCTCCACGAAAGGACGAGCGAGCATCATTCCAACGACGTCTTGAAACAGGTGGTAGCGGAAATTGTTTTTTCTTATCCGATGCTTTCTCCAATATTTCATCCAATGCCTTCCCAAACAAGTATTGGCCCTCACAGGGGATTGCGCAGAGTTTTACCTTCGACTGGAAGTCTGCCGCCTAATTTTTAAGCCATAATGCCCTGCGACCTGAGTTAGAGAGAGCGCATGCACGGGCGGCACCTCGCACGGAATCCACCGCTGCATCTGCTAGGAACCCTGCCGCTTTTTGTAGTGACGGTATTACGTCCAATAATTCCTCTCTTGGGCATTTATTCTTTATCTGTTCACTGAGTTCTTCCAACCATTTGACCATGGCCCTAGCGGTGCAAGTGGAGGCTACCCCGGTTTAATTGACCAGGCCGATGCTTCCCATGCAGATTTTAAAAAAGCATCCGCTTTTTTATCAAGGGGGTCTCTCAAGGCCCCCATGTCCTTGAATGGTAACGCTATTCCTTTAGATGTACTAGCAATAGCGGCATCTAGCTTAGGGGCTTTTTCCCATTCCCCACAAATTTCCTCATCAAACGGATATTTCCATTTTAATGCTTGTGGCACAGACATTTTCTTGTTGGGTTTTTTCCACTCTTTTTTAATCAATTTTAATAGATTTCCATGGAAGGGAAAAACTTTACATTTTTTTCCCTCTAGCTTGCTGAACATAGAGTCATGTACCGAAAGATGCTCTTTTGGCGTCTCAACCCCCATGGTAGATCTAATCAATTTTAAAAATTTTCCAATGTCTTCAGACAAAAAATAAGGGTGACCATATTCCTCGTCTGAGGAATCTCGGTCTGAGCTTCCAGAGAGTTTTAACTCCGTCGGTTCGCCATCCGATTCTACGTCACTTTGTTCCGTAGGAGGGGGGGGGTGGGAGGGCCTGAACTGACTGGCGTGTGCTGTTTTAACTCCTCTTTAACCGTTGTTTTTACTTCCTGATGAATAACGGCTCTAATATCCTGTAACAAGGACGGTGATTCCTCCGCTACCGTTTTCTGCACACATGAGCGGCACAACCGTTTATTGTAATCTCTGGGAAGCGTTTTTTTTTTACACAAAGCACATGCTTTGTTTTTTTTTGTTTGGCCGTAGCTTTCCTGCCCTAGGGAGAGGGGAACAGGGTAAAGGCCATCAATATATGTTTCTTCGCCTTACAAAGGCACTCACCCACCGACCCCCTGGTACCACAGCGGTCTGCTGGCCTCCCTCCTCTGGCACGCGCTCCTCATCTGCTCCTTCCATTCCAGCCACGATGTGAAGCGCTTCTGCAGTGGACCTCAGCTTGTCGGTCTCCTGGACACGATCTCCTGCCTCAGGCAGGCTATGTATGCGAGGGGGGGTTCAGGGGGAGAGCGGTGTGCGCGCCTCTGGAGCGACTTCCGCCCGGAAGTGTCCAGCACACCGCTTCTCCCGGCGTGTGGCGTCACTTCCGGTGCGACCGGAAGCCGCCCCACTCAGTCGGCGCCAGCGTCGTGGTGTTCGGAGCGGCCGCCGGGGAGTCCACCGGAGGGCGAGACGTGGCCAGGCAGCCCCAAGGAGCCGGGATGACGAGCGCGCGCCGCCGCGCTCAGCTGCGATGCCTCCCCTCAGGACCGGCCATCCAGGGGAAGATTCCCCTACAGGTACTCCGTCCCACAGGCATCCACCTGCAGGAACAGGAAACCAAAACTGAGGGAGAGGTACCGCCCCCTTTTATCTCTGCTGGTTTCCTGTTCCTGGGGGCGGATACCATACTCTCATGTCGGTGCTGTCATGGGGAAGGGAAAATAACGGCTGCCATGACCTTGGAGGACAGCCTAGGAGCAGAGGAGAGACTGAAGATTAAAGCCGTGAACTAGAAATCCTTGTCGGGCTGGGAAGGATTAGAATGAGAGGTGATAACATAGGAAATATTACATCTTGAAAAGATGCACCCTGACAAACTTGTTCATCAGTTTTACTTCTAGGATGGGGCGCACGGTTCCGTCCTTCTTTGGAACGACGAACAGGTTTGGGTAAGACCGCTTTACACTGTGTGTGTGAGAGCGTGAGAATGGTTCCATAGATGCGGAGTACATGAAATGGCCTAATAAGGTGGGGCCGCTTGTTCCTTTTGTCCTTCAAAGACGGGACCGGAGGAAACGAGTTGGCGAGAGGGACAGGAATTCTATGTCCGTATCTGGAAACCACTAGATTTCAGACCCGTGGTCGAGAATACCCGCCAGCCAGACCTGGTAAAGCAGGAGTAGATGAGTTTGGACCATAAGGGTATGCGTTCCAAGGAATGGAAAGCTTAAGGAAGTTAGAGATTTCTTCGAAGGGGAATTTGTTCGCCACTCTCGGAGCCATAGGGCTCTGCTGATGGTAATGTCGTTGGAGCTTTAGGAGCGTCGCCGTCCGATGTCCCTAGGGATGCATGTACCCATAATTCCCGGCTCAGGCTATTTGGTAATCCAGACTAAGCACTTAGTGAGACAAGTTATTGTCTTGACTGATCTTGGCTAGGGCCCTAGTCCGAACCATCATGCTGTGGCCACCTAAGTGACGGCAAGAGAAGGGAAGAGAGTTGCCCCAGAAACCTCAAAAGACTGACCGCGGACCAATTGGACGGTCAGTGGGGATTTTAATAAACAAGCTGTCAGTCAAAGACAGTAGAGGTTGGTAAGCGAGCCGTAATCTAGGATCCATTGTTGGAGACTCCGTCCACTCTCTTTTTTAGAGCGTGGACCAAAGGTTACCGTGATTAAACGGCGTTAGCTCAGAGAATCATCTGTCCGGCAACCAGTATATCTCTGACCTATGTCAGTAACGCAGGGAGATTAGTAAAAAACCCTGTGAGGACGTTTGGTCCCTTTGAAGGTCTCAGTGAGATAAAGACAAATTTTTAACATTGTACGGCTCTCAGAGCTGTTTTTACTGGTTCGATGAGAGCCTCTAAGGACTCCTGGTAGTCTGGCGAATCCGGATATACGGCCACCTGAGACTCCTATCCTGAGGCATGTTTGCTGCAATCCCCAAGGACGGGAGAGCTGGAAACGGAGCACGCGTACACCAAAAACAGCAGAATGCCTGGTGAACTAGCTACTGAGACGTTAGCTAGAAAATTGGGCATTCTTTGCCGCTGTCAGCCCCTGTCTTAAGACTCGAATGGCAGAGGGCCTTCATCATAAGGTAAACTGAAGCCAGAGGCATTGCCCACTCGTTGTGCTCTTGTGAGAAGATGCAGACTGCACAGATTGCAGTGGGGCACCTTAGCGGTAGTGGGGCATTACACGCAGTACTCTAGGCGTAAGTGTGCGTTCTATCAGTCAGTGCTCCCAAGTATATGTCCGTGCCGCCAGAGAAGGCAGCCCGCATATCGTTGACAGACGAGTACCAAAGGTCACAGGAGATTGAAAAACCACTCGCCATCCGCCCAGATTATCTCCTCAATCCACCATCCCTTTGATAGGGAGGTGGAGAGATTTTGTTAGCCTCAAGTCGCCATCCACCTTTAGGGAGTGTGATATAGTGGGGCCGCACGGCCGCCACATGGAGCCTCTGATTTTTCCGGGCCCACCTTACCGATGGTGTGCGTCCCGGTCTAGAGACCGCCACAGCGCAGGACCCGGACTGAGAACCTTCAGGTCTGCTGCCTTAAGGACGGTGCAGGGAGCCCTCCATCCACCATCCCTTTGATAAGGAGGTGGAGAGGAACCATCCGCCCTCTATTCGTCGTCGCTGTTCAGTCAGTGGCGATTCAGTGGGGGGGCCGCACGGACGCCATAAGAGTCTCTGTAAATCCAAAGGGGTTCAGTCCTCTAGGATGGGGACAAGGCTGGATGTCCGGCATAGGCCTGGCTGCGGCAGAGGATACATGGAGGCGATACACCATGTGCTCGTCCGTAAGTCGGTGTCGGGAGATTGGTGCCCTTTAAGGGACCCGTCGCTGTACCTGAGTACATCAAGGCATAAACTAGAGTGTGCGTTTATTTATTTTCAAGTGTCTGTGCCTGCAGAGATGATAGTCTGCGGCACGATGCAGGCTGTCTGGAATGAGATGTGCGGAGGTGCCAACGCCTGCTTGAAGATCGGCCATTGACAAAGTGCAGCAAAAAAATGGCGCGTCGGTGGTGGCGGGCTTGAGTCTAGTGTTGCGCAATATGGCAGAGCAACACCATTGGATGGCCTGATAAATCCTAGCATCCATCTGCTCATGACAGTGATTTTGATGATCTGTGGCACTGTATAGTAGCCCATCACACATGCCCATAACGTTGGTAGTGGAGCGCTTCATGCACATTTACTGAAGGGGAACCTTATCGCCCTTGCTACCAGATCGTACCATATGATCTGTTTTAATGATCATGGAAAAAACTCTTAAGTCCTTTGTATTAAGGACCAGGAAGTGGCTGAGACGGGCTTGGCGCTTCTCGTGAGGAACGAGAAGCGCCACAAATGTGGGCGAAGTCAGGGCCAGGGAGCAGAAAACACCGCTTCAGCGCTTCTCATAGGGAAAAAGAGGCGGCCAAACGTGGGCGGAGTCGGTCGGGTGGGCGGAGTTAGGCCTATCCCGGCCAGAAGCCGGGAGCTAAATTAGCGGAGCCGGCCGCGGTGACGCGATGAAAACGGCGGTTGGTGCCGCGGATACAGCACGATTCGGGAGTGCTGCGGGCACTATCCTCTGAAGGTAACGGAACTTCTCCTGGGGGAGCGCCTCTTTTTGCCAGATGCTGCGCTGCTCACAGGTCAGACGTAGCAGAGCTGAGGCTGATGTCCATGGAGGAGCTCTAACCATGCACTCTCATGCTGCAAAGCACCAGTGTTTTCCTCAGAGCTACCAGGCTGCTCACTGGAGAAGCTGTGAAGCTGGGACAGGCAGATAATCCTCAATCCACTCTCCCTTTGATAGGGAGGTGGAGAGGGGCTCATTCGCCACCTGGCATCATCCACTTTCTGCAGAGGTGGTGCAGGGGTGCCGCACGGACGCCGAAGAGAGTCTGTTACCTGAGGTAATCGTTTGGCACGGGGAAGGCTGTCCGGCTGAAAGCCTAGCTCCGGAAGGGGGTACGTGGGGGCGACACCCCATGTTCCCGTCCATTGTAGGTGTGGGGAGAGCGGACCCATTGAAGGAGAGCCCAGGCATGGCAATAAGGTTGCAGGAGGGGATACGGGGAGACGACACTCCGCGTGCCCGCCTGTTGATGATTTGGAGAGATCGGGACCTTGAGAGGCCCCGTCGCCCCTTGAATCCGTTGAAAAAAAGTAAAAAGGTAAAAAATTAAAACAATAACGTGGGGGTCTGAAGCCAGACCCAAGTGCCTCCTACAGACACTAAGCAAGAACTGGTTCAGGCTAGAGCCAGCAGAGGGTGTATACTGCGGAGGAGGAGCCAACTTTCTTTGTGTATTAGCTTAGTGTCCTCCTAGTGGCAGCAGCATAACACCCATGGTCTGTGTCTCCCAATGAGGCGATGGAGAAAATCTACATAATAAAAATATTGAAGAAAGAGAAACCAATCACAAACTAAAATGTTTCTATACAAATGCACAAAGCATGGGCAACAAACAAGGAGAATTGGAACTACTAACGCAGGAAAATAAATATGATGTCATTGGAATCACTGAAACTTGGTGGGACGATACACATGATTGGAATACAAGGCTAGAAGGATACAACATATTTGCAAGAAACAGACTTGATAAACAAGGAGGAGGTGTCGCATTGTATGTTAGAAAAGCGTATATCTGCACAGAGATTGACGCTTCAGAGACTGGGAGTTCTGTGGAAACTGGGTAAGAATACAAGGACAGAACAATGGAAAGGACACCATTGTAGGCATTTACTACAGGCCACCTATGCAAGCTGAAGATATGGATGAACTCTTTATGCATCAAATGGCCAAGTTCTCCAAAAAATATGACACAGTGGTCATGGGAGATTTCAACTATCCAGACATTTGTTGGGAATCTCTCTCAGGCAAAACTAACAGGTCAAGGAAATTCTTATCCTCTCTTGCTGACAACTTTATCTTGCAAAAGGTAGGGGAGAAAACAAAGGGATCTGCTACCTTGGATCTAATCCTTATAAACAGGGAAGAAATGGTTGAAGAGGTAAGAGTGGCTGGGACCCTAGGAGGTAGTGACCATGCTATTTTAGAATTTTGGATAACTAGAGGAGGAAGACCTGTGAAGACTCAGACGTCAAGGTTAGATTTCAGAAAGGCAGATTTTAAAGCACTCAGAAAGAGAATTGGAGAGATCCAATGGCTGGATATCCTTAAGGACAAAAATGTCCAGGAAGGATGGAAAATCTTGAAAAATGAGATTCTCAAAGCACAATCGTTAACAATTCCGAAAAGAGGGAAGAATGGGAAGCATTTAAGGAAACCAGGACGGATGAACACAGAACTTAAACACATGCTAAAAAGGAAGAAAGAAATGTTTATTAAATGGAAAGAGGGAGGCATATCTAAAGAAGAATATAATGCCGTCTGCAGAACCTGCAGGGCACAAATCAGATTATCTAAAGCTGACAATGAATTAAGGCTTGCAAGTGACGTCAAAAGCAACAAAAAAGGATTTTGGGGATTCGTCAAAAGTCAAAGATGCTATAGGATTTTTACAGGATGAAAATGATGAAATGGTAAGACAGGATGTTGAGAAGGCTGAACTTTTAAATTCCTATTTTGCATCTGTTTTCTCTCAGAAAGGAAATGTAACATCAACTGATCTTCACTGTCCTATTAAAGGAATAGAAGAATCCAGGATATCTATAAACAGAAAGACAGTGAGGAAACACTTAGCTAACCTAAATGAATTCAAGTCTCCAGGTCCAGATGAATTACACCCCAGAGTACTGAAGGAGATAGCAGAAGAAATTCTTGAACCACTGTCCATAATCTTTGAAAATTCTTGGAGAACAGAAGTCCCAGAAGACTGGAGAAGAGCAAATGTTGTTCCTATCTTCAAAATGGGGAAGAAGGTGGACCCAGGGAACTACAGGCCGGTGAGTCTGACTTCTATACCAGGAAAGATCTTTGAACAAATTATTAAAGAACATGTATGCAAGTACATGGATAAGAATGAAGTGATTAAACAGAGTCAGCTTGGGTTTGTAACTAATAAGTCATGTCAGACTAACTTAATTTCCTTCTATGACAGAATCACTGACTGGGTAGATCAGGGAAATGCTGTAGATATAGTATACTCAGCAAAGCATTTGACAAAGTATCTCACACAATCCTTATTGAAAAAATGACTAAGTATGGAATGGACAAGGCAACTGTTAGGTGGATTCATAACTAGCTTAGTGATCGGACCCAAAGAGTGGTCGTAAAGGGCTGCACATACAGTTGGAAGAATGTCTCAAGTGGGGTACCACAAGGCTCTGTTTTGGGCCCTGTAATGCTCAACATCTTTATCAATGATTTAGATGAAGGAACTGAGGGTAAACTGATCAAATTTGCTGATGACACAAAGCTAGGAGGGGTAGCTAATACTAGAGAAGAGAGAGAGGATTCAAAAAGATATAAACTGGAGCAGTGGGCAGCAACTAACAGAATGGATTTTAACAGGGAAAAATGCAAAGTACTACATCTGGGCAATAAAAATGAAAAAAGCATATACAAAATGTGAGGAATAGGGCTAAGTAACAGCACATGTGAAAAAGACTTGGGTATACTAATTGATCACAGACTTAACATGAGTCAACAGTGTGATGCAGCAGCAAAAAAGGCAAATGCAATTCTAGGATGTATCAACAGACGCATACAGTCTAGATCACGTGAGGTCATTATTGCCCTCTACTCCTCTTTGGTCAGACCTCATCTGGAATACTGTGTCCAGTTTTGGGCACCATATTTTAAAAAAAGACATCAACAAATTGGAGCAAGTTCAGAGAAGAGCGACCAGAATGGTGACCGGTCTGCAAACCATGTCCTATGAGGAACGGTTGCAGGATTTGGGAATGTTTAGCTTGCAAAAAAGAAGACAGAGAAGACTTAATAGCTGTCTACAAATATCTCAAGGGCTGTCATTGTAGAAGGATCATCTTTATTCTCATTTGCACAAGGAAAGACTAGAAGCAATGGGATGAAACTGAATGGGAGGAGACACAGATTAGATATTAGAAAAAACTTTTTAACAGTTAGGGTGATCAATGAGTGGAACAGGCTGCCACGAGAGGTGGTGAGTTCTCCTTCAATGGAAGCCTTCAAACAGAGGCTGGACAGACATCTGTCTGGGATGATTTAGAGAATCCTGCTTTGAGCAGGGGGTTGGACCAGATGACCCAAGAGGTCCCTTCCAACTCTACCATTCTATGAATACACACACACATCCCCTGCCGCCAGCGTACACCCTCCAGTACACACATGATCCCTGCCGCCAGCGTACACCCCCAATACACACACGATCCCGCCGCCAGCGTACACCCCAATACACACACGATCCCCGCCGCCAGCGTACACCCCAATACACCACGACCCCGCCGCCAGCGTACACCCCAATACACACGACCCCCGCCGCCAGCGTACACCCCAATACACACACGATCCCCGCCGCCAGCGTACACCCCAATAAACACACGATCCCCGCCGCCAGCGTACACCCCCAATACACACACGATCCCCGCCGCCAGCGTACACCCCCAATACACACACGATCCCCGCCGCCAGCGTACACCCCCAATACACACACGATCGCCGCCGCCAGCGTACACCCCCAATACACACACGATCCCGCCGCCAGCGTACACCCCCAATACACACACGATCCCCGCCGCCAGCGTACACCCCCAATACACACACGATCCCCGCCGCCAGCGTACACCCCCAATACACACACGATCCCCGCCGCCAGCGTACACCCCCAATACACACACGATCCCCGCCGCCAGCGTACACCCCCAATACACACACGATCCCCGCCGCCAGCGTACACCCCCAATACACACACGATCCCCGCCGCCAGCGTACACCCCCAATACACACACGATCCCCGCCGCCAGCGTACACCCCCAATACACACGATCCCCGCCGCCAGCGTACACCCCCAATACACACACGATCCCCGCCGCCAGCGTACACCCCCAATACACACACGATCCCCGCCGCCAGCGTACACCCCCAATACACACACGATCCCCGCCGCCAGCGTACACCCCCAATACACACACGATCCCCGCCGCCAGCGTACACCCCCAATACACACGATCCCCGCCGCCAGCGTACACCCCCAATACACACACGATCCCCGCCGCCAGCGTACACCCCCAATACACACACGATCCCCGCCGCCAGCGTACACCCCCAATACACACGATCCCCGCCGCCAGCGTACACCCCCAATACACACACGATCCCCGCCGCCAGCGTACACCCCCAATACACACACGATCCCCGCCGCCAGCGTACACCCCCAATACACACACAATCCTCGCCGCCAGCGTACACCCCCAATACACACACGATCCCCGCCGCCAGCGTACACCCCCAATACACACACGATCCCCGCCGCCAGCGTACACCCCAATACACACACAATCCTCGCCGCCAGCGTACACCCCCAAAACACACACGATCCCCGCCGACAGCGTACACCCAATACACACATGATCACCGCCGCCAGCGTACACCCCCAATACACACACAATCCCCCTCCGCCAGCATACACCCCCAATACACACACATCCCCGGCTACCAGCATACACCCCTATTACACACACGTCCCCCACCGCCAGCGTACAACCCCAATACACACACATCCCCCGCTACCAGCATAACCCCTATTATACACACGTCCCCCACCGCCAGCGTACACCCCCAATACACACACATCCCCCGCTACCAGCATAACCTCCATTACACACACACGTCCCCACACGCCAGCATACACCCCCAAAAACACACATCCCCCGCTACCAGCATAACCCCTATTACACACACACACATCCCCCACCGCCAGCATACACCCCCAATACACATACATGTCCCCCGCTACCAGCATACACCCCCAATACACATACGATCTCCACCCCAGCGTACACCCCCAATACACACACATCCCCCACCACCAGCATACACCCCCAATACACATACACGTCTCCCGCTACCAGCATACACCCCCAATACACACACGTCCCCCACCGCCAGCGTACACCCCCAATACACACACACATCCCCCGCTACCAGCATAACCCCTATTACACACATCCCCCACCGCCAGCGTACACCCCCAATACACACACATCCCCCGCTACCAGCATAACCCCTATTACACACACACGTCCCCCACCGCCAGCATACACCCCCAATACACACACACATCCCCCGCTACCAGCATACACCCCTATTACACACACACACGTCCCCCACCGCCAGCATACACCCCCAATACACATACATGTCCCCCGCTACCAGCATACACCCCAATACACATACGATCCCCACCGCCAGCATACACCCCAATACACATACATGTCCCCCGCTACCAGCATACACACCCAATACACACACGATCCCCACCGCCAGTGTACACCCCCAATACACACACGTCCCCCACCGCCAGCATACACCCCCAATACACATACACGTCTCCCGCTACCAGCATACACCCCCAATACACATACACGTCTCCCGCTACCAGCATACACCCCCAATACACACACGTCCCCCACCGCCAGCATACACCCCCAATACACACAACGTCCCCCACCGCCAGCATACACCCCCAATACACACACGTCCCCCACCGCCAACGTACACCCCAATACACACACGTCCCCCACCGCCAGCGTACACCCCAATACACACACGTCCCCCACCGCCAACGTACACCCCAATACACACACGTCCCCCACCGCCAACGTACACCCAATACACACACTCCCACCGCCAACGTACATCCACCAATACATACACGTCCCCCAATATACATCCCCCTGTACTCACACATCTCCAGCCGCCCCCGGATACACATACATCCCACTGTACACACACTTGCGGTTACAGACCCGGATTTTGCGGCTGATCTCGGTTCCAATCTCCATGGCGCTAGAGAGGACGGTAAATGCTAGACTGTATGGGCTCCTTTCAGATCTGACGTCGTTTCCGGGTGGGCTCAACCGAGAGGACAGGTAGCTACGTAAAACTCGCAGTTACCAGCTAGAGGCAGAGCGACACCCAGCGGAGCGGAGGACGAACTGTAACCAGAAAGGCACGCTACAGCCCCGCCCACCAGCCGCCAATCATTTATAGTCCCGCCCCTCATAGGATAAATAACTTCTTGCTGTCGGGGAAAGCTGCTCCTGATCTGCACAGACATCATTGTGTCCGGGAGGAGAATCTGCCACTGACATAACCTGATACTGCTGACACAAAGTCACAGACCACTTGTGCTGTGTGTATCCTCAGCCCCAGCAACGTGTGTGACGTCATCAAGCTTATTTTTGGATTAGTGTTCTTTCTTAAATTTGGGGCATCTCCCCCTGCAGTCTCTGTCTCTCCTCCCACACCATTGCAAGTGACAGAGGCAAGGAGCTACGGAGAGCAGAGCGCAGCCATTGGCATTTCAGTTGCTGCCTATGCAGAGCGCAACGTCTGTTTTTAGATGCTGCGCTCTTCACAGTCAGCGACCGAGATTACAAAGCTCTCAGCATTATATGAGCATTGTCATCTCAGTTGCTGCCTATGCAAAGCGGAGAAGTGCAGATCATCACTGCCTCTGCCTGTCCTATCCAGGTGCTCCGTCCAATTACGATGGTCCATCCTATGCCAGTTGTCTGTCTTATCCCGGTGGTCTGTCCCAACCCGGTGGTCTGTGTTATCCTGGATGGTCTGTCCTATCCCGGTGGTCTGTCCTATCCCGGTGGCCTGTCCTATCCCGGTGGTCTGCCTTATCCTGGATGGTCTGTCCTATCCCGGAGGCCTGTCCTATCCCGGTGGTCTGTCCCAACCCGGTGGTCTGTGTGATCCTGGATGGTCTGTCCTATCCCGGTGGTCTGTCCTATCCCGGTGGCCTGTCCTATCCCGGTGGCCTGTCCTATCCCAGTGGTCTGGCCCTACCTTAGTGGTCTGTCCTATCCCGGTGGCCTGCCCTACCTCGGTGGTCTATCCTATCCCGGTGGTCTATTCCAACCCAGTGGTCTGTGTTATACTGGTGGCCTGTTCTATCACAGTGGTCTATCTTATTCCGGTGGTATGTCCTATCCTGGTGGTCTGGCCCTACCTCGGTGGTCTGTCCTATCCCAGTGGCCTGTCTTATCCTGGTGGCCTGTCTTATCCCGGTGGTCTGTCCTACCTCGGTGGTCTGTCCTATCCCGGTGGTCTATTCCAACCCAGTGGTCGGTAGTCTGTCATCCGGTGGTCTGTCTTATCTTGGTGGCCTATTCTATCCCAGTGGTCTGTCCTACCCTGGTGGTCTGTCCTACCCTGGTTGTCTGACCTACCCTGGTGGTCTGTCCTATCCCGGTGGCCAGTCCTATCCCAGTGGTCTGGCCCTACCTCAGTGGTCTGCCCTATCCTGGTGGTCTGTCCTATCCCGGTGGTCTGTTCTATCCTGGTGGCTCTGCCCTATCCTGGTGGTCTGCCCTATCCTGGTTGTCTGTCTTATCCTGGTGGTCTGTCCTATCCCGGTGGTCTGCCCTATCCCGGTGGTCTGTCCTATGCCGGTGGTCTGTCCTATGCCGGTGGTCTGTCCTATGCCGGTGGTCTGCCCTATCCCGGTGGTCTGTCCTACCTTGGTGGTCTGTCCTATCCCAGTGGTCTATTCCAACCCAGTGGTCTGTGTTATACTGGTGGCCTGTTCTATCTCTGTGGCCTGTCCTCTGGTGGTCTGTCTTATCTTGGTGGCCTATTCTATCCCAGTGGTCTGACCTATCCCAGTGGTCTGTCCTACCCTGGTGGTCTGGCGTTATCCCGATGGTCTGTCCTACCCTGGTGGTCTGACCTATCCCGATGGTCTGTCCTACCCTGGTGGTCTGACCTATCCCGATGGTCTGTCCTACCCCGGTGGTCTGTCTATCCTGGTGGCCTGTCCTATCACAGTGCCCTGTCCTACCCCAGTGGTCTGACCTATCTTTGTTGTTTCTCCTAACCTGGTGGTCTGTCTTATCCCGTTGGTCTGTCCTACCCCGTTGGCCTGTCCTCACCCGGTGGTCCGTCCTATTCCAGTGATTTGTCCTACTCCAGTCTCTCTTATCCCGGTGGTCTGTCCTATCCCGGTGGTCTGTCCTATCCTGGTGGTCTGTTCCAACCCGGTGGTCTGTATTATCCTGGTGGTCTGTTCTATCCCGGTAGTCTTTCCCAACTCGGTGGCCTGTCCTATCTCCGTGGTCTGTCCTATCCCGGTAGTCTGTCCTATCCCCGGTGGTCTGTCCTATCCCCGGTGGTCTGTCCTATCCGTGTCTCCTATCCCCGGTGGTCTGTCCTATCCCCGGTGGTCTGTCCTACCCCAGTGGTCTGTCCTACCCCAGTGGTCTGTATCCTAAAAGATCCAATCTATCAAAAGAAAGTTATTTTATTTAACCCTCGTGGTAAAGATAAACTACAAGTCCCAGCATCTGCACCTGCAGATTGGGTCAGAGAGCTGAGGACTGCGATGCTGGAGGTCTTTGCTCCGCTATTTCTGTGTAGACCGGGAGCAGCTGTCCCAGCACTGACAGCCTCACTGCCAGGCATTCCAACCCCCTGACATCATGGGCAGCAGCAGCTTCTGCACATCCACGTGTCCCTCCGCGGGGACTACACCTCACCTCCCTCCACCCCCTGTGCGATCAGTGCCAGCCTCTCGGCCCCACAGCGGACACTCAGCAGCCACGGGGGCACGGACTACTTTACAGAAGGTTCTTACACCCAGGCAGAGCCTCATCACAGCGCGCACTGATTCGTTGCCAGCGCTTCAGACAGGAAGTGTGGAGCTGAGGAGACTGGGAGCGAGGACTGTGGGGGGCTACACTGTGTATAGAGGGGGCTGCACCGTATATAGAGGAGGCTGCACACATTAATGTGGAGAACGGAGGAAGAGGCTAAGAACAAAGCAGTGAAGCAGCAGCTGTGCCCTGGATCTGTACAACAGGTGAGAACTCACAGACTGATACACTGTACCGCACTGTACTGCTGTGTGTACTCCAGGACTGATGCACTGTACTGCTATGTGTACTCCAGCACTGATACATTGTACCGCACTGTACTGCTGTGTGTACTCCAGAACTGATACACTGTACTGCTGTGTGTACTCCAGGACTGATACACTGTACTGCGTTGTACTCCAGGACTGATGCACTGTACCTCGCTGTACTGTGTGTAGAATCCTAAAATGTTAGGGTTGGAAGTGACCTCATGTCCAACTCCCTGTTCAATGTTGGAGTCATCAAATCATCACAGACAGCTGTCTGTCCAGCCTCTGTGTGAGGACTTCCATTGAAGGAGAACTCGCCAGCTCTCGTGGCAGCCTATTCCACTCATTGATCACCCTCACTGTCAAAAAGTTTTTTCTAATATCTAATCTGTGTCTCCTCCCATTCAGTTTCATCCCATTGCTTCTAGTCTTTCCTTGTGCAAATGAGAATAATGATGATCCTTCTACAATGTGACAGCCCTTCAGATATTTATAGACAGCTATTAAGTCTCCTCTTAGCCTTCTTTTATAATGTGGCGCCCAGAACTGGACACAGTATTCCAGATGAGGCCTGACTAATGAGAAGTAGAGGGAGATACTTACATGACCTAGACATTATGCTTCTCTTAACCCCTTTCTAACATTAGACGTAATGATCCGTCCATTTGACCTGGGCCAATTTGACTATGGACGGATCATGACGTCTAAGCGATCGGCCGCGCTGGGTGCTCGGCTGATGCGGCCGGATGTCAGGTGATTCTGACAGCGGACACCCGGCACTATGTGCCAGGAGCAGTCACAGACCGCTCCCGGCACATTAAGCCCCGAAATACTGCGATTTAACAAGATTGCAGCATTCCAGGAGCCGGCAGAGGGCTGACAGCCCCTCTTCCTTTGGATCAGAGACCCCGCGGCGTGACGTGGGGTCCCGATCGTTGCCATTTGTGAGCGGATGTCATCATGACGACATCCGGGTCACCAAAGCTAGGAAACTTGCTGATCATGCGCAGTGCATGATCAGCAAGTCTCTCTGTCAGTGCAGCGCTGACAGCTTTTATGGCATGCTGATGCTGCTTCATCTATATGCTATAGAAGCGATTAGCCTGCAAAAAATGATTGTCCAATATTGGGACTAAGTAAAAAACTTAGAAAAAACTAAAAAAAAAAAAAAAAATTAAATTGTAAAAATATTAAAAATAATAATAAAATAATCAATATATTCTATCATAAATAAATATTTGAATGAAAAAGTGTAAACAATAAAAGTACACGTATTTGGTATCGCAGCATCCGCAACGACCCGACCTATAAAACTGTCCCACTAGTTAACCCCTTTAATGAGCACCATAAAAAAAAACAAGGCAAAAAGCAATGCTTTATCATCATACCGCTGAACAAAAGTGGACTAAAACGCGATCAAAAAGACGGATATAAACATGATTCCGCTGAAAATGTCATCTTGTCCCGCAAAAAACGAGCCACCATACAGCGTCGTCAGCGGAAAAATAAAAAAGTTCTAGCTCTCAGAATAAAGTGAGGCAAAACAATTATTTTATTCTATAAAATAGTTATTAAATAAAAGCGCCAAAAGATTTAAAAAAAAAAAACATTTAATGAGGTATCGCTGTAATCGTACTAACCCAACAAATAAAACTGCCTTATCAATTTTACCACACGCCGAACGGTATAAATCCCCCCCCCCCAAAAAAAAAAAGTAATTCATGAATTGCTGGTTTTTGCTCATTCTGTCTCCCAAAAATTGGAATAGAAAGCGATCTAAAAATGTCAAGAGCCCGAAAATGGTACCAATAAAAACGTTAACTCGTCCTGCAAAAAACAAGGGGTGACGTCATAGAGGTTACTGGGCTCCGTTCCCAGCCGGGCTGAGCTGCGGTAAAATCCAGTGAGAACCCCACTAGCACCACGAGCGTTCACGGTGCTAGCGGGGTTGTCACCGCAGTTACATCCGCTCACTGGGCTCTGTTCCCAGCCGGGCTGAGCTGCGGTGAGCTCCAGGGTCACTTATAAAATTCACATGTTCCAAAAAGGGGGCACTTGTTGGGCATTGCCACTGTTTAGGCGCATCAGGTGCTCTCTAAAAGCGACATGATACCCACAGATCATTCCATCATAGTGTGCATTCCAAAACTTCATTACTTCACTTCCGAGCACCGACATATGTCCAAACAGTAGTTTTCTCCCACATATGGGGTATCGGCGTACTCTGGACAAATTGGACAACAAGTTTTGGGGTCCAATTAATCCTGTTATCCTTGGGCAGATTAAAAATTGGGGACTAAAAGATAATTTTTGTGGAAAAAAATGATTTTTTTTTTTATTTTCACGGCCGAGCTTTATAAACTTTAGTGAAACCTCTGGGGTTTCAAAGTTCTCACCACACATCTAGATACGTTCCTTGTAGGGTCTAGTTATCAAAAGTTTAAGCACATCAGGGGCTCTCCAAACGCGACTTGGCGTCCGATCTCAATTCCAGCCAATTTTGCATTGAAAAAGTAAAACGGCGCTGCTTCCCTTCCGAGCTCTGCCATGCGCCCAAACAGTGGTTCCCCCCATGTATGGGGTATCAGCGTACTCAGGACAAATTGCACGATAACTTTTGGGGTCTAATTTCTCCTGTTACCCTTGGTGAAAAAAAAAATTGGATCTGAAGTAATTTTTTTGTGAAAAAAAGTTAAATGTTCATTTTTTTTTTTTTAAACATTCCAAAAATTCCTATGAAGCACCAGAAGGGTTAATAAAATTCATGAATGTGGCTTTAAGCAATTTCAGGGATGCAGTTTTTAGAATGATGTCACTTTTAGGTATTTTCTATCATACAGACCCCTCAGTGACTTCAAATGTGATGTGGTCCCTAAAAAAAAAAAAAATGGTGTTGTAAAAATGAGAAGTCGCTGTTTAAGTTTTAACCCTTATAACTTCCTAACTAAAAAAAATTTTGTTCCAAAATTGTGCTGATGTAAAGTAGACATGTGGGAAATGTTACTTATTAAGTATTTTGTGTGACATATCTGTGATTTAAGGGCATGAAAATTGAAAGTTGGAAAATTGCGAAATTTTCAAAATTTTTTGCCAAATTTCCATTTTTTTCACAAATGAACGCTAGTCATATCAAAAGAAATTTTGCCACTATCATGAAGTACTAAATATGTCATGAGAAAACAGTGTGAGAATCACCGTGATCCATGAAAGCGTTCCAGAGTTATTACCTCATAAATGGACAGTGGTCAGAATTGTAAAAATTGACTCAGTCATTAACATGCAAACCACCCTCCGGGATTAAGGGGTTAATACATCCTAGAACTGTTTTTGCTTTTTTGCTGCTGCATCACACTGTTAACTTATGTGCAGTCTGTTTTTTATTAGTATAACCAAGTCTTTTTCACACGTGCTGTTGCTTGGTTCTATTCCTCCCGTTCTGTAAATGTAACTTTAGTTTTTCTTGTCCAAATGTAGAATCTTGCATTTCTCCCTCTTAAATACCATTCTATTACTCACTGCCCATTGTTCAAGCTTATCTAGATCCTTCTGTATACTCCAGAAGAGATGCATTGTACCGTACTGTACTGCTTTGAGTAGAGACATGTTGTGTCCCTTGTGTTCTGCACTGATACATTGTATCTTGTGTGTTCTGTAGAGATACTCTTAGGCTATGGGCACACGTTGCGGATTTGTTGCGTTTCCACAAGGAAATGCTCCAAAAGCACAAGTAATTACTTAAGTAATGTTAATCAAAGGCATTCCTGAATTGTGCACATGCTGCGGAAATTTCCATCCTTATTTGCAGCGTTTTATTTTCCGCAGCATGTCAATTCTTTTTGCGGATCTGCAGCGTTTCTGCACTCATTGACTTCCATTGAGTCAGTCAAATCCGCAGCAAAACCACAGGTGTAAAAAGGTTTGCTGATTTGGTGTGGATGTGCTGCCAAAAATGCTGCAGAAAAGGAAATGATGTCAGAAGGAGGAAGTGTGTGTGAATGGAGAATATGTGCGTGTCTCTGTGTGTGTGGTTGTCTGCGGCTGTGTGCGGTAACGCTACCAAAGGTACTGTCGGTCACAGCGCAGAGGGATCATGCTTGCAGATGTCAGCATGATTCCACAGCTGACTGTGACCCGGAGCGGTGACCTGCGGTACAAAAGCAGGTGTGGGCCGATGAGACTCCTGCTCCCATCGTGCTATGTCTGCTGTCACTGATAACAGCATGTGCCGCTGATGGGAGAGTAGTATCATCTGCCGGCGCCTGTGGTCAGAGTAAAAAAAAAAAAAAAAGTGAAATTACATACATATTCACATAATAATAAAAACCATTTGATACTCACCTTACACCAAGTCCCCGACGCCCTTGTCTCCTAGAAATAATGTAAAATAATTAAACCAACATATACTCCTGTCCGCCGTAGTCAAGGTAATCCAGATTGTCCCACGGCGATTTCACGTGTAGAACAGTCACATCGAGAGATATGACCGCTCTACTCGTCCGCCGGCGATACACTGACAGGAGCTTATCGCTCCCACATTGTATCAGCTGATCAGCTCCGGTGCTCTCACTTACGAGACACTGCTGCGTGGGAAAGTTCTCACACAGCGGTAGTGCCGTAACTGAGATCACTGGAGCTGATGAACTCCGGTGAACTCTCACTGCAGCGCAGTGATACACTATGGGAGGGATTACCTCCTGTCAGTGTATTGCTGGAGGCCGAGTAGAGCAGTCACATCTCCTAATGTGACTGTTCCACATGTGAGATCATTGTGGTACACTCGGTAAATGGACTACTTCGGACAGGGAGTATTATATGTTGGTTTATTATTTTATCTTTGTTGCAGGAGACCAGGGCGTCGGGGATTAGGTGTTCAGTAAGTGTGGTTAATTAAGATTCAATAAAGGAGTCTGTGTGATTATTTCAAATAAAGGACTTTATTCTGGCTGTTTCTTTATTTACCATGTAATTATAGGATTTTTAATGGATAGGTGTCTTATAGATGACTCTACATTACTAATCAGTGGGCTTGATGTCACCTGACAATACAAAGGTGACATCAACCCCACAAATATGAACCCCATTTGCCACCGCTTCAGGGAAGAGCAAGGCTAAGTGCCAGAATTGGCGCATCTATAAGATGTGCCATTTCTGGGGCGACTGAGAGCTGATGTTTTTAGCCTGGGGTGCCAATAACCATGTCCTCTTCCCAGGCTATTAATATCAGCCTGCAGCTGTCTGCCTAGCCTTTTCTGGTTCGATTTTATAGGGGGACCCCAAGTCAGTTTTTTTCTGGGGATCCCCTGTAAACTAGCCAGTAAAGGCTAAACAAGCATCTGTGATATTAACATCAGCCGTCGGCTTTCCCTCTGCTGGTTATGAAAATTACGCGGGAGCACACGCGTTTTTTTTTTTTATATTTTGAAAAATAAACAGATACTGTGTTTCACGCAGATTTCTTGTGTTTGTGTGTCTTTAACTTTTTATGTACCGTTTTTTATTAATGAGGGTATCTGGCTGAAACCTGTTCATTACTAAACCTCGGGCTTGGTTATTATATATATATATATATATATATATATATATTATATATATATATATTGTGAGACAGTGAAAGAATATGTGGTGAATGAGGTGTATATTTCACCTAAGTACCTTGCTGACTGGTATGAGCGAAATGTGTGGCTTTGTAAACCTGGTGGTAAAGAAAGGTCACTACACCTGCCATTCAGTACACGCTTGCAGCTCAGACCTGAATCCACTCAGGTGTTGATTAGGAAGCCAGAAGTAGGTGCTTGGGAGCACAGTCAGAGAGCTCATTCAGTCTGGACAAGGGTCCAGACACAGAAGGTGTCTCCAAGAGTGTGGACTGTCTTTAGCCCGGACACAGGGAGGTGTCCTGGCACAAGGAAGCAGTCTCTAGAGGAGTGTGAGCTATCTCAGTCTGGGTGCGGGAAGGACCCCGGACACAGGAGTAGTCGCAGTGAGAATCCGTGTGAATAGCGGCTGAATAGGAGTGGATCTCCCCCAAAGGTGCTTTCAGACACAAGGAGGAGTGTCTGTGAAACTCCACACTGGTAACATATGTGATATGTGTTGTTTTGGGCACAGACTGGTAGAGTCTGGGTCCCGGATAGAGAGGGCCATCTATCTAGAGTGTAGTTAGAGGCTAGACAAGCCCAGGATTTCTGTTTATGATTTGTTTTTATCTGTGTGCTGTGGACTTTAATAAAACTGGTTGCGGCCAGTTTTCACCAAACTGCTGTCTGAATGAACTGTTTCCGTGCCATTCTGTCTACCCAGACAGCGATCCTAGAGCTAAAACCCCCCGGAAAGCTTACAATTGGCGGAGAATGCTGGGGCAGCGCAGGGCCTGGTACAGTTAGTGCTGGAGTGTGCATGCAGCACAGTGGCGAGAGACAGCATTAAAGGTGAAGTCTATTGAAATAGCAACAGAAAAAAAAAAAAAAAAAAGTGTGTGTCAGCAGAAACGTCTGTTTGGAGCAGTCTTGGAGAGACAGTGGCCCTGATAGGGTCTGCAGAAAGAAAATGTATGCACAGCAAAGCTGAACTTGTTGTGAAATGACTGTGGAATGTGCAGCAGTAAAAGAAAAGTTTGTGGAGCAGTCTTAAAGAGACAGTAGCCCTAATAGACTTTGCAAAAGGAAAAAAAAAAAAAGTGTTTGCACAGCAAGGCTGAATTTTTCTGTGGAAAAAAAAAAAAAGCTGTGTAGTGTGTATGTCTTGAGTGAAGACTACAGTTGTGAAGACAGAGAAGTCTGACAGCATGGATGACAGCATGGAGGCGCTGTTTGAACAAATGGCGAAAGTTAATATGCAACATAAGACTGCTGTGATTGAGACAGATGAGTCCGGCAGTATGGAGGAGCTCATTGAGTACCTGGCCCAGGCCCAGCGAAGCATGGAGCAGCAGCGCCTGCAGCACCAGCAGTGCATGCAGCAGGCCCAGCAGCAATTCCTGCAGCAGCAGCAGGAGAATAACCGGTTATTTGTTGAGCAGATGACAGCACCAAAAAAGGATTTCGGTGCCGCGTCCCGAAGTAATGTTGTGAAGGCACCGGCGTTGTCCGCTATAAAGAAGGCGGTAAGACGGTCCTTGAGAAAAATGACACCTCGTGATGATGTGGAGGTATATCTTACTAGGTTTGAGAGACTGGCAGAGAAGGAGAATCTGCCACTATCTGAATGGGCCATGGTGGTCGTACCCTATCTGATTGGGGAACCCCAAAAAGTCTGGGCTGACCTGAGCAAGCAGGACAGCGAAGACTATGCAAAGTTGAAAGCGGCGATTCTTACCCGGCTGCGTGTTACGGTGACAGCCCGTGCCAGGGGAGTTCGTGACTGGAGATACAGTTGGGAGTCTGCAGTCAGCAGGCCTGATTATGGAGTTGAAAAGGTGGTAGTGAACCGCTACACCCGAGCATGTCCTACAGTGAACCGCTACACCCGAGCATGTTCTCCTGAGCTACAGCCGTCTGAGAGGACGGCACTTCAGAGTTCCCGGACGTCGAACTCTCCCGGTAAGAGCGTTCCAGCTGTTGGGGACATGGGGTATGCTGATAAGCGGGTTCAGGCCCGAGGGGACATGTGGGTGGGAGAGTGTGATGGACAGTGTTGGAGCTGGCGTGAAATTGCAGCGAACTGTCCAATAGAGGGGGAGCCTATGTGCCGTGATGTTGGCAGGTCCCTCTCTCTCTGCGCAGAACCTGTGTGTGTGTCCACCTCAGCCGAAGAGACTGGACCACAGGGGTCCCCGGTGGTTGTAGATGGCTGCCCAGCGCAGGCCCTCTTGGACTCAGAGAGTCCAGTGACTTCCGTATGTGACAGCCTGAGTGATAGGGACTTCATCCCTGATAAGCACCTGAGTGTGGTGTGCATCCATGGAGACACCAAAGTCTACCCAGAGACTGCCGTGGACTTGGTCCCCAAACTCGGGGAGATTTCATGTGAAGTGGGGGTAGTGAAGACCCTGGTGCAACCCGTTATATTGGGTAATGACTTTCCCCGGTCTAAGGATCTCTGGGGGAAGGGTGATTCTGATGGACAGTGTGATGAAGCCCCTACTGAGGGTACGCAGTCCCGAGGGGCGGAACACGATGCTAGTGGGATGTTAAAATTATGTGATAATGATGATGATAATGCTAATGATGATGATGAACCTGATAATGATGATGACCATGAAAATGGTGCTGATGCTGGTAATGATAGTGATGATAATACTGATCATAGTCATGATAATGATGTTGATAATAATGATGACTGTGATAGTGATGAAATTCCTTTGCAGGTGATGTTGGGAGACGAGGATGGTGGTTCTCGGGAACCGAGTGTCCCTGACTTGCCTGTGTCCTGTGACGGTTTTGAGAGTGAGCAGTGGCGAGAACCCTCTCTTAAAACAGCACAGGAAAATATGATTGTTCTAAATGAGGTTTCCCAGGAGCCTGACTCTGAGGAGAGGTTCTCTCATGTTGCCAGAAACACTGAAGTCCAGGGAGAGGTTGTGAGTCAGCTCCTAGTGCCTGAACTATATAGAAGTGTAGTTCTGGGGTTGTCACATAGTCACATACTTGAGGGACCAGATGATGAAGTTAATGTTGTGGATGACATGTTAACTAAGGTTCCAGATCAGGATGTAAATGAGAATGAATTCTATACTCCTGAAAGTGAGCAGGATATGAATGAGAATGAATTCTATACTCCTGAAAGTGAGCAGGATATGAATGAAAATGAAGGGTATAGCCCTGACAGTGAGCCGGATGTGAATGAAAATGAAGTGTCTAACCCTGGAAGTGAGCCAGATGTGGCTGAGAAAAGGGGGTCAGACAGGGATAGTGGTGGTGATAGTGAGTCATCTGATGACAGTAAAGCAACCAGTGCAAGTGAGGAAGGCATGGTAGCAGAGGAGATTGAGAGTCCTGAGAGGAAGGCTGAGGCTGACCTTGCAGTCGGACGGAGGATGGCATCTGAAGATGTTGTACAGTTGGCCGGTTCCCTGGCGAAGACTAAGGTGAAAGGAGGAGAGCTGAGCTTTAAAGGCAGGACTCTGAAACTGAACACAGCACAAGTGGATGCTGTTGAAGATGAGAAGTTGTCAGTGTGTGGTGTGGATCTGCATCATGCCAAGGACTCTGAAGGTGATGCTGCAGAGGTGGAAAAAGCCATGGAAGTGGTGGTCACCAAGCCAGGTGCCTCATCAGAAGCTGAGGTTTCAAGTGAAGCTGTGAGGAGCAAGACTGAAGATATGGGGACTGACTCTGTCCAGGAATCTGTTTCTGCCGAAGACAGCGGCGTGGACGGGTTACGGTCCGGATCAGTAGCTGGCATTGGTGAGCTCAAGCGCACTTTCAGGGAGGCTACATCGGAGCCACGTCCCAACAAATGGGAAAAACGATGTGTCACTCCTTTGCCACTGCAGACACACGGGAGCCCAGATGGGATGCAGAACGTGGCTGAAGAGGTAGAGTCTAGGACTGACGGTGTGGCTTCTGGGCATGTCTTGCCAGAAGAGCCTGAAAGTGGGGAACTGGAGAAAAGTGAAAAACCCCCTATACCTTCTGTGATAGTTGGTGACACATGGTCAGTGCACCAGGGACAGGAGGTACATGAGTTTCTGAGGAAGAGTCAGCAGAAGTGTTCTGATGTGTCTGGTCGTACTACTTTGGCCAGGCACTATATTGAATCTGAGCCCGGCCCTAAGGTCAAGATGAAACCGTGTAGGATACCCGAGGCCCGCAGAGAGTATAGGCCTGGGAGGGTACAGGGTAGTGCGGATGCTTCAGATGAAGAGAAAACTGATGTTGGCTATGACAGTGGTGAGGATGAAACTGATGAGGGCCATGACTGGTCCAGAGTTCACTGTCTCTGTTGGATTGTTGACCAGCCCTCCGGTCTGGATGACCAGCCCTCCGGTCTGGAGAAGAGGGAGGGGATATGTGAGACAGTGAAAGAATATGTGGTGAATGAGGTGTATATTTCACCTAAGTACCTTGCTGACTGGTATGAGCGAAATGTGTGGCTTTGTAAACCTGGTGGTAAAGAAAGGTCACTACACCTGCCATTCAGTACAACGCTTGCAGCTCAGACCGAATCCACTCAGGTGTTGATTAGGAAGCCAGAAGTAGGTGCTTGGGAGCACAGTCAGGAGCTCATTCAGTCTGGACAAGGGTCCAGACACAGAAGGTGTCTCCAAGAGTGTGGACTGTCTTTAGCCCGGACACAGGGAGGTGTCCTGGCACAAGGAAGCAGTCTCTAGAGGAGTGTGAGCTATCTCAGTCTGGGTGCGGGAAGGACCCCGGACACAGGAGTAGTCGCAGTGAGAATCCGTGTGAATAGCGGCTGAATAGGAGTGGATCTCCCCCAAAGGTGCTTTCAGACACAAGGAGGAGTGTCTGTGAAAACTCCACACTGGTAACATATGTGATATGTGTTGTTTTGGGCACAGACTGGTAGAGTCTGGGTCCCGGATAGAGAGGGCCATCTATCTAGAGTGTAGTTAGAGGCTAGACAAGCCCAGGATTTCTGTTTATGATTTGTTTTTATCTGTGTGCTGTGGACTTTAATAAAACTGGTTGCGGCCAGTTTTCACCAAACTGCTGTCTGAATGAACTGTTTTCCGTGCCATTCTGTCTACCCAGACAGCGATCCTAGAGCTAAAATCCCCCCGGAAGGCTACAATATGTATATATATATATATATACATATATATATATATATGTATTTTCATGACTATGAAAATTGTAGAATCACACTGAAGGCATCAAAACTATGAATTAACACATGTGAAATTATACATTACACTTTACAAAAAAGTGTGAAGCAACTGAAAATATGTCTTATATTCTAGGTTCTTCAAAGTAGCCACCTATTGCTTTGATTACTGCTTTGCACGCAGAAAAGGTGAACGGATGGACTCTACATGCCTGGTTCCCACCGTGAAGCATGGAGGAGGTGGTGTGATGGTGTGGCGGTGCTTTGTTGATGACACTGTTGGGGATTTATTCAAAATTGAAGCGGTGAGCGTTCCAGCTCACCCCAAACCATCTCGATTAGGTTCAGGTCCGGTGATTGTGGAGGCCAGGTCATCTGGCGTAGCACCCCATCACTCTACTTCTTGGTCAAATAGCCCTTACACAGCCTGGAGGTGTGTTTGGGGTCATTGTCCTGTTTGAAAAATAAATGATGGTCCAACTAAATGCAAACCGGATGGAATAGCATGCCTCTGCAAGATGCTGTGGTAGCCATGCTGGTTTAGTATGCCTTAAATTTTGAATAAATCCCCAACAGTGTCACCACAACGCACCCCCACACATCACACCACCTCCTCCATGCTTCACGGTGGGAACCAGGCATGTAGAGTCCATCCGTTCACCTTTTCTGCGTGCAAAGCAGTAATCAAAGCAAAAGGTGGCTACTTTGAAGAACCTGGAATATAAGACATATTTTCAGTTGTTTCACACTTTTTTGTAAAGTGTAATGTATAATTCCACATGTGTTAATTCATAGTTTTTGATTCCTTCAGTGTGATTCTACAATTTTCACAGTCCTGAAAATACAGAAAAATCGTTGAATGAGGTGTGTCCAAACTTTTGGTCTGTACTGTGTGTGTGTGTGTGTGTGTGTGTGTATGTATAATATAAATATATATACATATATATATACACATACATGCATAGACAGACAGACACACACACACACACACAGTATATACACACATATATACACTGCTCAAAAAATAAAGGGAACACTGAAACAACAGAATATAACTCCAAGTAATTCTAACTTCTGTGAAATCAAACTGTCCACTTAGGAAGCACAACACTGATTGACAATCAATTTCACATGCTGTTGTGCAAATGGAATAGACAACAGATGGAAATTATTGGCAATTATCAAGACACTCAAAGGAGCGGTTCTGCCGGTGGGGACCACAGACCACATCTCAGTACCCATGCTTTTCTGGCTGATGTTTTGGTCACTTTTGAATGTTGGTTGTGCTTTCAACACTCGTGGTAGCATGAGTCGGACTCTGCAACCCACACAAGTGGCTCAGGTAGTGCAGCTCAACCAGGATGGCACATCAATGCGAGCTGTGGCAAGAAGTTTGCTGTGTCTGTCAGCATAGTGTCCAGAGGCTGGAGGCGCTACCAGGAGACAGGCCAGTACACCAGGAGATATGGAGGGGGTCGTAGGAGTGCAACAACCGCAGCTGGACCGCTACCTCTGCTTTGTGCAAGGAGGAACAGGAGGAGCACTGCCAGAGCCCTGCAGAATGACCTCCAGTAGGCCACAAGTGTGCATGTATCTGCACAAACAGTTAGAAACAGACTCCATGAGGATGGTCTGAGTGCCCGACGTCCACAGATGGGGGTTGTGCTCACAGCCCAGCATCATGCAGGACGCTTGGCATTTGCCACAGACCACCAGGATTGGCAAATTCACCACTTGCGCCCTGTGCTCTTCACAGATGAAAGCAGGTTCACACTGAGCACATGTTACAGGTGTGACAGTCTGGAGACGCCGTGGAGTGCGATCTGCCTGCAACATCCTTCAGCATGACCGTTTTGGCAGTGGGTCACTAATGGTGTGGAGTGGCATTTCTTTGGAGGGCCGCACAGCCCTCCATGTGCTCGCCAGAGGTAGCCTGACTGCCATTAGGTACCGAGATGAGATCCTCAGACCCCTTGTGAGACCATATGCTGGTGCGGTTGGCCTTGGGTTTCTCCTAATTCAGGACAATGCCAGACCTCATGTGATTCACCTAGCTGTGTGGCATGGCGCATTGTCCTGCTGGAAAAAACAGTCCTCAGAGTTGGGGAACATTGACTGAGCAGAAGGAATTAACTGTTTTTTCCAGGATAACCTTGTATGCGGCTTGATTCATACGTCCTTCCCAAAGATTAACCTGCCCAGTTCCATCAAATTTCACAGTGGGTGCAAGACACTGTGGCTTGTACGCCTCTCCAGGTCTCCATCTAACCATTAGACCACCAGGTGTCGGGCAAAGCTGAAAATTAGACTCATCAGAGAAGATTACCTTACTCCAGTCCTCTATGGTCCAATCCTTATTGTCTTTGGCAAACTTCAGCCTGGCTCTCCATTGCTTCTCATTGATGAAAGGCTTTTTTCTAGCTTTACATGACTTGAGCCCTGCCTATAGGAGCCTGTTACGAACTGTTCTTGACATGCACTTCACCCCAGCTGCCATTTGCCATTCCTTTTGTAGGTCACTTGATGTTGTCCTGCGGTTGTTGAGTGACATTTGAATAAGATGACGGTCTTTCCCGGTCAATGGAGAGTCGTTTTTGCCCTCTGCCGGTCTGTAGCTTTGCTATCCCCAATGTCTGCTGCTTGACCTTGTTGTAATGGACTGCCGTCTTAGAAATTTTAAGGATGCAGTCAACATGACGGTCACTGTATCCCTCTGCTAGTAAAGCCAGAATTGAGCCCTTCTTTTCCTCACTCAAGACTTTTCTTTTCAACTCCTTTGGCATGGTTAAAAGTTATTTTTTCATTCCTATTACTTTTGGGATATTACTAGCACTTGTTTTGCCATCCAGCTTGTCCTATTGCAAGAGGATTGTGAACACCACAGCAGTGTTTTATATACTTACCTTCATTAAATAAGGTGATCACCTGAACCAAATATTATCAGAAACACATTAAGTAGAATGAGGTGTACTCTGGTTGGAATTCAACTAACACTGGAATGGAATGGCTGTCAGACATGTAGAGAAGCGGATTTTTAGAAAACTGTGCAGTGGTCTCTTAATTTTTGCCAGAGCTGTATGTGTGTGTGTGTGTGTATGTATATATATATATATATTATATATATATATATATATATAACACTTTGTTTTGTGTGTGTAAACATTATAGTTGAACATGCTATGTAATGATATATTGTCTTCAATGGAGAATGAAAAAGAAGAGGTTGAACAAGGAAATTACATCACAATTCTTTTTTTTTTTTTTTTAAATAATATAGCTTTATTTAGCTTACAAAACACATACAAATCCGCATCAAAACTGTGTGGAATTTCAACTGTGTTTTCTGCCAAGAGAGGCGGAAACCGCTCAGAAATTTCCACAAGCAAATCCGCAACGTGCGCACATAACCTTATTATGTTGTCTTCCTCGTCTGTCAGTTTTCTATCCTGTATCTCAAGGACTGATGCTTTGTGTTTGTTATATACCTCCCAGAGTGATGCGTTGTCTGCCGGGCAGTGCGTGGAGTTATGAACTCCGAGGATCAATGTCTTGTGCCTATTCTGCTTTAGGGTCATGCTGATAAAATATTGTCATATATATGGGGATATAAGGGTCCAAGTTGGGGTTGGGAGCTTTCTTTGAAGTCTGAATGGGATCTTCATTGATCTATATTAAGCAGTGATTGTGGTGGGGATCTGGGCTCTGGCAGGGCAGACTGTCCCCTCTGTGCTCCTGCAAATCTGGAAGAGCTGAGAGCGGGGGCTTCCTATGACTCGGGTCCCTGCACTGTTATCAGGTCTTTTCATATGTTTTGTATTCTATTTCTTCAATACTTATTGAATAGAATATGAAATCCTGCAGTTTTTTTCCAATGAAAAGATTTGGAGCACGGTTTAATATTGGATTTGTGCCTTTTTTTGTGTGTGTGTATTTCGCCTTTGTTTTGTGACAATGATCGGTAATTTTTTTGAGGATTTATTTCTATTTAGGGATGATCTCTGATATATTGTATTTGATAACTTTTAGTATAATCACATTATAGGGTTTGTAATATCTGATCATCATCCTTAAATCTAAGTTATTATGCTCTTGAATATAGACATGGTGCATAATTTACATCTGGGGTCTGCAGCCTTCAGCTATCCACTAACCCTAGGTTGGCCACAACTTCTGGAGTTCCACATATTGCAGACCCCAGTCCTACACTGTAGCCTGTATATATCCCTAGGTTGGCCACAACTTCTGGAGTTCCACATATTGCAGACCCCAGTCCTACACTGTAGCCTGTATATATCCCTAGGTTGGCCACAACTTCTGGAGTTCCACATATTGCAGACCCCAGTCCTACACTGTAGCCTGTATATATCCTAGGTTGGCCACAACTTCTGGAGTTCCACATATTGCAGACCCCAGTCCTACACTGTAGCCTGTATATATCCCTAGGTTGGCCACAACTTCTGGAGTTCCACATATTGCAGACCCCAGTCCTACACTGTAGCCTGTATATATCCCTAGGTTGGCCACAACTTCTGGAGTTCCACATATTGCAGACCCCAGTCCTACACTGCAGCCTGTATATATTGTATGTAGCCGCAGTATATTCAGGACTGAGCCTGAGCTTCACAGCCGTCATATTCCTTTGATTGCTCCATATGTTGCCACACTGGCAACAGCTGTGTTTGAAATACTAAGGAGTCAGGACTAAGAGTCCAGAATGTTGCATCTGCTTTTTGTTACATCTAGACTGATACATTTTACCTGTGTGGATATTTAGTAACAAACAGGATAAGAGAGAGAAAGTTGTGTTGCAGATGTGCTGAGCTCACAGAGGATTGTCTGGACTGGTTACGTTGTAATGTATGACTGTGACTCTGTGTCCATCTGTCGGCTGGCATCATTGGGTTAATCCCATACCAGTATCTGTATCCCTGTCCTGCTGATGTTCTGGAACATTCCATGAATTATCAGGACTTTGGCTTCCTGTAGGTCCTGTCTGCGAGGTGACGACCTCGCTGTGTCAGGTGTGGTCCAGAGTTGCCAGGCTGTTTCAGCCAGCGGGCACTGAGTCACGGGTCTTGCTGGTCTTTTTTTTCCCCTCTCTGCAGCAGCTCAGCTTGGCAAAAATTGATCCTTTAGTTGGCAGCTAAATAAACCCACAAGAATTCAGTGAGTGTGATGGAGAGATATGAGGCTATCCTCCAAGACAGGGCTATTTGCTCGCTACTTAGATACATCCAGCAACAAAGTCCATTAGTATATCCTTACTGCCCACGCCATGCCAATATTGTAACGTAAGAGCACTTACAGAGAATCTCTACAGTCATTTTTGGCTTAAGAATTTCCAGCAGATTTTTTTCTTAATATATCTTCATAGTGTTCAAGGCTCAGTTTTTCTGATACAAAGCTCCAAAACCTCTGCATAGATGTAAGTGATAAAATTCTGCTGCCAAAATCCACCACTAATGTAGCTCACAGCGCAATGTGTTTAGAGCTTCTTGGCACCTCCTAGTGGTGACTCTAATCAGTGCTTTGAACCTTTTGCAGATTGTTTTTATTTCACATGATGCGTTTTTTCTTTTTTTTTTTTTTTTTCTTTTTTTTTTGCTGCATATTTTAATGCAAATTGTAAGCTGTTTTACTGTACCAACAAAAGCTATGAGATTTCAGAAATCTCATGCACACACCTAATATTTTTTCCTGACTGATATGGAAAACTGCTGCGCTTTGGCAAATTGCAGCATGTGACTTATTACAGCGTTTTTTCATCCATAGAAAGTAATGGGCAAGTGCAAAAATGCAGGTATCCGGTTTTGCTGCGTTTTTGGTGTAAAAACCTTAAGGAAGTTGCATCATGATTTTTTTTTGTGGGGCACTAAACTTTCATTATGCACAAGAGACAACAAAAAGGAAGCAAAAAAAAAAAACACACACAGCAAAACCTGCTTTTTGGCAGCAGCTTCTTTACTGTCAAGAGAGCAGGTGTTGACCGTGGAAAAAATCGCAGCAAGAACGCAATGTGTGAACATAGCCTAACAGAATACAGCTTCAATTTGTTACATATGGAAGTGGCTCTCTAAGCTTGCACCTGTCTACAGTCATGGCCAAAAGTTTTGAGAATGACACAAATATTATATTTTCACATGTTCTGCTGCCCTCTGGTTTTTATGTGTGTTTGACAGATGTTTTTATCACAGACAGAAATATAATTGCAAACATATGAGTAACAAAAGCTTATATTGACAGTTAGAATGAGTTAATGCAGCAAGTCAATATTTGCAGTGTTGACCCTTCTTCTTCAGGACCTCTGCAATTCTCCCAATCAACTTCTGGACCAAATCCTGACTGATAGCAGTCCATTCTTGCACAATCAATGCTTTCATTTTGTCAGAATTTTTAGGTTTTTGTTTGTCCACCCGTCTCTTGATGATTGACCACAAGTTCTCAATGGGATTAAGATCTGGGGAGTTTCCAGGCCATGGACCCAAAATCTCTATGTTTTGTTCCCTGAGCCATTTAGTTATCACCTTTGCTTTATGGCAAGGTGCTCCATCATGCTGGAAAAGGCATTGTTGATCGCCAAACTGCTCTTGGAGGGTTGGGAGAAGTTGCTCTTGGAGGACATTCTGGTACCATTCTTTATTCATGGCTGTGTTTTTAGGCAAGACTGTGAGAGAGCCGATTCCCTTGGCTGAGAAGCAACCCCACACATGAATGGTTTCAGGATGCTTAACAGTTGTCATGAGACAAGACTGGTGGTAGCGCTCACCTTGTCTTCTCCGAATGAGGCGTTTTCCTGATGTCCCAAACAATCGAAAAGGGGATTCATCAGAGAAAATAACTTTACCCCAGTCCTCAGCAGTCCACTGCCTGTACCTTTTGCAGAATATCAGTCTGTCCATGATGTTTTTTTCTGAAGAGAAGTGGCTTCTTTGCTGCCCTCCTTGAGACCAGGCCTTGCTCCAAGAGTCTCCGCCTCACAGTGTGTGCAGATGCACTCACACCTGCCTGCTGCCATTCCTGAGCAAGCTCTGCACTGCTGGTAGCCCGATCCCGCAGCTGAAATACTTTTAAGAGACGGTCCTGGCGCTTGCTGGTCTTTCTTGGGCGCCCTGAAGCCTTTTTGGCAACAATGGAACCTCTCTCCTTGAAGTTCTTGATGATGCGATAGATTGTTGACTGAGGTGCAATCTTTCCAGCTGTGATACTCTTCCCTATTAGGCCATTTTTGTGCATTGCAATGATGACTGCACGTGTTTCTTTAGAGATAACCATGGTTAACAGAAGAGAAACAATGATGCCAAGCACCAGCCTCCTTTTAAAGTGTCCAGTGGTGTCATTCTTACTTAATCATGACAGATTGATCTCCAGCCATGTCCTCATCAACACCCACACCTGTGTTAATGGAGCAATCACTGAAAAGAGGTTAGCTGGTCCTTTTAAGGCAGGGCTGCAATGATGTTGAAATGTGTTTTGGGGGATAAAGTTCATTTTCTAGCCAAATATTGACTTTGCAAGTAATTGCTGTTAAGCTGATCACTCTTTATAACATTCTGGAGTATATGCAAATTGCCATTAGAAAAAGTGAAGCAGTAGACTTTGTAAAAATTAATATTTGTGTCATTCTCAAAACTTTTGTCCGTGACTGTACATATAATAGAATCATAGAATGTCAGAGTTGGAAGGGACCTCCAGGGTCCAACCCCCTGCTCAATGCAGGAGCCAGTAAACCATCTCAGACAGATGTCTGTCTAGCCTTTTGTTTGAAGACTTCCATTGAAAAGAACGCACCACCTCTTGTGGCAGCTTGTTCAATTCACTGTCAAAAAGGTGTTTCTTTTATCTAATCTGTATCTTCTCCCTTTCAGTTTCATTCCATTGCAACTCAAGTTCCCATGTGCAAATTATAATAAGGATGATCCCTCTACACGGTGACAGCCTTTCAGATATTTGTACACAGCTATTAAGTCTCCTCTTAGCTTTCGTTTTTGCAAGGTAAACATTCCCGGATCCTTTAACTGTTTCTCGTAGGACATACTTTACAGTCCGCTCACCATCCTGGTCACTCTTCTCTGAACTTGCTCCAGTTTTTTAATGTCTTTTTTAAGATGCGGTGCCCAGGACTAGACACAGTATTCCAGATGAGCCATGACCAAGGAGAGAAGACGGGGATAAATACTTAACGTGATCTGGACTCTATGTTCTCTTAATACATCCTAGAACTGTGTTTGCTTTTTTGCTGCTGCATCACACTTTTGACTCATGCAGTCTGTGGTCTATTATTATACACAAGAGGAGCCGTGCGCCATCCAAGCGTGAAGGATTGGTGACTTGGTCCCCCCCAATCCCGAGGAGCTGTACCCCTCCTTTGTGTGAGGGATTGGTGGCTGGGCCCCCCCCTTCCCTGAGGAGCTGTACCCCTCCCATGGGTGAGGGATTGGTGGCTGGTACTACCCCCATCCCTGAGGAGCTGTACCCCTCCCATGCGTGAGTGATTGGAGGGTGGGGCCCCACCACCCCCGAGGAGCTGTACCTGTCCAACGCGCGAGGGGTTGGTGGCTGCGGAACGCAACCACGCCCGGGGAGCTGTACTCAGCCCACGTGTGAGGGATTGGTGGCTGGGGCCCCCCCATCCCTGAGGAGCTGTACCCCTTCCACGTGTGAGGGATTGGTGGCTGGGGCCCCTCCATCCCCGAGGAGCCGTACCCCTGTCACGCGTGAGAGATTGGTGACTGGGCCCTTCCATCGTCGAGGAGCCATACCACTCCCACACGTGAGGGATTGGTTGCTGGGGCCCCACCCACCCCCAAGGAGCCATACCCCTCCCACGCGTGAGGGATTGGTGGCTGGGGCCCCTCCATCCCCGAGGAGCCGTACCCCTCCCACGCGTGAGAGATTGGTGACTGGGGCCCTTCCATCGTCGAGGAGCCATACCCCTCCCACACATGAGGATTGGTGGCTGGGGTCCCATCTTAACCCCGAGTAGCTTTACCCCTCCTATGCGTGATGATTGGTGGCAGGGGCCCCCAGCCCACATGTGTGTGTGTGTGTGTGTGTGGGGTTGGTGGCTCGACCCCTGAATGAGGAGCTGTACCCCTCTTTTGCGCGAGGGATTGGTGGCTGCGGACACCCACCACCCCTGAGGAGCCGTACCTGAATTATTCGCGAGGGGTTGGTGGCTGTGGAACGTCACCCATGTGTGAGGGGTTGGTGGCTGGGCACCCGAATGAGGAGCCATACCCCTCTTTTGCGTGATGGATTGATGACTGCGGACTCCCACCACCTCCGAGGACCCATACCTGGCCCACGCGTGATGTATTGGTGGCGGCTGTGCCCCCCTCCCGAGGAACCATACCTGGCCCACACACGATGAATTGGTGGCTGTGGCTCTCCACCACACCCTAGGAGCTGTACCCCTCCCACACATGTGGTATTAGTGGTGGCTTGGCAACCCCACCCCCAAGGAGCTGTACCCCTCCCACACTTGAAGATTGATGCTTTGGCCCACATGGAGACGTACCTCGCAACCCCCCCGAGGAGCCGTACCTTTCAACTCGCCATTCCTTACCTTCGCCTCTTTCAAAGCACATAGGTAAATCCGCATGCAGATTTATCGCATCCAATACATTTCTATTGTCTAAGGTCTCCTCCTCTCCACGTGCGAGCGAGAGATGCCGCCTCCTCCTCTCTACGCGCGAGGGAGAGATGCCAGGGCCGCCTCCTCTTCTCCACGTGCGAGGGAGAGATGCCGGGGCCGCCTCCTTTCCACGCGTGAGGGAGAGATGCCGGGGCCGCCTCCTCTCCACGCGTGAGGGAGAGATGCCGGGGCCGCCTCCTCCTCTCCACGCGCGAGGGAGAGATGCCGGGCTGCCTCCTCCTCCACACATGAGGGAGATATGCCGGGGCGCCTCCTCTCCACACGCGAGATGCCGGGGCAGGCTCCTCTCCACACGTGAGGGAGAGATGCCGATTCAGCCTCCTCCTCCATGTGCGAGGGAGAGATGCCGGGGCCGCCGCCTCCTCCACGCGCGAGGTAGAGATAGCGGGGCAGCTGCCTCCTCTCCATGTGCGAGGTAGAGATGCCGCCGCCTCCTCTCCATGCGCGAGGGAGAGATGCCGGGACTGCGCCACCTCCTCCTCTCCACGCGCGAGGCAGAGATGCCGGGACTGCCGCCTCCTCCTCTCCACGCGCGAGGCAGAGATGCCGGGACTGCCGCCACCTCCTCCTCCACGCGCGAGGCAGAGATGCCGGGACTGCCGCCACCTCCTCCTCCACGCGCGAGGCAGAGATGCCGGGACTGCCGCCACCTCCTCCTCCACGCGCGAGGCAGAGATGCCGGGACTGCCGCCACCTCCTCCTCCTCCACGCGCGAGGCAGAGATGCCGGGACTGCCGCCTCCTCCTCCACGCGCGAGGCAGAGATGCCGGGACTGCCGCCTCCTCCTCCACGCACGAGGCAGAGATGCGGGACTGCTGCCGCCACCCGCCTCCACCACGCGCGAGGCAGAGATGCCGGGACTGCCGCCGCCACCTCCTCCATGCGCGAGGCAGAGATGCCGGACTGCCGCCACCTACTCCTCCATGCGCGAGGCAGAGATGCCGGGACTGCCGCCACCCTCCTCCACGCGCGAGGCAGAGATGCCGGGACTGCCGCCACCTCCTCCTCCACGCGCGAGGCAGAGATGCCGGGACTGCCGCCACCTCCTCCTCCACGCGCGAGGCAGAGATGCCGGGACTGCCGCCACCTCCTCCTCCACGCGCGAGGCAGAGATGCCGGGACTGCCGCCACCTCCTCCTCCACGCGCGAGGCAGAGATGCCGGGACTGCCGCCACCTCCTCCTCCTCTCCACGCGTGAGGCAGAGATGCCGGGACTGCGCCACCTCTTCTCCACGCGCGAGGCAGAGATGCCGGGACTGCTGCCACCTCTTTTCCACGCGCGAGGCAGAGATGCCGGGACTGCCGCCATCTCCTCCTCTCCACGCGCGAGGCAGAGATGCCGGGACTGCCGCCACCTCCTCCTCTCCACGCGCGAGGCAGAGATGCCGGGACTGCCGCCACCTCCTCCTCTCCTCGCACGAGGCAGAGATGCCGGGACTGCCGCCACCTCCTCCTCTCCACGCGCGAGGCAGAGATGCCGGGACTGCCGCCACCTCCTCCTTTTCCACGCTCGAGGCAGAGATGCCGGGACTGCCGCCACCTCCTCCTCCTTTCCACGCGCGAGGCAGAGATGCCGGGACTGCCGCCACCTCCTCTCCACGCGCTAGGCAGAGATGCCGGGACTGCCGCCACCTCCTCTCCTCTCCACGCGTGAGGCAGAGATGCCAGGACTGCCGCCACCTCCTCCTCTCCACGCGCGAGGCAGAGATGCCAGGACTGCCGCCACCTCCTCCTCCTTCCACGCGCGAGGCAGAGATGCCGAGGACTGCCGCCACCTCCTCCCTCCCACGCGCGAGGCAGAGATGCCGGACTGTCGCCACCTCCTCCTCCCTCCACGCGCGAGGCAGAGATGCCGGGACTGCCGCCACCTCCTCCTCTCCACGCGCGAGGCAGAGATGCCGGGACTGCCGCCACCTCCTCCCTCTCCACGCGCGAGGCAGAGATGCCGGGACTGCCGCCACCTCCTCCTCTCCACGCGCGAGGCAGAGATGCCGGGACTGCGCCACCTCCTCCTCTCCACGCCGAGGCAGAGATGCCGGGACTGCCGCCACCTCCTCCTCCACGCGCGAGGCAGAGATGCCGGGACTGCCGCCACCTCCTCTCCACGCGCGAGGCAGAGATGCCGGGACTGCCGCCACCTCCCCTCCACGCGCGAGGCAGAGATGCCGGGACTGCCGCCACCTCTCCTCTCACGCGCGAGGCAGAGATGCCGGGACTGCCGCCACCTACTCCTCCACGCGCGAGGCAGAGATGCCGGGACTGCCGCCACCTCTCCTCCACGCGCGAGGCAGAGATGCCGGGACTGCCGCCACTCTCCTCCACGCGCGAGGCAGAGATGCGGGACTGCGCCACCTCCTCCACGCGCGAGGCAGAGATGCCGGGACTGCCGCCACCTCCTCCACGCGCGAGGCAGAGATGCCGGGACTGCCGCCACCTCCTCCACGCGCGAGGCAGAGATGCCGGGACTGCCGCCACCTCCTCCACGCGCGAGGCAGAGATGCCGGGACTGCCGCCACCTCCTCCACGCGCGAGGCAGAGATGCCGGGACTGCAGCCACCTCCTCCACGCGCGAGGCAGAGATGCCGGGACTGCCGCCACCTCCTCCACGCGCGAGGCAGAGATGCCGGGACTGCCGCCACCTCCTCCACGCGCGAGGCAGAGATGCCGGGACTGCCGCCACCTCCTCCACGCGCGAGGCAGAGATGCCGGGACTGCCGCCCACCTCCTCCACGCGCGAGGCAGAGATGCCGGGACTGCCGCCACCTCCTCCACGCGGAGGCAGAGATGCCGGGACTGCCGCCACCTCCTCCACGCGCGAGGCAGAGATGCCGGGACTGCCGCCACCTCCTCCACGCGCGAGGGAGAGATGCCGGGCTGCCTCCTCCTCTCCACGTGCGAGTGAGAGATTCCGGGGCCGCCTCTTCCTCTCCATGCGTGAGGTAGAGGGCCTACCTCCTCCTCTCCATGCGCGAGGGAGAATGTCGGGGCCGCCGCTGCCTCCTCTCCACGCGTGAGGGAGAGATGCCGGGACCGCCGCCTCCTCCTCTCCACGCATGAGGGAGAGATGCTGGGGCCACCTCCTCTCCACGCGCGACTGAGATGTTGGGGCCGCCTCCTCTTCATGCGCGAGGGAGAAATGTCGGGGCAGCCGCCTCCTCCTCTCCACACGCGAGGGACAGATTTCGGGGCCGCCGCCTCCTCTTCACGCGTGAGGAAAGGGGCCACCGCCTCCTCCTCCTCTCCACGCTCGAGGGAGAGATGCTGGGGCCGCCTCCTCTCCATGCGCGAGGGAGAAGTGGCTGCGAGGGAGAGGTGGCTGGGAGGGCAATATTACTTATTGTGGGTTCGTACCCAAATACAGGATCTAATATAGGATCAGTAATGTTTGTACACAGTGACTGCACCAGCAGAATAGTGAGTGCAGCTCTGGAGTATAATACAGGATCTAATATAGGATCAGTAATGTTTGTACACAGTGACTGCACCAGCAGAATAGTGAGTGCAGCTCTGGAGTATAATACAGGATGTAACTCAGGATCAGTAATATAATGTATGTACACAGTGACTGCACCAGCAGAATAGTGAGTGCAGCTCTGGAGTATAATACACGATGTAACTCAGGATCAGTAATGTAATGTATGTACACAGTGACTGCACCAGCAGAATAGTGAGTGCAGCTCTGGAGTATAATACAGGACGTAACTCAGGATCAGTAATGTAATGTATGTACACAGTGACTGCACCAGCAGAATAATGAGTGCAGCTCTGGAGTATAATACAGGATGTAACTCAGAATCAGTAATGTAATGTATGTACACAGTGACTGCACCAGCAGAATAGTGAGTGCAGCTCTGGGGTATAATACAAGATGTAACTCAGGGTCAGTAATGTAATGAATGTACAGAGTGACTGCACCAGCAGAATAGTGAGTGCAGCTCTGGAGTATAATACAGGATGTAACTCAGGATCAGTAATGTAATGTATGTACACAGTGACTGCACCAGCAGAACAGTGAGTGCAGCTCTGGAGTATAATACAGGATGTAACTCAGGATCAGTAATGTAATGTATGTACACAGTGACTGCACCAGCAGAATAGTGAGTGCAGCTCTGGAGTATAACACAGGATATAACTCAGGATCAGTAATGTATGTACACAGTGACTGCACCAGCAGAATCGTGAGTGCAGCTCTGGGGTATAATACAGGATGTAACTCAGGATCAGTAATGTAATGTATGTACACAGTGACTGCACCAGCAGAATAGTGAGTGCAGCTCTGGAGTATAACACAGGATATAACTCAGGATCAGTAATGTATGTACACAGTGACTGCACCAGCAGAATCGTGAGTGCTGCTCTGGAGTATAAGGCCGGTGTCACACTTGCGTGTGTGATGCTCTAAACTGGCGCATTAACACCCGTCCCGGAGAGTGTGGCTGCATGTATTTCTATGCAGCCTCACACTCCTGTCCGAGTGCCAGCCGCAGTGCCGGGTGTTTATGCGAGAGACTCGCATCACACGCGCAAGTGTGACACCGGCATAATACTGGACGTAACTCAGGATCAGTACTGGATCAGTAATGTATGAATGCAGTTCCTCATGGGGTGGCTCTGTCTTGTACTCTATTAAGAATTTGCTATTTTTGCACTATGTCTTCTGTCATCCTCTTGCTCATTAGTTATGCAGATCATACACTTTACAAACCACTCCCTTATACCAATTAAAGTATCATGGGTCAAACGAGTATTTTTTAGAAAAAATTCACAATTTTATTATGACAACAATTTAAAATATAAACATGACAGAGCAACTCACTAAGCAGGCTAAGATTTCTTTAGGGAGGACAATTGTGCTTGTAATAATCAATAGGACATGCAGTATATCAATGAAGTATAATATAGATATGTAAACAATTAGCACCTGCGATGATTTGAAAAGTAATGATCTCTCTAATACATCTCCCCTACACAGAGAGGAATCTACATAACCACCTGAGAGATGGACATTAATATATAACGATCATATTAAATATGTAAACAGTAATATTTAAGTGTCAATAATGATTAGAATGTGATAATCTCTTTAATCAATCTCCCCTATAAAACGAGGAATTCACATATCAACATAGAGGTCACATCTATCACATAAAGATCACGTCCACCGTCTCACTTAAGGTGCTAGGTGCTAAAGTGCAATAGAAAACGAATGACAACTCACAAACATGTCCGTACTTACATCTAAGTAGCTGCAGCTAATGAAGCCCCCCCAATGCCTGCCGCCTCAACGCGCGTTTCACCGCTTCTTCGTCAGGAGGCGTGGCCTAAGTTAGCTCAGGTAAGTCTATATATAGGGACCAATATCCAATAAAATCACGTCATCCTTTCAATGCCGGGTCATGTTGCGGCGCTAATACTATTCATAACATCCGGTCTTTCCTTCACCTGTGTCTGCGTCATTATCCCGCCCCCATATGGGATCGTAAAACGGCGCATGCGTTAAAATCGGCTCAGTCTTGTAAATAAGGGATTCCCTTCAGCGCGCCGGGAAGAACGCAGTTTGGCGCTGCTTAGCAACCAAAGCTACGTATCTTCCCACTGAGCGCTTCGGGAATCTCCAGATCTGGCCCGATTCTGTCATGCGCACTAGATCCATGCTGTGCTTTGGCTAATGCTGTAAAGATAAACGTCTCTGAAAATCGTCTCTAAGATAGACCTAATGGTGCTCATATATATCACTAATCTCATTCTAATGAATATCCTATTGTAATGTGCTGATATTTAAAGCAATAACTTAATTATCATAATGCAAAATTAATACAATCCTAATGAGTGATGCTGATGAATGATAAAAATTAATACATGAAATAAATAGGTAATGAATGGATCCTTTCTGTAATTCTGATATTCCCCCTTTTTTAGCTTTGGTAGTTTGTATTATTTTTTAATATTATGCTTTTTATCACAGATTTGTCCCAATTCGTAACAAAGTTTTGTCAACCCCTTGGATCATCCTGCTGATACTTATCCCCCATTCGGAAGCATAGTTGAAATGATTTGCTGAATCCCCAAGAGAGAATTGATGTTATCCCCATATAGCTCCATAAGAAGAATGAATTTCATCATTAATGTCGGATGAACCCCCTGATATAATCGTTATTTATTTTATATATTATATATTTTATTTTATTTTTCATTTTCTTTTTTATTTTTCATTTATTTTTTTATTTTTCATTTTTTATTCTCACTCACCATCACCTAATTATTTTTATTTTTATTTTTTGTCTTTATTGAATATCTCTTGTAAATAATTTCAGCATTGTTGTCACATTCATTACCTATTTATTTCATGTATTAATTTTTATCATTCATCAGCATCACTCATTAGGATTGTATTAATTAATTTTGCATTATGATAATTAAGTTATTGCTTTAAATATCAACACATTACAATAGGATATTCATTAGAATGAGATTAGTGATATATATGAGCACCATTAGGTCTATCTTAGAGACGATTTTCAGAGACGTTTATCTTTACAGCATTAGCCAAAGCACAGCATGGATCTAGTGCGCATGACAGAATCGGGCCAGATCTGGAGATTCCCGAAGCGCTCAGTGGGAAGATACGTAGCTTTGGTTGCTAAGCAGCGCCAAACTGCGTTCTTCCCGGCGCGCTGAAGGGAATCCCTTATTTACAAGACTGAGCCGATTTTAACGCATGCGCCGTTTTACGATCCCATATGGGGGCGGGATAATGACGCAGACACAGGTGAAGGAAAGACCGGATGTTATGAATAGTATTAGCGCCGCAACATGACCCGGCATTGAAAGGATGACGTGATTTTATTGGATATTGGTCCCTATATATAGACTTACCTGAGCTAACTTAGGCCACGCCTCCTGACGAAGAAGCGGTGAAACGCGCGTTGAGGCGGCAGGCATTGGGGGGGCTTCATTAGCTGCAGCTACTTAGATGTAAGTACGGACATGTTTGTGAGTTGTCATTCGTTTTCTATTGCACTTTAGCACCTAGCACCTTAAGTGAGACGGTGGACGTGATCTTTATGTGATAGATGTGACCTCTATGTTGATATGTGAATTCCTCGTTTTATAGGGGAGATTGATTAAAGAGATTATCACATTCTAATCATTATTGACACTTAAATATTACTGTTTACATATTTAATATGATCGTTATATATTAATGTCCATCTCTCAGGTGGTTATGTAGATTCCTCTCTGTGTAGGGGAGATGTATTAGAGAGATCATTACTTTTCAAATCATCGCAGGTGCTAATTGTTTACATATCTATATTATACTTCATTGATATACTGCATGTCCTATTGATTATTACAAGCACAATTGTCCTCCCTAAAGAAATCTTAGCCTGCTTAGTGAGTTGCTCTGTCATGTTTATATTTTAAATTGTTGTCATAATAAAATTGTGAATTTTTTCTAAAAAATACTCGTTTGACCCGTGATACTTTAATTGGTATAAGGGAGTGGTTTGTAATGTTGGTTTGAGTTTCATTAATAATATATACCATTATTTATGGGAATTGTCATATAGATCATACACTTTGTCTCCACCTTTGCTTTTGCTCTCGGTCACAGCCCTGATACCAGCGATGACTCATGTCTGACTATTAATAATCCGCTCACCTGTTATCCGCCCGTTATGTAAGTGCAGAATGTAAATCTATAGGGTGTGAGAACAGTGATAATGATATTACTGGGATGTCGCTGATAATTCACCACCTGGAATGTGGCTATTAATCAAGGTGATGATATTGTAGCCGCTTTTCTGGACTGGATGTCTACAAAAATGTAAAAGATTAAAACCCAACACTTTACCTGGAGCTGCACAGACTCTGCAACCTCTGCCATCACCAGATGCTTCCACCAAGCGACTGCAGATGTGTTACATATATTTTTTTTAATAGAGTTGATAAAAATAACTCTTACCATTTTGTGTATTCAGCTCCTTTGCAGACTTGGTAAGAAGGGATTAGATGCAATCATTGACCATATCACATATAACAGTTTTAGATACACAGGCAGTGATACAGATGACCTTTTCAAAAGTTTTGTAGAATTCTGTTGACATTTAGAGGTGAAATGCAGTCACATTAGAGGCTTTTACTTTCATGCAGACTTTATATACATACCTGTGCTGCTCTAGTCTCTGTCCCTTTTCCCCTCTGCTGCTCCAGCCTCTGTCCCTTTTCCCTGTACTGCTCTAGTCTCTGTCCCTTTTCCCCTAGGCTACTCTAGTCTCTGTCTCTTTTCCCCTGTGCTGCTCTAGTCTCTGTCCCTTTTCCTCTGTGCTGCTCTAGTCTCTGTCCCTTTTCCCCTGTGCTTCTCTAGTCTCTGGCCCTTTTCCCCTGTGCTGCTCTAGTCTCTGTCCCTTTTCCCCTGATGTGCTCTAGTCTCTGTCCCTTTTCCCCTGTGCTCCTCTAGTCTCTGTCTCTTTTCCTCTGTGCTGCTCCAGTCTATAAATATATGTATACATGGCCGCTGTATATGTGCAAATGACCTGATCTTCTCCTCGCTGCGCCTACTAATCTTTCCTCTGTGCTGCTCATGTCTCTGCCCCTTCTCGCCAATGCTGCTCCTGTTTCTGCCCCTTGTCCCCATGCTGCTACTGTCTCTGCCCCTTCTTACCAGTGCTGCTCCTGTCTTTCTGCCCCTTTTCTTCCATGCTGTTCATGTTTCTGCCCTTTTTCGCCATTGCTGCTCATGTCTCTGCTCTTTTTTCCCAGTGGTCATGTCATAGCCTCTTCTTGCCAGTGCTGCTCTTGGGTCTGCCCCTTCTTACCAGTACTGCTCCTATATCTGCCCCTTCTCGCCGAAGCTGCTCCTGTCTCTGTCCCTTTTCCCATGTGCTGCTCAGGTCTCTGTCCCTTTTCCCCTGTGCTGCTCCTGTCTCTGTCCCTTTTCCCCTGTGCTTCTCCGATCCCTTTTCCCTTGTGCTTCTCCAGTCTCTGTCCCTTTTCCCCTGTGCTTCTCCGCTTTCTGTCCCTTTTCCTCTGTGCTTCTCCAGTTTCTGTCCTTTTTCCCCTGTGCTTCTCCGGTCTCTGTCCTCTTTCCCCTGTGCTTCTCTGGTCTCTGTCCTTTTTCCCCTGTGCTGCTTCTGTCTCTGTCCCTTTTCCCCTGTTCTGCTCCTGTCTCTGTTCCTTTTCCCCTGTGCTTCTTCGTTCCCTTTTCTCCTGTACTTCTCCGATCCCTTTTCCCCTGTGCTTCTCCGATCCCTTTTCCCCTGTGCTTCTCCAGTCTCTGTCCCTTTTCCCCGTGCTGCTCCGCTCTCTGTCCCTTTTCCCCTGTGCTTCTCCGGTCTCTGTCCTTTTTCCCCCTGTTCCTCTCCGATCTCTGTCTCTTTTCCCCTGTGCCTCAATGGGTTTCTGTCTCTTTTCCCCTGTGCTTCTCCAGTCTCTGTCTCTTTTCCCCTGTGCTGCTTCTGTCTCTGTCCCTTTTCCCCTGTGCTTCTCCAGTCTCTGTCCCTTTTCCCCTGTGCTTCTCCAGTCTCTGTCTCTTTTCCCCTGTGCTGCTTCTGTCTCTGTCTCTTTTTCCCTGTGCTTCTCCGGTCTCTGTCTCTTTTCCCCTGTTCTTCTCCAGTCTCTGTCTCTTTTCCCTGTGCTGCTTCTGTCTCTGTCTCTTTTCCCCTGTGATTCTCTGGTCGCTGTCTCTTTTCCCTGTGCTTCTCCGGTCTCGGTCTCTGTCTCTTTTTCCCTGTGCTTCTCCGGTCTCTGTCTCTTTTACCCCTGTGCTGTTCTGGTCTCTGTCCCCTCTTGCTGGTGAGCTCATGTCTCTGCTTCTTCTCCCCAGGGTTGATTTCTCTGCTTTGCCCCCCACAGGGTCCTGAATGTGTGCACGGGCAGATTTTTTCCCTCTCTGTTTTTAAGGGCTGCTGGATGATCTGGGTGGGCCCCCCGGGGAAACCTGCGCTGATTCCCCTCGCGGGGAAAATCCCCGTTTCCCCCTTTTGGGCTGAAGTTGAAGGGGACCAGGGGGAAAACGGGTCCATTAAGAGCTGCCGGGTCGCCCGCATCCAGCTGCTCAACAACGTTTGGGGAGTTCCCACCCTGTCCGTGGAAAGTTCAGGACAGGAAGTCTGGAGGCCGTGGCCCAGAGGCTGGAGCCCCCAGAGGTAATGACGTCTGGCTTGATTCGTCCGGGCTGAAAATCGGATATTCCATTTTAAAACATTTATTGCCCCTTTATCAGTTGGGATGGGAATCAAGATGGGGCTTCCAAAGAAGATGGGGGTCCCAGACCCCAAAAAGATTACCCATAAATATCTGGACCTTAGCGAGGTGAATCCCCTTTTTGGGGGAGTAATTTCCCAAAAAGTTTCCCAAAACACTGATTTAAAAAAAATGGGTTTTGTGATGAAACGGTTTCACACAACGCGGCTGCTGCCGTCCGAAACCCGTAAACGCAGGGATTTATAATTATCCCCCCTTCCACTTAGGAACTTTCAGTCTCTGGCGCCCCCCTTAACCCCCAGGTCAGTCAGGGGAAATGCACCCAGGATAATCAAATTTTGCCAAAACGGGTCACTTGGATGTGTGCTGGCTTTGGGGACGCTGCCTTTTTGGGGAATTTTTAATTTTTCTCCGAGCCGCCCCCCCGGGAATAAAACTTATAATACCCGCCCCGTCACTGCCCCAAACCCCCCCCCTAAGTCAACCTTAACACCCCCTTCCCTTTTAAAACTGCCACCGCTACGGTTTTTTTTACTGAACCAAATTTTTCAAGAGGGGCCTACAACCCCCAAAAAAAAACGTAGTGCTTCAGGCACGGGGCAAATTCGTTATAAAGCAGGGGGGAAAAAACCCAAAAAAATTTATAAGGGGTTTTTTCCCTTAAAAAAAAAGGGATTTCTTATACAAATAAAAAGATGGAACAAACGAGGCAATATAGTTTTTTACAAAAAAACAGTTATAAAAAAAAACGGGGGTTAAGAAAAGAAAGACTCACATGATAGTTAAAAATTTATTTACAGGGAAACCAGGGGGGGGGGGGAGCCCCACGTCATAGTTCATTTTCAGATCCTTAGTCCCCCACATCACAGCAAAGGGCGAGAAAAGGGGGGTCACTGACAGACTTTTACCTGGGGCTGCTGACCCCATAAAAGGGGAGGGTTTTTTTGGCCAACCCCCAGGGAAAAGAATGTATGATT
>JARQOD010000001.1:391832268-391924119 GCA_033576555.1 Oophaga sylvatica
AACAGCGCTCCTGCCCGCACCAGGCGTAGCTCTGCTGCCCGCTCCAGGCGTAGCGCTCCTGCCCGCTCCAGGCGCAGCGCTCTTGCCCGCTCCAAGCGCAGCGCTCCTGCCCGCTCCAGTCGCAGCGCTCCTGCCCGCTCCAGTCGCAGCGCTCCTGCCCGCTCCAGGCGCAGCGCTCCTGCCCGCTCCAGAGCAGCGCTCCTGCCCTCCCCAGGCGCTGCGCTTGCAGCTGTATAGCAGAGAACATGTATGCGCAGACTTCTTGAAACGATCAGTAAACTATTCTTGAGAACACAGAGGATCTACTATATAATTGTCTTATCCTGTCTGTCTGTTTGTCGGTCTGTCTGTCCAGGAAATCCCGCGTCGCTCATTGGTCCGGCAGCGGCCAATCAGCGCCACGGGATTTCACAAAAAAATGGCGGCCGTTAGCGGCTCATCTTCGGGACGGAGGTCAGCGGCGCCGTCGGTCGAGGTCCTTCTGCTGCTAGCGGCCGGGATATGAGCGCCTCGCGCCGGTCATCTCCCCGCTGCCTCGCCGCTGACCTCCGTCCCACAGACATGTGTGACCAACTTTTTACTATTGATGCCGCACATGTCGCATCAATAGTAAAAAGATCTAATGTAAAAATAATAAAAAAATAATAAATAATGATATTCTCACCTTCCGGCAGCCCTCGCAGCTTTCCCGCCTCTCAGCGACGCTCCCGGCCAATCCCGTTCCCTTGCAACAATCACCCCAATGTCGTAGCATCACGCGAGACCGCTACGTCATCTGGGGTGATTCTCGCAATGCATTATTGGGAACGGGATTGGCGGGAGCGTCACTGAGAGGCGGGAAAGCTGCGGGGGACGCCGGAAGGTGAGAATATCACTTTTTTATTTTAATTATTGTTTTTACATGGATATGGTACCCAGGGCCTAGAGGAGAGTCTCCTCTCCTCCAGACCCTGGGTACCATCCGCACATGAACCGCTTACTTTCCGCATGGTGGGCACAGCCACATGCGGAAAGTAATCGGTTCAATGCATTCCTATGGCTGCGGAATCGCCGCGGTTCCGCAAAAAAGAATGAGCATGCTGCGGATTCTCCCGCGATGCGATTCTGCCACGGAAAAACCCGCAGCATGTGCACAGCATTGCGGAATCCCATAGGCCATAATGAGTTGTATTGTGTAAGCGGTCTTGCGGCGTTTCCGCCTAGGAATCCGCAACGTGTGCACAGGCCCGGATACTTCTGCTGCGAGCGCCCGCTCATGTCCCGGATTCTCGCAGCGGAAGTACCCGCACAGGCAGCGGCGCTGACATCCATGCAGCTAGGATGTCAAGAGAGGACCGGGAGCGGCGCTGTGGGTCGGGATGCTTCTTCTGCGAGCGCCCGCTCATGTCCCGGGTTCTCGCAGCGGAAGTAGCCGCATAGGCAGCGGCGCTGACATCCATGCGGCTAGGATGTCAAGAGAGGACCGGGAGCGGCTCTGCGGGTCGGGATACTTCTGCTGCGAGCGCCCGCTCATGTCCCGGGTTCTCGCAGCGGAAGTAGCCGCATAGGCAGCGGCGCTGACATCCATGCGGCTAGGATGTCAAGAGAGGACGGGAGCGGCTCTGCGGGTCGGGATACTTCTGCTGCGAGCGCCCGCTCATGTCCCGGGTTCTCGCAGCGGAAGTAGCCGCATAGGCAGCAGCGCTCTCCGGTCCTCACAATACAATTCGATGATTGGTCGCGGTCTTTCACCGCGACCAATCAACGATCTTGCCACTAAACTTAAACACCGCTGTGTCGGCCGCATACATATTCTAGAATACCCGATGCATTAGAATCGGGCCACCATCTAGTTTTTAATAAAAGGTAAATTGGAAAGTTGATTGCCTTTGTAAACATTTTGCAATTTCTTTACCATTTCCAGACTAAACAATCCCATTAGAAGGTGAATTCTCGAGCTGCAGATGTCGTTGCTGATATTTTGTATTGAAATCAGTTGAGATGACGGACGGTCACATGTTCATGACTGCAATTTCACCCGAAAGGAACAAATATAGCAGCGAAATCCAGACCAATGTGCGTAGATTGCACTGCAGGAATTGCTGCGTATTTCCTACAGATTTCACTCTTTGCAGACAAGTTTGTGATGAATTAGGACCAGAATCTGAACAAACGCTGAAGAAAAGAGGCTTTCCTGTGTTTTCTCATTGAATTGTTATAAACGAGGAATATGGGGACAGGAAAAGATCCGTAATCAGATTATGTACTAATGAGATGAGCCTGGAGCGCATGTCCTGTAGATAAGAAGGGATAGATCTGTGTCTGTTCTGTACGTGCATGTATCGTATATATAGAATATTCAGCACATATGTATATGCTGTGCGGTGTCAGGTAATGTTTTACTGTCTGCGCTGGTTTCCATCCTCCAGTATGAGTATTGTTATGCGTCTGACCTTGGGGAGAGACCTCGTTGGATTGTTGCCATGCTACATATAGCAAGACTGATCACGTGGTATGCAGGAAGGAGTGACCCCCGAGTCTGTTCCCCCTGCGCCCACTTGTTACTTGTTCTGATATGTATATTCAGTCGGTGTAAGAGCTGCTTTGTGTGCTACGTCCATTGTTCCTTGAATTACATAGTGTGATGAACACATGAGATGGGACCATGCTGAGACGGGACCCCTGTTTTCATTTCCAGTTTGTTTAAGAAAAAGCAAACAAACAGTGCTTTACTAACCTTCCCCAGGTCCAGTGCTGAGTCTCATCCACTGCTCTTTATTATCTGCAGCGCTAATGTTGCGACAACACTGCTGCAGCCAATAGCTCAGTGGTTCTTCCCGAGTTGCTGGTTTGAGAGGCTCAGAGCCACTTATCTTACCAATTGATTGCAGCGCTGTTGACATGATGTTAGGGCTGCAGACAATAACAGACACCAGACACAGCAAAGCCCAAAGCTGGTGTCTTTTGTTGTCAGCAACCAAGAAATAGGGATTTTCTGATATCGGTGGAGGTTCTCATCATAAGAAAATTACAGTGAATAACATTGCTGAACCCCACATTCTACCGCCCCCCTCCCCCAATCTTCTTTATTCTTGTGTACAGCAGAAATAACCTGCAGAGTATGTGGAGTCAGAATTCATGGGTTATGCCCAACTTCTCTGCGGTTACTTTATAATACATTCCTTTTTCTTTCATTGCTTCCTAAGGAGAAAAGTTCTGAACAAGTAACACCGGTAACGATGACCATAATGTCGTACAAGTTACTGTAGTGCAGTCTAGTAATTATAGATTGCTGGAATTGTAGTTCTGTTCATTCTATTATTCCCCAAACTATAAAATTTAAAAATTTAAGAGCAACAATAAAGGTTTTTTCTACATAAACATATTACTGTATATAAAAATCCGTGTCTATTACTGATCCTGAGTTACCGTACATCCTGTATTATACTCCAGAGCTGCACTCACTATTCTGTTGGTGCAGTCACTGTGTACATACATTACAATACTGATCCTGAGTTACATCCTGTATTATACTCCAGAGCTGTACTCACTATTCTGCTGGTGCAGTCACTGTGTACATACATTACATTACTGATCCCGAGTTACATCCTGTATTATACTCCAGAGCTCCACTCACTATTCTGCTGGTGGAGTCACTGTGTACATACATTACATTACTGATCCTGAGTTACCTCCTGTATTATACTCCAGAGCTGCACTCACTATTCTGCTGGTGGAGTCACTGTGTACATACATTACATTACTGATCCCGAGTTACCTCCTGCATTATACTCCAGAGCTGTACTCACTATTTTGCTTGTGCTGTCATTGTGTACATACATTATATTACTGATCTTGTACTGATCCTGAGTTACATCCTGTATTATACCCCAGAGCTGCACTCACTATTCTGCTGGTGCTGTCATTGTGTACATACATTACTGATCCTGAGTTACATCCTGTATTATTCTCCAGAGCTGCGCTCACTATTCTGCTGGTGCAGTCACTGTGTACATACATTACATTACTGATCCTGAGTTACATCCTGTATTATACTCCAGAGCTGCGCTCACTATTCTGCTGGTGCAGTCACTGTGTACATACATTACTGATCCTGAGTTACATCCTGTATTATACTCCAGAGCTGCACTCACTATTCTGCTGGTGCAGTCACTGTGTACATACATTACTGATCCTGAGTTACATCCTGTATTATACTCCAGAGCTGCACTCACTATTCTGCTGGTGCAGTCACTGTGTACATACATTACTGATCCTGAGTTACATCCTGTATTATACTCCAGAGCTGCACTCACTATTCTGCTGGTGCAGTCACTGTGTACATACATTACTGATCCTGAGTTACATCCTGTATTATACTCCAGAGCTGCGCTCACTATTCTGCTGGTGCAGTCACTGTGTACATACATTACTGATCCTGAGTTACATCCTGTATTATACTCCAGAGCTGCGCTCACTATTCTGCTGGTGCAGTCACTGTGTACATACATTACTGATCCTGAGTTACATCCTGTATTATACCCCAGAGCTGCACTCACTATTCTGCTGGTGCAGTCACTGTGTACATACATTACTGATCCTGAGTTACATCCTGTATTATACTCCAGAGCTGTACTCACTATTCTGCTGGTGCAGTCACTGTGTACATACATTACTGATCCTGAGTTACATCCTGTATATACTCCAGAGCTTCACTCACTATTCTGCTGGTGCAGTCACTGTGTACATACGTTACTGATCCTGAGTTACATCCTGTATTATACTCCAGAGCTGCACTCACTATTCTGCTGGTGCAGTCACTGTGTACATACATTACTGATCCTGAGTTACCTCCTGTATTATACTCCAGAGCTGCACTCACTATTCTGCTGGTGCAGTCACTGTGTACATACATTACTGATCCTGAGTTACATCCTGTATTATACTCCAGAGCTGCGCTCACTATTCTGCTGGTGCAGTCACTGTGTACATACATTACTGATCCTGAGTTACATCCTGTATTATACCCCAGAGCTGCACTCACTATTCTGCTGGTGCAATCACTGTGTACATACATTACTGATCCTGAGTTACATCCTGTATTATACTCCAGAGCTGTACTCACTATTCTGCTGGTGCAGTCACTGTGTACACACATTACTGATCCTGAGTTACATCCTGTATATACTCCAGAGCTTCACTCACTATTCTGCTGGTGCAGTCACTATGTACATAAATTACATTACTGATCAGTTACTTCCTGTATTATACTCCAGAGCTGCACTCACTATTCTGCTGGTGCAGTCACTGTGTACATACATTACTGATCCTGAGTTACATCCTGTATTATACTCCAGAGCTGCGCTCACTATTCTGCTGGTGCAGTCACTGTGTACATACATTACTGATCCTGAGTTACATCCTGTATTATACTCCAGAGCTGCGCTCACTATTCTGCTGGTGCAGTCACTGTGTACATACATTACTGATCCTGAGTTACATCCTGTATTATACCCCAGAGCTGCACTCACTATTCTGCTGGTGCAATCACTGTGTACATACATTACTGATCCTGAGTTACATCCTGTATATACTCCAGAGCTTCACTCACTATTCTGCTGGTGCAGTCACTATGTACATACATTACATTACTGATCAGAGTTACTTCCTGTATTATACTCCAGAGCTGCACTCACTATTCTGCTGGTGCAGTCACTGTGTACATACATTACTGATCCTGAGTTACATCCTGTATATACTCCAGAGCTTCACTCACTATTCTGCTGGTGCAGTCACTGTGTACATACGTTACTGATCCTGAGTTACATCCTGTATTATACTCCAGAGCTGCACTCACTATTCTGCTGGTGCAGTCACTGTGACTACATACATTACTGATCCTGAGTTACATCCTGTATTATACTCCAGAGCTGCACTCACTATTCTGCTGGGTGCAGTCACTTGTCATACATTACTGATCGAGTTACATCCTGTATTATACTCCAAGCTGCACACATTTGCGGGCAGTCACTGTGTACATACATACTGATCTGAGTTACATCTGTATTATACTCCAGAGCTGCACTCACTATTCTGTGGTGCAGTCACTGGTACATACATTACTGATCCTGATTACTCCTGTATTATACTCCAGAGCTGCACTCACTATTCTGCTGGTGCAGTCACTGTGTACAACATACTATCCGAGTTACATCCTGTATTATACTCCAAGCGCCTCACTATTCTGCTGGTGCAGTCACTTGTACATACATTACTGATCCTGAGTTACACCTGTATTATACTCCAGAGCTGCGCTCACTATTCTGCTGTGCAGTCATGTGTACATACATTACTGATCCGAGTTACACCTGTATTAACCCCAGAGCTGCACTCACTATTCTGCTGTGCATCACTGTGTACATACATACTGATCCTGATTACATCCGTATTATATCCAGAGCTGACTCACTATTCTGCTGGTGCATCACTGTGTACAACATTACTGACCTGAGTTACATCCTGTTATACTCCAGAGCTTCTCCTATTCTGCTGGGCAGTCACTGGACATACATTACTGATCCTGATTAATCCTGTATTATACTCCAGAGCTGCACTCACTATTCTGCTGTGCAGTCACTGTGTACATACATTACTGATCCTGGTTACTCCTGTATTATACTCCAGAGCTGACTCACTATTCTCTGGTGCAGTCACTGTGTACTACATTACTGATCCGGTTACTCCTGTTTATACTCCAGAGCTGCCTCACTATTCTGCTGTGCAGTCACTTGTACATACATTACGATCCTGAGTTACATCCTGTATTATACCCCGAGCTGCACCAATTCTGTGGTGCAATCACTGTGTACATACATACGACCTGAGTTACTCCGTATTAACTCCAGAGCTACTCACTATTCTGCTGGTGCAGTCACTGTGTACACACTTACTGACCTAGTTACATCCTTATATACCCAGCTTCACTCACTATTCGCTGTGCGTCACTTTACTACATACATTACTGTCGAGTTACTTCCTGATATACTCCAATCACTCACTATTTGTGGTGCAGTCACTGTGATGTCATACATTACATTACTGATCCTGAGTTACATCCTGTATTATACTCCAGAGCTGCACTCACTATTCTGCTGGTGCAGTCACTGTGTACATACATTACATTACTGATCCTGAGTTACATCCTGTATTATACTCCAGAGCTGCACTCACTATTCTGCTGGTGCAGTCACTGTGTACATACATTACATTACTGATCCTGAGTTACATCCTGTATTATACTCCAGAGCTGCACTCACTATTCTGCTGGTGCAGTCACTGTGTACATTACATTACTGATCCTGAGTTACATCCTGTATTATACTCCAGAGCTGCACTCACTATTCTGCTGGTGCAGTCACTGTGTACATACATTACATTACTGATCCTGAGTTACATCCTGTATTATACTCCAGAGCTGCACTCACTATTCTGCTGGTGCAGTCACTGTGTACATACATATACTGATCCTGAGTTACATCCTGTATTATACTCCAGAGCTGCACTCACTATTCTGCTGGTGCAGTCACTGTGTACATACATTACTGATCCTGAGTTACATCCTGTATTATACTCCAGAGCTGCACTCACTATTCTGCTGGTGCAGTCACTGTGTACATACATTACATACTGATCCTGAGTTACATCCTGTATTATACTCCAGAGCTGCACTCACTATTCTGCTGGTGCAGTCACTGTGTACATACATTACTGATCCTGAGTTACATCCTGTATTATACTCCAGAGCTGCACTCACTATTCTGCTGGTGCAGTCACTGTGTACATACATTACTGATCCTGAGTTACATCCTGTATTATACTCCAGAGCTGCACTCACTATTCTGCTGGTGCAGTCACTGTGTACATACATTACTGATCCTGATTTTACATCCTGTATTATACTCCAGAGCTGTACTCACTATTCTGCTGGTGCAGTCACTGTGTACACACATTACTGATCCTGAGTTACATCCTGTATATACTCCAGAGCTTCACTCACTATTCTGCTGGTGCAGTCACTATGTACATACATTACATTACTGATCAGAGTTACTTCCTGTATTATACTCCAGAGCTGCACTCACTATTCTGCTGGTGCAGTCACTGTGTACATACATTACATTACTGATCCTGAGTTACATCCTGTATTATACTCCAGAGCTGCACTCACTATTCTGCTGGTGCAGTCACTGTGTACATACATTACATTACTGATTTGAGTTACATCCTGTATTATACTCCAGAGCTGCACTCACTATTCTGCTGGTGCAGTCACTGTGTACATACATTACTGATCCTGAGTTACATCCTGTATTATACTCCAGAGCTGCACTCACTATTCTGCTGGTGCAGTCACTGTGTACATACATTACATTACTGATCCTGAGTTACATCCTGTATTATACCCCAGAGCTGCACTCACTATTCTGCTGGTGCAGTCACTGTGTACATACATTACATTACTGATCCTGAGTTACATCCTGTATTATACCCCAGAGCTGCACTCACTATTCTGCTGGTGCAGTCACTGTGTACATACATTACTGATCCTGAGTTACCTCCTGTATTATACTCCAGAGCTGCACTCACTATTCTGCTGGTGCAGTCACTGTGTACATACATTACATTACTGATCCTGAGTTACATCCTGTATTATACCCCAGAGCTGCACTCACTATTCTGCTGGTCAGTCACTGTGTACATACATTACATTACTGATCCTGAGTTACATCCTGTATTATACTCCAGAGCTGCACTCACTATTCTGCTGGTGCAGTCACTGTGTACATACATTACATTACTGATCCTGAGTTACATCCTGTATTATACTCCAGAGCTGCACTCACTATTCTGCTGGTGCGGTCACTGTGTACATACATTACATTACTGATCCTGAGTTACATCCTGTATTATACCCCAGAGCTGCACTCATTATTCTGCTGGTGCAGTCACTGTGTACATGGAGCTGTCTGTGGTATACGCTGTATACACTAGTGTTGCAGTAGTTTGCTGTCAGCTCCTGTCCATTAGGAGTGATTCTGTAATACAGCTGTGAATCTTCCTCCTATTTCCTCGCTCCACATTTCTGTAATTCATGGATTTATTTGCTTGCTTTTGTCCCTGAGGTGAATCCTCAGGAAATTCATTATTTTCTTAGCATATTTTAATTAGCGTCTTGCATCGTTACCAGACAGCAGTCGCGGCCTCCGCTGGGCATCTCTGACAATATATTTCCATCTCTGGCCAGGTGAGAACCTCCTAACGGAGGTGTAAAGTGGATCTAGTGGCGCACGCAGTAGCTGTGGTGCTGTACTGTGATTGGTGAGGAGATTTGGACCAATCGGAGGTCCGCACAGACCGGCATCTGCTGACATCCACCTCTTTGTACAGTTATTTGTGCTGCAAATCGCAGTGTAAAATTTTTTTTTTTTCTCTTCTCAATACCTGGCCAGGCACCATTCTTTTCGGGACCACAATGCTGTGCAGTAAAGTACTGAATTATTATCTGCATCTAGATAGAGTGCCTCAGTGCAGACAGTGTGTGTTCTTGTGTTCCTGCAGGCAGCGTGGAGCCTGAAGACCCGAGCTCTGACCGAGATGGTTTATGTGGATGAGATCGACGTCGATCAAGAGGGGATCGCTGAGGTGACGTTGGATGAAAACGCCATTGCCCAGGTGGCACGTAAGTCAGATGTGGAGAGAGAAAGATCAAGTGCATTGTCATCTCTGATTGGCTGCAGCCGTCACATGTCCATAAAACCCAATGGTAACTGATACCCCACTGCAGTTGCCCTCATGTTTGTACAACCTAGTATTGCCTGGGTCCCTGCCACTGTGGCCTGTGATTGGCTGCAGTGATCACATGTCCATACAACCTAGCGTTGCCTGTGTCTCCGCCATTTTCACCAGTGATTGGCTGCAGTGGTCACAGGAAAAAATCAGAAAAGAATGCTAATATGACCAGACTGACATTTAATTACTGTAGCACATCACTGGTGACAGGAAACCTGGGCAATGCTTGGAGAGTAGCTGGGTGTAAATGCTAAGTGACAGCGTTCATCCATGCTATGGCACTTATAAAATGGGATGGACAATCCCTTTAAGGTTTTTTTTCACAGTAGACTTTCATGTAATGCCAGGACTTTTCATTGGTGAAGTCCTAAGGCCAGCGTCAGACACAACGTATAAAAATACGGACAGTATTTTACGGACGTAATACGCAGAAAAGTTCCCTGAACAGTGATCCGTATTTCATCCGTTTTCAGGCTGCGGCTGCGTATTTTGCGCATGTAAGCATCCGTATGCAATCTGTATTGCATCCGTAGAGTGTTTTTTTTTCTCGCAAAATGGACATTTAAACCGTTTTTAGGTCTGAAAATCATTTAAATCATCATCATCAAGCCTATTTATTGGCTCTGCATCAGGTGGCAGCCCCCAATCTGGCTATTTTGGTGCTGTGCTTGTGTTAGAGTACTGCTGCTTGTTTGCCAATATGTCTGACACTCTTCACTTCACCCCAACTGACCGAGTTCTGTACAACTGGGTTTTGTCCCGCCGCTTTGGGCAGTCTTACCCAGTGATAGTTGATCCGCGGAGGAGGAGACGAATGTGGGTGCATTCACAGTTGAGGAACCGCCTCACTAAAGGCCATTTTCACCGCCTTTATGCATCTCTTCGGACACATCCCAACAAGTTTTTTCTATATTGTCGGATGAGCATTGCCACATTTTGTTGGAGATCGTGCGCCAAGGGATCACCTACCAGGACACCAGGATGCGCAAAGCTATCTCTGCAGAGGTACGACTTCTCCTTACGTTACGGTATGTATTCCTCACCTACATACTGTATGTTGATGATGTGTTTTCCCACAACTTCTCGTTTCCACTTATGCCTTTTGCTTAATTATCTTCATAATATATCCCAAATATCAGCTCTAAGTAACAATACTATGATGTTTATGTAAAAATCACATAGACCTCTGACTTGTGTATAATTTTTGTTAGGCTTGTTTGTAATTTACATCCTTTTATGGTTATCTATAGTGCATTTGCGAAACCTTTGGCCTGGTGTAATGTTTTATCTCTCTACATTTGTTTAATTGTAGGTTCCTGACAACTGAAATTTCATATGCCGCACTCCATCTGGAGTTTTTGATTGGGAGATCAACCATATCTGGCATTGTTCGTGATACATGTTCCCAACTCTGGGACAGACTTCATCAAGTGGTCATGGCTGAACCCAAGATGGAAGACTGGATGAGGATTGCCAGGGGATTTGAGGAACAATGGCAATTTCCAAATTGTATTGGAGCCCTGGATGGGAAGCACATCCGTGTGCGTAAGCCGCCGAACTCAGGGTCCCAATTCTATAATTATAAACAATATTTTTCTGTGGTGCTGTTGGCTCTGGTTGACAGTAACTACAGGTTTATAATTCTAGACATTGGGGACTATGGAAGAACTGGAGACTCCAGAGTCTTCAATTCTTCCATTATGGGTCGGCGGCTACGCAATAACGAGTTGCACCTACCACCAGCACGTCAACTTCCTGGCTCCAATCTTGAACCTGTGCCGTATGTTGTAGTTGGGGATGAGGCCTTCCAACTATCAAGGAATGTAATGAGGCCATATCCGCAACAAAACCTTGACGACCGGCGTAGGATCTTTAACTTGCGCCTATCACGGGCCAGGCGCCTGTTAGAGTGTGTCTTTGGCATTCTTTGTGCAAAATGGCGGGTCCTCCAGTCTGCTATTCAGCTGAGTGAAGCCAACGTCAATGAGGTCATCAAAGCATGTGTTGTCCTACATAATTTCACTAGAATGCATGATTGTGGCCCATCTGATGTTGGTGAATGTGTGGTGACCAATGTGGATATGCCTACTCCCCTTGTCATTACTTTACATCGCCCACTCTCAGGACTCAAAACCCGTGATATATTTACCCAGTATTTTGTGTCACCTCAAGGTACTACAACCTGGCAAGATGAGGCATTATCAATGCTGTAATGTTATGTGTTTATAGATAAATATGTTTTTTCACTGACATAGTCTTTGTGTCTGGTGTTAATGTTCATAACAGATGTGTAGGTGGGGTCCTATAAAGAAGTTATGAAAGAAGAGTCCAAACTTGCCATTAAAATTTGTTTTTATATTGGCAAACTCTCACTTGAGGTAGTGACTACCATATTTTTGTCATATGGTATTTGTCTTGAGAGCAGAATAGTGTAAGTCTGCATTATTACACAACAAGTACCAAAAGAAGTCATAAAAAAATAACAAACATTTGTATAAATAATAATACATAATCAAAATAACAAACTTTCACTATGGCTAGTGAAGACCATATGTGAAACATATGTTGGATTTTTTACATTAGACTAGTGCAAATATGCATTAGACAACATGGAGTAAAATTAAAGATAAAAAAATAAACATTGGTATAAATAATAATAGATAATGAAAATAACCAACTGTCACTTTGCCTACTGAAGACCTATGTGTACCATATGGTTTTTGGAGGAGTTAAGATTAGTGCAAATCTGCTTTACACAACATGTTGTAAAAATAAATATAAAAAAATAACAAACTGGGATTGAAATAATATATAATAAAAATAGCAAATCGCAGTTGGTGGTGGGGTTGGCGGGTGACCAGCGTCTCTTTGTTGTTGGCTTGGGTGACCACCTTGACCATCACCCTGTTGGGGTGGATTGTCTGGGCCCTGAGCTAACATCTGGCCACGGTCAGGTTGTTGTGTGGGCACATTGCCATAAAGATAATGGAGATTATACTCCTGGGGAAGCTGGTACCCACGAGAATCATACCCCCCAATATGACCATGTTGACCAAATCCAGGTTGGGACCAGCCTCCAACACTGGATCTGTACAAGTGGCTATATTGAGAAGTTGGATTATAGCCTGCCATTTGACCCTGTTGTTGCCAAGGTTGGTTTTGCGGGGGAATGGGTTGAGGTGTAGGCGCACGTGCAGGAGGATCCTCAGATCCTAATTGAGCATGCACATCTTGGTGGGGAGTAAGGCGCAGAAGATTACGGGGTGAGAGCTGCCACCTCTCAAGGAATTCAAACACCTCATATGGGGCATTGGGGGGTGTGCATGCATCAATTAGGATCTGAATGGATCCTCGCACACGGAGCCTGACCTCACGAGGTAGGGGACGTAGGTAACGGGCAAGGCTACGCGACTGAGCCTCTTCACCCTCCTCCACAGCTGCCCTTGATAGATAATTGAGGACCCCTGTGTCTACATGCCTCCGGGTATCAGAGGCAGTGTTGTCTCGCCGTCTTCTCCCACGGTGGGATATTGCAGCAGACTGGGGGGAGCCCCCCAGAGGTACAGTAGGGCTGCTGCTGTTTGCTGCTTCCTCAAGGCTGGCAGCTGTTGCTGCATCTGGTGGGTCAGGTACTGGTAGAGGTAAAGCTGGTGCGTCAGGTCCTGGTGCTGGGGAAGCTTGGGGGATGCAGCTGGGAGGGTCAGAAGATGGGCCAGCCACTCTTCACCTCCCTCAACCGGGTCTATAATGGCCTCTGAGTCGGAGCCTGTCTCCCTCTCAGTGAGGTTGGATTGGGTTCTGTAAGGAAATTAAAGGGGATTAGAACATGTTGGAGATGTCAGCCTAAACAGCATATGTGTTATGTGGTGTGATGTAGGTACTTACGGTCTCAGATCCAGAATAGGAGCCAAAAACCCAAGCCGGTCAAAGTAAACATATTTTCGCTTGGTCGGTGCTGCTGAACCACTCCTGGACCTCTGCTGACGTTCCCGTCGGTAATGGTCGCGGATGCTTCACCAGCGTCTCATTACATTTTCCACTGCAATGTGACATATAATTTCATCATTTACCTAGCTGCACAATGCCAAATTGTTACACATACATTTCACATAGTCATGGAGGCCTAGTCGGATGTCACTATACTAACATGTTTTATATCTTTAATAAACAAAGATTTACTAAAAAAAAAAATTACACAAATTATTTATATTTTAGGGTTACTCTGCTCAATTATTACCTTGTGGCCTTTAAGATGTTTGGGAAAAAAATCTGGTAACTTACTCATTCGGTGCTGCTCCTCACGTGGGCTGTCACCAAAGTGGGGAAACATCTGCCCACAGATGCGCCTCCATGCCGCCTCTTTTCTGGCGCTGTCTGCGTAGTGTGCATCCCGTTGGTCCCAAATTTCGGGCCTCTCCTGGACCAAAACGATCAACATCTCCACATTTATGTGTGTAGACATGATGGTGGACTCCGTGGAGGCGTCCTTCCGGGATGTCTGGCGCTCTTTTTGAGCTAATTTGCATGTGTCAGCTTCCTCCTGCATGTGTTGCACCATTTCCTGTGAGCTGCAGAAGTCTTCCGTATTTCTCGCAAGTCACGCGTGTGGTCTGTGTGTAATCCGTTGTTTTCTCGCACCCATAGACTTTCATTGGCGTACAACGGGCGTAATACGCTGACAATCGCAGCATGCTGCGGGTGTCTCGCACCGTAAAATACGGCCGAGAAATATACGCATGATCAGAGCTGCCCCATAGAGAAATATGGGTCCGTGTGTAATGCGTGGTTTTCACGCCTCTCACTCATCCGTATTCCTCTTTAGTGTGACGCCGGCCTAAGGCTACTTTCACACATCAGTTTTTTTCCGTCATGCAGGATCCGGCTATTTTTAGAAAAAACGGATTCGGCATAAATTGTGGAAAACTGATGAAACGGATCAGTTTTCCATCCGTTTCGTCCGTTTTCTTATCTGTTTTATGACGGATCCGGTTCCTGGGAGCTGGCCAATTGGATCTGAGCACTTCGTTTTCCGGATCCGGTGCCCATAGACTTCCATAGTAGTAAAAAGCCGGCGCTGTCTGTTTTTTTGCCGTAGAGACGTTTTTTCCAGAAGAAACGGGAGGCCATGCGGTGCGATCTGGCGCTAATTTAAGTCAATCAGAAAAAAAAAACAACTAGTGATCGGGGGCCAAATGTTCAACTCCACTCGCCTGATTAAATATGCACGCAGCGTGCACCAAAGATCTATAACTCGCTGTTTGTAAAGTCCAGCGTTTTCTCTTTCCTCACTTTTCACTGACTCTTATAAGATGTGTAAATTATTTACAGGTCCGGGAACTTCTATCCGACAAGCCACCGCAAAGAGACCCGAGGGCCCGAGCCCAGCGGTGCGGTGAGTGAGTTCATAGGGCCAGCACGTGACGTAAGCATGCAGATGTATACGCCTGACACATGGCTTTCTGCAGACCTGTCACTCAGTCTGGGCGGCCACTTACTGGCTTCGTCAGGCCCAGTACACAGTCCGGGCGGCCAGGCACCATGGAACAGGCAATCCGCACCCCAAGGACCGCGCACACGGCCCGGCCGATCACCAGCGCCTCGGGGCGATACATACGACTTGGAACGGTGAGCAAGTTGTGGCATTGGCTGAAGAAAGCCCTGTCTTTCCCTAACCTATTTAACCCTTTAATGTTGTGTGATGTATGTATCCATGTGTGCCATTTACCCATACTTCTGTCTATGGGTAAATAGACAGAAGTATGGGTAAATGGCTCGCAATAATACAAAATGGCTTAACGTCACAGACGTCTACAACCGGATTAATGATAAATTTTGCGAGATCGCCATGGGAGCATGTGAGCACTAAGGCGCCAGTCATAGGAGATCTAGTCACATCACCGCCTTTACCCGGAAGCAGTAGAGACAGCGCTAAGTCTGTGCTCCCTATTACCACTACATTCATGCAGATTAGTAGTCAAAACTGTACATAAAGTGCAAATCATCATGAAAAAATGACTAACGGCAAAACACATGTAGGGTCTCTGATCTCCCAAAGTGACTGATGCTGGTTTTATTTTTCCTCTAGGCCTCTATGTTGACCCACCCGGACGGCCCTTTCATTAACTTGTCCAGGTTAAATCTGTCCAAATACGCGCAGAGTCCCAATTTGGCGAAGGTCAGTGAGTAATTCACTAAAAATCCATAATCGTGCAAGGGAGAAGAAGTCTGTATAATGTTACCAGAGCCACTATAATGGAGCCAGTCCCTCATCTGTATCCTAGAGGCTCTGTCCACTGACCATTCAGCGGCTCCTGATATCAGCCGGGGTCCTGGCGATGCCACAGAGCTGATTGCTTACATTAGTATAGAAATGTGGGGGGAACAGAGACCAGCCGAGAGTGGAGTCTTACAGGAAAGTATTCAAATTGTGAAAGATAATTTACATAGATTAAAAATGTGCAGTGAAATATTACAGTATTTTCCTTCTCTGTATATTTCTAGTTTTGCTTTTTGATTTTTTGCAGACGTTGTTTGAGTACATCTTCCATCATGAAAACGACGTGAAGAATGTAAGAATTCCTCACATTAATGTTCACTTCCCAAAGCTGATGAAAGTTGCCCTCCTTCATTATCAGTGTGCTCATTACTGTGAGCTCTGTGGACTCTGGTAACATAGAAAATGTGATGTCACTGTCCCAACTTCCCCTAGACATGAACCACCCAACTGTGCTGAGCAATCATAGGGAAAAAGGAGCAAATTAGTTTGTCTGCGCCACCCCTCCTTCCCTTCTCTGGCAGCAGGCGCCGGGCCTCCCTCTTGTCCGCCAGCGCCCGGCCTTCCTCTTGTCCGCCAGCAGGCGGGCCTCCCTCTTGTCCGCCAGCAGGCGCCGGGCCTCCTCTTGTCCGCCAGCAGGTGCGGGGCCTCCCTCTTGTCCGCCAGCAGGCGCCGGGCCTCCCTCTTGTCCGCCAGCAGGTGCGGGGCCTCCCTCTTGTCCGCCAGCAGGCGCCAGGCCTCCCTCTTGTCCGCCAACAGACGCGGGCCTCTCTCTTGTCCGCCAACAGGCGCCGGGCCTCTCTCTTGTCCGCCAACAGCGCCGGGCCTCTCTCTTGTCCGCCAACAGGCGCCGGGCCTCTCTCTTGTCCGCCAACAGGCGCCGGGCCTCCTCTTGTCCCCACAGCGCGGCCTCTCTTGTCCGCCAACAGGCGCCGGGCCTCTCTCTTGTCCGCCAACAGGCGCCGGGCCTCCTCTTGTCCGCCAGCCGGGCCTCCCTCTTCCACGCCTCCCTCTTGTCCGCCAGCCGGGCCTCCCTTTTGTCCCAGCCGCTCTCTGTCCGCCAGCCGGGCCTCCCTCTTGTCCGCCAGCCGGGCCTCCCTCTTGTCCGCCAGCCGGGCCTCCCTCTTGTCCGCCAGCCGGGCCTCCCTCTTCTCCCGCAGCTCACACTGTGCGACAGCTATTTCTTATGTAGGACGTCCTGAAATCATGACCTGTTGCAGTACAGGAAGCACAGATGTAGGAGAATACTTATGTGTACACCCTTGTTCTCCAGGCTTTGGAACTGGCCGCTTTAGCTACTGAAAATGCTCAGTTCAAGGACTGGTGGTGGAAGGTTCAGCTGGGGAAATGTTACTACAGGTAAGCTGTGTGATAACACATAGTACACGTATGATGTCCCATCTCTCCGGCCCGCACAACACGTAACATTTGTGCCGTGCTCTCACTTCTCTAATTACACTCCAATGATTGGCTTCAATTGCAGATCCCCCTCATTACCACAAGGTGTGCTGTGTTAATGTGATAATGGAGAGGGCCACACACTACAGGTAGATGCTGGAACGGCTTCCACAGCACCACCTAGAGCCAGAAATATTAATTGCATGTATTCATATTTTTTTTAGGGGTCTTTCATAAAGGCAGATTGAATAGTGATAATTAGTAAATGCCTAGATATGGAGGAAACTAATAACTTTTATTTATTACTGTATAAATGTATCCAGTCTGTATAGAGGAGTGCTGTGATCTCTGGGGATCAGCGTCCGGTATCGCCACGTCTCACACACCCTGCGTCCGGTTCTTGTTTCTATAGATTGGGCCTCTTCCGTGAAGCAGAAAACCAGTTTAAATCTGCACTTGTGCACCAGGAGATGGTGGATACATACTTGTATTTGGGAAAAGTAAGCTATCACAGTTTATGCTATTACATTATAAATGTGATTATTTTTTTTTATTTTTTTTTTTGGTTATAGCTCTGTGATTTTTTTTTTTTTTTTTTTACTTGACTAGCACCCATGACGTACCCATCATCACCTTGTAATAGTGTCACAGGGTATCCAGTCACCTAGGATCTGTTCATTACTAACCATCTAAAACCGTCAGTTCTCCTATTTTAAAAATAAAGATAGAAAATAAAAACATATCTGGTATCGTAGGGTCTCTAATGGTTCAATTTATAGAAGTATGAAAGTAACTAACCCCTACAGAAAACGCTATAAAGAGAAAAAAAATCAAATGCAGGAATTGTCTTTTTTGGTTGCAGAACCTTTCAAGACATGAGCTAAAAAGTGATCAAAATGTCAAATAATATATCCCAAAATGATGTCAATAAATGATGCCAGCTTGCTCCAACCCCCTCACAGCGCTCCATCTGCTGAATGCCGCCACTAAAATATATATATATATATATATATATATATATATAAAATTTGTATGTGTGTGTATATATATATATATATATATATATATATATATATATATACAGTGCCTACAAGTAGTATTCAACCCCCTGCAGATTTAGCTGGTTTGATAAGATGCAAATAAGTTAGAGCCTTCAAACTGCAAACGAGAGTAGGATTTATTATCAGAAGCATAAATCTTACAAAACAAAAAGTTATGTTGCTCAGTTGAATTTTAATAAATTTTAAACATAAAAGTGTGGGTCAATTATTATACAACCCCTATGTTTAATATTTTGTGGAATAACCCTTGTTTGAAATTACAGCTAATAATCGTCTTTTATAAGACCTGATCAGGCCGGCACAGGTCTGTGGAGTTATCTTGGCCCACTCCTCCATGCAGATCTTCTCCAAGTTATCTAGGTTCTTTGGGTGTCTCATGTGGACTTTAATCTTGAGCTCCTTCCACAAGTTTTCAATTGGGTTAAGGTCAGGAGACTGACTAGGCCACTCCAACACCTTGACTTTTTCCCTCTTGAACCAGGCCTTGGTTTTCTTGGCTGTGTGCTTTGGGTCGTTGTCTTGTTGGAAGATGAAATTACGACCCATCTTAAGATCCTTGATGGAGGAGCGGAGGTTCTTGGCCAAAATCTCCAGGTAGGCCGTGCTATCCATCCTCCCATGGATGCGGACCAGATGGCCAGGCCCCTTGACTGAGAAACAGCCCCACAGCATGATGCTGCCACCACCATGCTTGACTGTAGGGATGGTATTCTTGGGGTCGTATGCAGTGCCATCCAGTCTCCAAACGTCACGTGTGTGGTTGGCACCAAAGATCTCGATCTTGGTCTCATCAGACCATAGAACCTTGAACCAGTCTGTCTCAGAGTCCTCCAAGTGATCATGAGCAAACTGTAGACGAGCCTTGACATGACGCTTTGAAAGTAAAGGTACCTTACGGGTTCGTCTGGAACGGAGACCATTGCGGTGGAGTACGTTACTTATGGTATTGACTGAAACCAATGTCCCCACTGCCATGAGATCTTCCCGGAGCTCCTTCCTTGTTGTCCTTGGGTTAGCCTTGACTCTTCGGACAAGCCTGGCCTCGGCACGGGAGGAAACTTTCAAAGGCTGTCCAGGCCATGGAAGGCTAACAGTAGTTGCATAAGCCTTCCACTTACGGATGATGCTCCCAACAGTGGAGACAGGTAGGGCCAACTCCTTGGAAAGGGTTTTGTACCCCTTGCCAGCCTTGTGACCCTCCACGATCTTGTCTCTGATGGCCTTGGAATGCTCCTTTGTCTTTCCCATGTTGACCATGTATGAGTGCTGTTCACAAGTTTGGGGAGGGTCTTAAATAGTCAGAAAATCCTGGCAAAAGAGATCATTAATCCACACATGTGAAGCTCATTATTCTTGGTGCCTGAAATACTTCTTAATACTTTAGGGGACCAAACAGAATTCTTGTGGTTTGAGGGGTTGAATAATAAATGACACTCTGAATTAACTTTTAACGTTTTAAAAAAAAAAAAAAAAATTAAAACAAAAATTTTTGCTGCAGTGCATTTCCCACTTCCAGGCTGATCTACAGTACAAATGTCACAATGCCAAGTTAATTCCGCATGTGTCAACCAGCTAAATCTGCAGGGGGTTGAATACTACTTGTAGGCACTGTATATATATATATATATATATATATATATATATATATATATATATATATATATATATATATATATATATATATATATATATATATATAATTTAAAAAAAATGTTATATATAATTTTTTTTCATATATATATATATATATATATATATATATTAACAGGTCCTTCTCAAAAAATTAGCATATAGTGCTAAATTTCATTATTTTCCATAATGTAATGATTACAATTAAACTTTCATATATTTTAGATTCATTACACACCAACTGAAATTTGTCAGGTCTTTATTGTTTTAATACTGATGATTTTGGCATACAACTCCTGATAACCCAAAAAACATGTCTCAAAAAATTAGCATATCAAGAAAAGGTTCTCTAAACGACCTATTACCCTAATCTTCTGAATCAACTAATTAACTCTAAACACATGCAAAAGATTCCTGAGGCTTTTAAAAACTCCCTACCTGGTTCATTACTCAAAACCCCCATCATGGTTAAGACTAGCGACCTGACTGATGTCAAGAAGGCCATCATTGACACCCTCAAGCAAGAGGGTAAGACCCAGAAAGAAATTTCTCAACAAATAGGCTGTTCCCAGAGTGCTGTATCAAGGCACCTCAATGGGAAGTCTGCTGGAAGGAAACAATGTGGCAGAAAACGCTGTACAACGAGAAGAGGTGACCGGACCCTGAGGAAGATTGTGGAGAAGGACCGATTCCAGACCTTGGGGGACCTGAGGAAGCAGTGGACTGAGTCTGGAGTAGAAACATCCAGAGCCACCGTGCACAGGCGTGTGCAGGAAATGGGCTACAGGTGCCGCATTTCCCAGGTAAAGCCACTTTTGAACCATAAACAGCGGCGAAGCGCCTGACCTGGGCTACAGAGAAGCAGCACTGGACTGTTGCTAAGTGGTCCCAAGTGCTTTTTTCTGATGAAAGCAAATTTTGCATGTCATTCGGAAATCAAGGTGCCAGAGTCTGGAGGAAGACTGGGGAGAAGGAAATGCCAAAATGCCTGAAGTCCAGTGTCAAGTACCCACAGTCAGTGATGGTGTGGGGTGCCATGTCAGCTGCTGGTGTTGGTCCACTGTGTTTCATCAAGGGCAGGGTCAATGCAGCTAGCTATCAGGAGATTTTGGAGCACTTCATGCTTCCATCGGCTGAAATGCTTTATGGAGATGAAGATTTCATTTTTCAGCACGACCTGGCACCTGCTCACAGTGCCAAAACCACTGGTAAATGGTTTACTGACCATGGTATTACTGTGCTCAATTGGCCTGCCAACTCTCCTGACCTGAACCCCATAGAGAATCTGTGGGATATTGTGAAGAGAAAGTTGAGAGACGCAAGACCCAACACTCTGGATGAGCTTAAGGCCGCTATCGAAGCATCCTGGGCCTCCATAACACCTCAGCAGTGTCACAGGCTGATTGCCTCCATGCCACGCCGCATTGAAGCAGTCATTTCTGCAAAAGGATTCCCGACCAAGTATTGAGTGCATAACTAAACTTTATTATTTGATGTTTTTTTTGTTTGTTTTTAAAAAACACTTTTTTTTTATTGGACGGTTGAAATATGTTAATTTTTTGAGACAGGTTCTTTGGGTTATCAGGAGTTGTATGCCAAAATCATCAGTATTAAAACAATAAAAGACCTGACAAATTTCAGTTGGTGTGTAATGAATCTAAAATATATGAAAGTTTAATTGTAATCATTACATTATGGAAAATAATGAAATTTAGCACTATATGCTAATTTTTTGAGAAGGACCTATGTAATGTTATGTATATAAAATTTATATATGTATATATATGAAAAAAAATTATATTAACATTTTTTTAAATTACTAAAATATTAATAAAACACTTATACGTTTGGCATCATTGTAACCGTACGGACAGAGAATTATGGTACTAAGGTCATTTTTGTCGTGCACTGATCATTTTAAAAACAAAGGAACAAATGGAGAAATTGCAGTTTTTATCATTGTCTAACTGCATTATTATTTCCTGCTTTCAGAACATTATATGGTAAAGAGAATGAATGATGTCGTTCAGAACTACAACTTTTCTCGCCCCAAAAAATAATCCCTCATATGGCTATGTCAACACAAAAATAAAAAATTGCAAAAAAAAAAAAATATATATATATACAGTCATGGCCAAAAGTTTTGAGAATGACACAAATATTATATTTTCACATGATCTGCTGCCCTCTGGTTTTTATGTGTGTTTGACAGATGTTTTTATCACAGACAGAAATATAATAATTGCAAACATATGAGTAACAAAAGCTTATATTGACAGTTAGAATGAGTTAATGCAGCAAGTCAATATTTGCAGTGTTGACCCTTCTTCTTCAGGACCTCTGCAATTCTCCCTGGCATGCTCTCAATCAACTTCTGGACCAAATCCTGACTGATAGCAGTCCATTCTTGCACAATCAATGCTTTCATTTTGTCAGAATTTTTAGGTTTTTGTTTGTCCACCCGTCTCTTGATGATTGACCACAAGTTCTCAATGGGATTAAGATCTGGGGAGTTTCCAGGCCAAGGACCCAAAATCTCTGTTTTGTTCCCTGAGCCATTTAGTTATCACCTTTGCTTTATGGCAAGGTGCTCCATCATGCTGGAAAAGGCATTGTTGATCGCCAAACTGCTCTTGGAGGGTTGGGAGAAGTTGCTCTTGGAGGACATTCTGGTGCCATTCTTTATTCATGGCTGTGTTTTTAGGCAAGACTGTGAGAGAGCCGATTCCCTTGGCTGAGAAGCAACCCCACACATGAATGGTTTCAGGATGCTTTAACAGTTGGCATGAGACAAGACTGGTGGTAGCGCTCACCTTGTCTTCTCCGAATGAGGCGTTTTCCTGATGTCCCGAACAATCGAAAAGGGGATTCATCAGAGAAAATAACTTTACCCCAGTCCTCAGCAGTCCACTGCCTGTACCTTTTGCAGAATATCAGTCTGTCCATGATGTTTTTTCTGGAGAGAAGTGGCTTCTTTGCTGCCCTCCTTGAGACCAGGCCTTGCTCCAAGAGTCTGCGCCTCACAGTGCGTGCAGATGCACTCACACCTGCCTGCTGCCATTCCTGAGCAAGCTCTGCACTGTTGGTAGCCCGATCCCGCAGCTGAAACACTTTTAAGAGACGGTCCTGGCGCTTGCTGGTCTTTCTTGGGTGCCCTGAAGCCTTTTTGGCAACAATGGAACCTCTCTCCTTGAAGTTCTTGATGATGCGATAGATTGTTGACTGAGGTGCAATCTTTCTAGCTGCGATACTCTTCCCTGTTAGGCCATTTTTGTGCATTGCAATGATGACTGCACGTGTTTCTTTAGAGATAACCATGGTTAACAGAAGAGAAACAATGATGCCAAGCACCAGCCTCCTTTTAAAGTGTCCAGTGGTGTCATTCTTACTTAATCATGACAGATTGATCTCCAGCCATGTCCTCATCAACACCCACACCTGTGTTAATGGAGCAATCACTGAAAAGAGGTTAGCTGGTCCTTTTAAGGCAGGGCTGCAATTACCGTATATACTCATGTATAAGCTGACCCGTGTATAAGCCGACCCCCCCCTAATGTTGCCACAAAAAACTTGGAAAACTTATTGACTCGCGTATAAGCCGGGTGTATAAGTTGCTGTCCTGCTCTGTGCTCCCCTATCCAGCTCTGTGCTCCCCCATTCTCCTCTGTTCTCCCCTCCTCCTGCTCCATTATCCTGTCCTGCTCCGTGCTTTCTATCCTCCCCCTGTCCTGCTCCGTGCTCCCCCATCTAGCTCTGCACTCCCCCATTCTCCTCTGTGCCCACGTCCTACTCCGTGCTCTCCGTCCTCCCCCCGTTCTGCTCCGTGCTCTCCGTCCTCCCCCGTTCTGCTCCGTGCTCTCAGTCCTCCCCCTGTTCTGCTCCGTGCTCTCCGTCCTCCCCCCCCCGTTCTGCTCCGTGCTCTCCGTCCTCCCCCGTTCTGCTCCGTGCTCTCCGTCCTCCCCCCGTTCTGCTCCGTGCTCTCCGTCCTCCCCCCGTTCTGCTCCGTGCTCTCCGTCCTCCCCCCCCGTCCTGCTCCGTGCTCCTTGTCCTCCTCCATGCTCCCCCCATGGGAGTGGCGTCGCGTCCATATTACATGACCTTAATGAGCGGGTATTACGTCACCGCTCAGCGCTGGAGAGCTGCAGGAAGCCGGGGAGAACGCAGGATTGCAGGGACGTTCAGCGATGGCACGGGGAGGGTGAGTATGATGTCCCTGCCACCGGCTCCTGCCGCCGCATCCCCTCCCCCGCTGGTTTCTGCCCTATGACTCGTGTATAAGCCGAGGGGGCATTTTCAGCACAAAAAAAGGTGCTGAAAATCTCGGCTTATACACGAGTATATACGGTATGTTGAAATGTATTTTGTGGGATCATTTTCTAGCCAAATATTGACTTTGCAAGTAATTGCTGTTAAGCTGATCACTCTTTATAACATTCTGGAGTATATGCAAATTGCTATTAGAAAAAGTGAAGCAGTAGACTTTGTAGAAATTAATATTTGTGTCATTCTCAAAACTTTTGGCCAGGACTGTATCTATTGCTGTTTGTAAAGCATTGGAATGGCAACATGCGCTGTCTCTTTTGGATGCAGCCTCAGCGCAGGACATGATTGACTGCGGCTCTTCTGTGTTTTGCAGGTGTGCGCCCGCATGGACCAGCCGCTCACCGCACTCTCCGTGTATAAACAAGGCCTGGACCGGTTTCCTAAAGAAGTGGCCCTCCTGTGCGCCGTGGCACGAATTCACGAGGTTGGAGTAGACACTTGTCCTTCTGCAGATGAGCGTTGTACGATATGTAGAGCTGTGCGACAGTCGTTTCGCATCTGCCCTGATGTCGCTGTTGTCCATGAGAATGGTGGCGTTACATTTGCAGGAAGCAGTGGACACATTGGTTGCACTGATTTTCTGTCGCATTCGTTTTTTGTTTTACAACCTTTGCAGATATTTTGCATCACTCTTTCATCTGTCCCATCATTCAGGAAATGAATAACCTGACATCCGCCACAGAATATTACAAAGACCTCCTGAAACAGGACAACACACACGTGGAGGCCATCGCCTGCATAGGAAGTAACCACTTTTATTCGGACCAGCCGGAGATTGCGCTGCGGTTTTACAGGCGAGTTGCCCCAAGAGCTGGACAGGGATAGGCGTCTTATAGACGGATAGATATACCTTACTGGTATAACTTGTTTGCACTCTTCTTTTCCGTCTGCACTGCCATCCATAAGATTGCTGCAGGTGGAGGGGCAGGTGATGAGCCACAATATTTAGCCTTTTCTGTTGTAATATATGGAAAATGCCGTAAAAAGTGACTTGAGCCGACTCCGAAGTACTATGAGAGATGCTTTTAGATGATTCTGACCCCCAGCAGATGGTGTTAGCCCCTCACTCCCCCACCCGCCAAGTTCATCGGGATTGTTCGACCTGTATCTAAGTAGTATGAGACCTTTAGATTTTGATGGTCTGTTCTTAGAGTGGGTCATCAATATCGATGTGGGTCTGTCTCCCATCACCACAATTGATCAGCTTTTGGCAGCTCTGGTGACTGATGGATGCCGTGTACTGAACCAGTACCTCCCCATACCTTGTGTAGTGGCTGTTCTCACATACTGATCAGCTCATATTAAAGAGCATGTGATCTAAGCTGCAGTACAGAGAACGACCATACCCACGGTGCGGCACTGTGCAGAAGCTGTACACAGCTGATCCGTGAGGGGGCCGGGACCCCAATAATTTGACTTTGGTGACCCGAGGTTGGCCATGATTATCTAGAAGGTGGAAAGCCTCTTTTATATCAAGTCTATTGATCTATAACACTGTTCATAAAGTGTTCCTCCCCTTTAAGAGTCTCCATTGGAAGTGAATGATGAGGATAGAGTGACTCTAATTCTGGGATCACTTCACAGGCGCCTCCTACAAATGGGGGTCTATAACTGCGAGCTGTTTAACAACCTGGGGCTGTGCTGCTTCTACGCCCAGCAGTACGACATGATCCTGACGTCTTTCGAGAGAGCGCTATCCCTGGCAGAGAACGACGAGGAGGTCGCTGAAGTCTGGTACAACCTGGGACACGTCGCCGTGGTATGTCCATAGATTGCAGAAAGATATTATTATTACTACCTTCATGCATTTTTTGCAAAAAAAAGTATCTGGTTTTCTCTGTGTAATGGTCATGTGTTAATATGCATTTACATTTTGTATACACATTAACTTACTTTTTCAGCTCAGATCTAGATCCTTAGAATGATAATGGTGTAGTATTATCAGGGTGTGACATTAGAGGGGGAGTCTGTAGATCCAGCTGCTCAACAAATAAAGATAAGGGCTACTATTTAATATGGGGAAATTCATCGAGGGTTTGATTGGCTCGGTGTGTCTTCCTCCAGTGAGCTTTTTATTAATACACACACGCCTTTTAATAAATTGAGTGCATCTCTGACCATGCAGAATATCGGATCTGTGCCAGCCGAGGGTTGTGCAGATTTATGCCAAATTCTGCTGTAAATTGCAGTACATTTTGTAAGGCAATAGGTGACGCTTCCTTCAGGTGCGTAAAGTTTTTTTGTTTTTTTGGACTAAAAGATCAAGGTTTTTATGTTTTGTTTTTCAGCTGCAGATGGAAGGAAGAGAGCCACAGTATTCATTACTGATGGGTAGGCGGAGCCCCAGATCAGGATGTTACCTCAGATCAAAAGAGTGCTGACTGGCTGGCCCCTCCAGCTCGGGCTCCTCCTACTCAGCTCCAGTCTAAGATTTGAGGTCCAGAGGATGGTCGCTGCTAATGCAGCTCCTCAGAAGATTTTATTATTTTATATTCGGACAGGAGACTTGGATCACTAGTTGGTCTAGAGGTCTCAGGGGTACCAGCGCTGCTGTACCCCAACCTCTCCCTTGGCGGATCTGTATTTACTCAAAGTCCCTGCAGAATCCTTGCCGGCCCTGGGGGATGAGGAGAGCTTCCCTGGCGGGACGCAAACCACACGTGCGGTCACTGCGTTCTTCGCCCTGGGGGGAAGCATGGGCACAGCGCCAGAAACCCCTGAGGGTCCCTGTGGCGCCTTGGCTGGTGAGTACTCCACACAAATTTTTTATTATAATTATGTGTGAGTGCTTTAGCGTCTGAATGAGCAGCGCTATTACTTGTATGTCAGTATGCTTCAGCGCTGCTGTGACAGCACTACTACATGTATGTCAGTATGCTTCAGCGCTGCTGTGACAGCGCTGTTACAAGTAGATGTGGTGATTTTTTGTCCGCAGGCAGATACCTGCAGGACAGAGAGGGAGCAGGAGCGGGGGAGTTCGCGCTCAATATTCGAGCTGGCGGGGGGTGTGGCCTAACTATTCCCGGTCTTCTGAGCAGGAAGACGCGCGCTCTGGCGTTTCTCCTGCGACTCCCTCACTGTGGCGGCCATTACACAGGCTCCTGGGCTCCTCAGACCGCTCCTCTCCTCATAAGACACCACGGCCAGCTGGGTGAGTGCTGATTCCTCACCCTGCAGCGCAGCGATCGCTATCCTGCAGCTGCAGTCTCATTAGAGACATAAAAATTGGCTGGGGCTCACAAATATATATATTGTGGTGAGTTTGCAATATTAACCCTCTGAGGGTTATTTCTACCAGCTAAATTTTTTGACTGAATACCGCTGGGGTAACCCTGCTTGGTGGAGCGTTAACCCTTCAGCGTTTAAAAAAAAAAAAAAAAAAAAAACCGCATAGTTTTTGCTGGTATTACCGCTTTGACCTGCTCATACAGGTGAGACATGTCTGAACAGAGTTCAGATGCCGCGGACCATGTCCCAGTGCCATTACGGCAATCAGATACGCAGACCTCCACAGCGTCTAGCGCTGCGGTCGACAGCGGTGGAAAATTGGACGATATCGCTCGATCGATCAACAACTTGTCTGACCTTTTAGGTCAATATGTGTCTGCTAATTCCTCTCAGAGGAAGCGACACAGGCCGTTACCGGCCTCTACACGGAGCGAGTCAGATGTATCTGATATTGGGCAGAGTTCCCCTTTAAATTCGGATGGAGAAATATCCGATTCAGATGCGGACGAGCCGCAGGGGCGTTCCTCTATGGCGAAGCGTACGGAGGCATTGATTGAAGCCATGAGAGATATATTACAGTTACCGGAGGAGGTAACTAGTCGTCCTGGTAAATCAGCACGCATGTTCCAGGAGTCCCGTGCTTCGCGTACAACATTGCCAGCTCTGGATGAGCTTAATAGTGTAATAGAGGAGGAACGTCTATGTCCAGATAAGCGTTCTCATGGAACGCATTTCTTTGATACACTTTATCCTTGCTCTGCGGAGTTAAAGGCTAATTGGACTTCTGCTCCTGAAGTGGATGTGTCTTTATCTCAGCTTAGTAAATCCTCACTACTCCCTATTAAGGGAAAAGCGAGCTTACAGGAGCCTTTGGATAGAAAGGCAGAATTGGCGGCAAAAGCAAGCTATGAGGCTGCGGGTCATGGATTTCGAGCAGTGCTAGGATCCATGTGTGCTGCTAGAGCTTCTCTAAGCTGGTTGGCACGTCTGAAGACGGAGTTGCAAAATGAATCTCCGTTATCTGAGATACGGGAAACTTGTGAATGGTTAGAAACGGCAGCCTGTTATATCTTTGATGCCGGTCTGGATACGGCATCTCTGCTGGCCAAAGCGCAAGCTTCAGCGGTCACAGTCAGAAGAGCTTTATGGCTCAGACAGTGGGCCGGGGACGCAGTTTCCAAACAAGGGTTGTTGGCCTTACCTTACAAGGGTGGCCATCTTTTTGGATCCGACCTCACAGAGCTGATTTCCAAGGCTAAGGCGAAGGAATCAGCATTACCACAGCGTAGGGCCATGGCCTCGGTGTCCAGTAAGCCTGGTGTCTATAGTGGTCGGCGGTCCTTTCGGGGCCGAGGACGATCTAGTCACTCCTCGTGGGGATCGGGTCGTCCTTCCTTCTCAGGAAAGAAATCCTCTCAGAAAACTCGTACTCCCTGGAAGCAGAGTTTCCGCCAGGACAAGCGGGAACTTGACAAGAAGCCCGCAAAGTCGGATTGACGCCAGGGGTCCACTCGAGGATTCTCGAGTGGGGGGTCGCCTGCTTCTTTTCAAGGAGACTTGGATGGCTCGCGTTCCAGATTCCTGGGTAACGCGGATAGTGTCGGCAGGCTATTTCATAGAGTTTGCTTCTCGACCCCCAAATGTTTTTTGTCAATCTCACGTTCCGTCGGAACCCGAGCTTGTTGTCGCTCTACAGCGAGAGGTCGAATCTCTGCTACAAAAGGGTGTAGTGATACCGGTTCCGTCAGAGGACCGAGGGAAAGGTTTTTATTCCAACCTTTTTATAGTTCCCAAAAAGGAGAACAAATTTCGCCCGATTCTGGATCTCAAGCGATTAAACCGGCATGTCCATGCCCGGAAATTTCGCATGGAGTCGCTTCGTTCCGTTGTGGCAGCTCTGTCACAGAACGATTTTCTGGTGTCAATCGACATTCGCGACGCCTATTTGCATATTCCCATCGGAAAGGCTCATCAGCGCTTTCTTCGATTTGCCATAGGTCAGAATCATTACCAGTTCGTGGCTCTGCCGTTCGGCTTAGCCTCAGCGCCAAGGGTCTTTACAAAAATTCTGGCGCCCCTCATGGCAATCCTTCGAAGACAGGGGATTACGATTCTCCCTTATCTGGACGATCTTTTGATCGTGGCTTCCTCGGAGGAGGAGGCGTTGACGGCTCGGGATTTGTCTCTTCAGTTTCTGAAGGACTTCGGTTGGCTGGTCAATTGGGAGAAGTCGTCCCTGGAACCATCGAGGACAATCCTCTTTTTCGGAATGTATCTCGACACGTTTCGGTCGGTAGTTTCCCTACCACCAGACAAACAGTCATGTCTTCTTCGACATGTACAGATTATGAAATCCTCAACGGCAATGTCCCTACGGAAGTGTATGCGTCTTCTGGGACTGATGGTGGCGTCCATGGAGGCAATTCCTTTTGCCCAGTTCCATTCCAGGACTCTCCAAAGGTTCATCTTGAGTCGATGGAACCAGTCGCAATCGCTGGATTGCAGTGTCACCATTTCTCGCGCGGTGCGGGATTCTCTAGAATGGTGGTTACGTCCAGGGGCATTCTCCCTGGGGAAGTCTTTCCTCCCTCCGAAGTGGTCAGTCATAACCACCGATGCCAGCCTGACGGGCTGGGGGGGTGTTTGGAACAATCTCTGGATTCAGGGGGTATGGTCATCGGAAGAGTCTTTTCTTCCGATCAACATCCTGGAATTGAGGGCGATTTTCCTCTGCCTCCAACATTGGACGGTCCCTTTGAGCGGTCTGCCAGTCCGAGTGCAGACAGACAATGCGACGGCTGTCGCGTATATCAATCACCAAGGTGGGACAAGGAGTTCCAGACTCATGGTAGAGGTGTCCCGAATTCTGATTTGGGCAGAGGCCAGTGTACCAGCCATTTCGGCGATTCACATTCCAGGGGTTCAGAATATTACAGCGGACTTTCTCAGTCGCAGAAGGATGGATCCCGGGGAATGGAGCCTCCACCCGGAAGTTTTTGCACTACTGTGCTCTCGCTGGGGAACCCCCCAAGTGGATTTGATGGCATCCAGGTCCAATGCCAAGTTACCGACATTCATGTCCAGGTACAAGGACCCGAAGGCGGTGGCGGTGGATGCTCTAGTGGCTCAGTGGGATCAGTTCGAGCTGATCTATGTATTCCCGCCGATATCCTTACTTCCTCTAGTACTACGTCGGATCAGACTAGAGAGAATTCCAGCCATTTTGATAGCTCCAGACTGGCCAAGAAGGGTGTGGTTCTCGACAATAATGTCGCTGTTGGCGGCACCTCCTTTTCCACTCCCTCTTCAACCGGACTTGTTGACTCAGGGGCCCGTTTGTCATCCGGACTTGATGTCCCTGCGTTTGACGGCGTGGCTCTTGAGACCGAAATCTTGACCCGTAGAGGTTTCTCAGCCGAGGTCATTGCTACCCTTCGTGCTGCAAGATGTCCGGCTACTACTAGGATTTACCACAAAATTTGGGAAACCTTCTTTTCGTGGTGTTTGGGGTCCTCTCGGAACCCGAGAAAATTTTCCATTCCCAGCCTGTTGGCTTTTCTGCAGCATGGGCTAGACAAGGGTTTGGCAGTCAGCACTCTGAAAGGTCAGATTTCTGCTCTGTCCTTATTGTTCCGGAGAACCATTGCTTCAAATAGAGACGTGCTCTCCTTTTTCCGAGGTATATCTCGTAAGTTTCCGCCGCGGAAGGCACCCGTGTCTCCTTGGCGGCTCAACCTTGTTTTGGAGGCTCTTCAGCATAAACCTTTTGAGCCTATGGTTTCTGCTAGCCTTTCTTTACTTTCTTGGAAGGTGGCTTTCCTTGTTGCAGTCACTTCCTTGAGGAGAGTTTCTGAGTTGGCAGCTCTTTCTTGTTCGCCTCCTTTTCTGGAGTTTTTTCCGGATCGTGTAGTGCTTCGCACTCGGGGTGATTTTTTGCCTAAAGTGGTGTCACAATTTCATGTTAACCAGGATATTGTGTTGCCTTCACTCTGTCCGGATCCGAAGAATGCGAAAGAGCGAGATTTACACACATTGGATTTAGTGCGGGCCTTGAAGTTTTATCTATCTATTACTCAAGGTTTTCGTAAGACGGACTCCCTGTTTGTGGTTCCAGCAGGTCGTCGGCGTGGTCAACGAGCTTCCAAGGATTCTATTCTATTTTGGAAGCTTACCGCCTTCGGGGTGAATCTTGCCCGATTAAGATTCGAGCCCATTCCACGAGAGCTGTGGCCTCATCGTGGGCTTTTCATCAAGGTGCCTCGGCAGTGCAGCTCTGCCGAGCGGCAACTTGGCGCTCTGTCCACACGTTTACAAGGTTTTATAAAGTGGACGTCAGTGCTTCCGCTGATGCAGCCCTCGGACGTAGGGTCCTGCAGGCAGCTGTAGTTTAAAGTTCTGGATGAACTTGTGTTTAGCGCTGGTTGCGTTTTGTTGTTAAGGTTGTTGGGTTTCTGCCTTTTGTTGGTTTTTCCCACCCTTATTTTTGAACTGCTTTGGGACGTCCCATCAGTAATGAATACTGTGGCTCTCTTCCTTCCATCTGCAGCTGAAACACGGATTTTGGTAAAAACTTACCTGTAAAATCCTTTTCAGCGAAGGAAGGAAGAGAGACACAGCACCCTCCCAAGGCAGAAGTGTGTTGATGTTTTCAGATGCAGCGCGACCCTTATCTGATAGCGATTATCTGGGCTGAGGTCAGCGCGCTAAGGCTCTGTTCCAGCATCGCCAGCTCATCGCAGTAGTCAGGTTCCGTGAGTAGTACCTGGAACTCTGTGGTTTTTGGCTTTCTTTGCATGCATAACCTGTATCCTTGTGTTTTTTCTCTGAAGTTCCTTCAGAAGGGGTTATGTTGCTCCGCTGGTGATCTTGGCTCTTTTCCTAAAAGCTTTGGTACGACTGGAGCTGAGTAGGAGGAGCCCGAGCTGGAGGGGCCAGCCAGTCAGCACTCTTTTGATCTGAGGTAACATCCTGATCTGGGGCTCCGCCTACCCATCAGTAATGAATACTGTGTCTCTCTTCCTTCCTTCGCTGAAAAGGATTTTACAGGTAAGTTTTTACCAAAATCCGTGTTTTTTGCGGAAATCTATTTTGAAATTTCTCCATTTGTTTTAGTTCCTCAGTTTGCGAGCTTGCTGTCAGTGAATGTGTCCAGGTCCCATCCTGCTAGTTCGTCTTTCGATTTTAATCTTTTTTTTTGTTTTGTTTTTTTATTTTTGCTTTCCATAAATCAAGGTGGGATGGAGCAGCGGCGTGGGCGATATCTGTGTAGCTCCCCTTCAGTTCTTCATTTTGGTAATGAACCGCACTGAGATCGGTAATTTCAGCAGCAGATGGAAGGAAGAGAGCCACACTAGTCATTACTGATGGGTAGGCGGAGCCCAGATAGGATTGACACCTCAGATTAAAAAGAGTGTTGACCGGCCCCTCCAGCTCGGGCTCCTCCTACTCCGGCTTCTCCAGTCTGAAATTTGAGGTCCCAGAGGATGGGTCGCTGCTGGAAGCAGCTCCTCAGAAGATTTTATTATTTTTATCGGACAAGAGACTTGGATCACCAGAAGTGGTCTAGAGGTCTCAGGGGTCTCAGCGCTGCTGGACCCCAACCTCTCCCTTGGCGATCTGTAATACCCTGTATGGTGGTCCCTGCAGTTTCACGCCGGCCCTGGGGGATGAGGATTGCTTCCCTGGCGGGGACGCAAACCGCACATCGGGGGTCACTGCGTTCCCCGCCCGGGGGGGGAAGCGATGGGCACAGTGCCACAAACCCCTGGGGGTCCCTGTGGCGCTCGGCTGGTGAGTACTCCGCATTTTTATTAATGTGTGTGAGTGATTCAGCGACTGCTGCGGCAGTCGCTGTTACAGTATACATGCCGGTGACTAGTATTTTTTGTCCGCAGGTTGATGCCTGCAGGACATAGGACGGGAGAGAGGATTGCGCGCTTTTTTTATTTGAATTTTCGTGCCGCTCTGAGCGCGTGCTTTACTGCAGTCTCCATTTTCGGCTCCTCTCATGGAGCACACGGAGACACAGCGCGGCGGCCATTAAAGAAGCAGGCTGAAAGCTTCTTCTGGCTCTTCTCCCTCCTCCCCTCCCGGCAAGATGTTACACTGTGGCCAGCTGGGTGAGTCGCTTCTAGCCCGCGGGCAGAAGCTTAACCCCTTCACCCCCACAGCGCGGGCGCCTTCTGAGGCACTAATGAGTGACAGACTGCGCTGTCCTGCGGCTGTTATCCCTTAAGGGGGCTCGCACACTCTTTTCAATAATAATAAAGAGGTTGTGGGGAGCCTGCGACAGTGAAGTTACTGCCACTATACGCTTTTAATGTCGCTAGTAGCTGCCAATCTGGAGCGCTTACTGATCTCCTTAACAATTTTGGCGGTCATTGCGATATACAAAACAGCGCAATTTTTTAGCGATGAACGTTTTTTCTGTTAAGTGTGGCATAGCTGTCCTGCAGCTGCGGCCTTATAAGAGGCACTTGGGGTTCGCACACCCTTTTCATTATCACTGCTACTTTAACCCCTTTTAGGCGGTTAACTCCTAATGGGGGACAGCTGGGGTAGTTCTCTCTTTAAGAGCTTTAACCCTTCAGCGTTTGTTTTTTCTTTAAGAAACACACTGTTCTAGTTACTGACAGTTTAACCTGCCATATACTGTGCAAGGACATGTCAGAGACAGTCTCCCAGATCCGCTACAGAATCAGTCTCACTGACACGCAGATCTCGACGGCGTCATGCGCAGAGGTCGGAGGTTCCAGCGGTGTCAAAATGGAGGCCCTCGCTAGTTTCTATTGATGGCCTGTCTGACCTTCTAGGTTATTAGATGTCAGCTAGATCCTCTCAAGGAAGCAACACGAACCGGTGCCTTCCTTCCCGCGTAACGAAGATGTCCGATTCGGACAAGGAGGATCGGCAGGGACACTCTGCCTCTCTTTTGGGCCGTACAGAGACTTTTATTGGTCCATGAGGGCGTTACAGTTACCAGATGAGGTAACTAGACGTCCTGGTAAGTCGGCCCGGATGTACCAGGAGTACAGTAAGTTGCGTTCGGCATTGCCAGCTCTGGATGAGCTTAATGGGACAAGGAACGCCTGTGTCCAGATAAACGTTTTCAAGGGACACGGTCTTTTGAGACACTGTATCCGTGTTCAACGGAGTTGATTGATAATTGGATCCCTTCTCCTGAAGTGGATGTCATAGAATCATAGAATCATAGAATGGTAGAGTTGGAAGGGACCTCCTGGGTCATCTGGTCCAACCCCTGCTCAAAGCAGGATTCACTAAATCATCCCAGACAGATGTCTATCCAGCCTCTGTTTGAAGACTTCCATTGAAGGAGAACTCACCACCTCTTGTGGCAGCCTGTTCCACTCATTGATCACCCTAACTGTCAAAAAGTTTTTTCTAATATCTAATCTGTGTCTCCTCCCATTCAGTTTCATCCCATTGCTTCTAGTCTTTCCTTGTGCAAATGAGAATAAAGATGATCCTTCTACAATGTGACAGCCCTTGAGATATTTGTAGACAGCTATTAAGTCTCCTCTCAGTCTTCTTTTTTGCAAGCTAAACATTCCCAAATCCTGCAACCGTTCCTCATAGGACATGGTTTGCAGACCGGTCACCATTCTGGTGGCTCTTCTCTGAACTTGCTCCAGTTTGTTGATGTCTTTTTTAAAATGTGGTGCCCAAAACTGGACACAGTATTCCAGATGAGGTCTGACCAAAGAGGAGTAGAGGGCAATAATGACCTCACGTGATCTAGACTGTATGCTTCTGTTGATACATCCTAGAATTGCATTTGCCTTTTTTGCTGCTGCATCACACTGTTGACTCATGTTAAGTCTGTGATCAATTAGTATACCCAAGTCTTTTTCACATGTGCTGTTACTTAGCCCTATTCCTCCCATTTTGTATATGCTTTTTTCATTTTTATTGCCCAGATGTAGTACTTTGCACTTTTCCCTGTTAAAATCCATTCTGTTAGTTGCTGCCCACTGCTCCAGTTTAAGTATATCTTTTTGAATCCTCTCTCTCTGTCCCTTTATCCCAGCTTAGCAAATCTTCCTGTTAAAGGGAAGGCGAGTCTGCAGGATCTGCTGGACAGAAAAACGGAGATGGCAGCAATATCCATCTGCGAGACCGCGGGTCATGGATTCAGTTATTAAGGATCCATGTGTGCTTGTAAAGTTTCCCTGAGCCGGTTGGACCGTCTACGGACGGCGTGGCAAGGTGGATCCCCTCTATCAAGGTAGATGGGCTTTTCAAGTTGTTGGAGGATACTGCGTCACTGCTATCCAGGGCGCAATCCTCGGCAGTCACAGTCAGAAGAGCACTGTGGCTTGGACATGGGGACGCGGTCTCCAAGCAGGGTTTGCTATCTTTAGTTTACAAGGTGGTCAGCTATTTGGATCTGACCTCACGGAGCTGATTGCCAAGGCAAAAGAAACAGCTTTACCGCAGCGCAGAGCTGTGACCTCTGCGTCTGGCAGGACTAATGCCGGTAGTTGTCGGCGGTCCTTTCGGTCCACTCTCTCTCTTTTTTTTTTTTTTAAAAAAAAAGGGAATTCTCAGAAATTCCGCATACCCTGGAAACAGAACTTCCGTTAAGACAAACGGGAAGCTGGCAAAAAGCCACTAAGGCGGACTGACGCCTGGGTCTCACTTGAGCGCTCTCGAGTGGGGGGTCGTTTACTCCAATTCAAACCGACTTGGGCTTCCCGCGTGTCGGACGCCTGGGTGACACAGGTTGTGTTGGCAGGCTACTTCATAGAGTTTTTTTCTCGACCCCCAGACAATTTTTTTGTCAACCTCGCCTCTACTGCGGGAGGTAGATTCCTTCTGCAGAAAGGTGGGGTGGTGCCGGTTCCGCCGGAAGGCCGGGGAAGAGGGTTATTTTTTTTTAACCTTTTTGTGGTCCCCAAAAAAGAGGACATATTTCGGCCCATTCTGGATCTTAAAAGATTGAATCGGCATGTCCACGCCCGGAAATTCCGCATGGAGTAGTTTCGCTCCGTTGTGGCGGCCCTGTCGCAGAACGACTTTTGGTGTCAATCGTCATTCGCGACGCTTATTTGCACTTTCCAATCGGAAGGGCCCGCCAACGCTTCCTTCGTTTTGCCATAGGTCAGGACCATTATAAGTTGGTGGCTCTGCCATTCGGGTTGGCCTCAGCGCTCAGAGTTTCTACAAAAATTCTGGCGCCTTTCATGGCATTTCTTCGAAGACAGGGGGTTTCGATTCTACCCTATCTGGACGACCTTTTGATTGTGGCGTCCTCAAAGAAGGAGGCGGTGACTGCTCGCATTCTATCCCTTCAGCTCCTGGAGGACTTCGGATGGCTGGTCAATTGGGAGAAGTCGTCTCTGGAACCGTCGCAGTCAATCCTGTTTTTGGGGATGCATTTCGGCACGGTACGGGCAGTGGTGTCCCTACCTCCAGACAAGCGGGCATGTCTCCTCCGACATGTACAAATTATGAAGTCTTCGACAGCAATGTCCCTTCGGAAGTGTATGCGCCTTCTGGGTTTGATGGTGGCGTCCATGGAGGCACTTCCGTTTGCCCAGTTTCATTCCAGGGCCCTCCAAAGGCTCATTCTGAGTCGTTGGGATCGATCGCAGGCTTCACTGGATTGCAGTGTCATCATCTCTCGCAGGGTGCGGGAATCTCTAGGATGGTGGTTATGTCCAGGAGCGTTAGCCCTGGGGAAGTCTTTCCTCCCTCCGAGGTGGTCGGTCATAACCACCGATGCCAGCCTGACGGGCTGGGGGGGTGTCTGGAACGATCTCTGGATTCAGGGAGTATGGTCATCGGAAGAGTCTGTTCTACCGATCAACATCCTGCAATTGAGGGCAATTTTCCTTTGCCTCCAACACTGGACGGTCTCTTTGAGCGGTCTACCAGTCCGAGTGCAGACAGACAACGCGACGGCGGTCGCATATATCAACCACCAAGGCGGGACGAGGAGTTCCAGGCTCATGGTGGAGGTGTCTCGGATCCTGATTTGGGCCGAGACCAGAGTGCCAGCCATCTCTGCAATCCACATTCCAGGGGTTCAGAATACCACGGCGGACTTCCTCAGTCGCGAGAAGATGGATCCCGGAGAATGGAGTCTTCATCCGGAAATTTTTGCACTGCTGTGCTCCCGTTGGGGAACTCCCCAAGTGGATTTGATGGCATCCAGGTTCAATGCCAAGTTACCGACCTTCATGTCCAGGTACAAGGACCCGAAGGCTGTGGCGGTGGATGCTCTGGTGGCTCCGTGGGACCAATTCGAGCTAATCTATGTGTTCCCGCCGATATCTTTACTTCCTCTGGTGCTGCGTCGGATCAGACTGGAGAGAATCCTGGCTATGTTGATAGCCCCAGATTGGCCAAGGAGGACGTGGTTCTCGACACTGGTGTCGCTTTTGGCGGCACCTCCGTTCCCACTTCCTCTTCGCCCGGACCTGTTAACTCAGGGACCCGTTCGTCATCCAGACCTGAAGTCTCTGCGTTTGACGGCGTGGCTCTTGAGACCGAAATATTGACCCGTAGAGGTTTTTCAGCCGAAGTCATTGCCACTCTGCGAGCTGCCAGAGGTCCGGCTACTACTAAGATTTATCACAAGACTTGGGAAGCCTTCTTCTTGTGGTGTTGGGGTTCTTCAAGGAACCCGAGGATTTTTTCCATTCCCAATTTGCTGGCTTTTCTGCAGTACGGGCTGGACAAGGGTTTGGCAGTGAGCACTCTGAAGGGTCAGGTTTCTGCTCTGTCCTTGCTGTTTCGGAAGGCTATCGCCTCGCGTAGGGACTTACGTTCCTTTTTTCGCGGAGTAACCCGTCAGTTTCCGCCGCGGAAGGCGCCTGTGTCTCCTTGGCGGCTCAACCTTGTCTTGGAGGCTCTTCAGCATGGGCCTTTTGAGCCTATGGGCTCTACTAGCCTTTCTTTACTTTCTTGGAAGGTTGCCTTCCTAGTGGCGGTCACCTCTTTGAGAAGAGTTTCTGAATTGGCGGCTCTTTCCTGCTCGCCTCCCTTCCTGGAGTTTTACCCGGATCGAGTAGTGCTTCGCACACGGGGCGACTTTCTACCTAAGGTGGTGTCGCAATTTCATGTTAACCAGGATATTGTGTGCCCTCGCTTTGTCCGGGCCCGAGGAATGCAAAGGAACGGGCTTTGCACACATTGGATTTAGTGCGGGCCTTGAAGTTCTATTTGTCTGTTACCCAAGGTTTTCGGAAGTCAGACTCTTTTTTTGTGATTCCAGCTGGTCGTCGACGTGGTCAACGAGCTTCCAAGGACTCTATAGCTCGTTGGATTCGGTCGGCCATTTTGGAGGCTTACCGACTTAAGGCGAACTTTGCCCAATTAAGATTCGAGCTCACTCCACGAGGGCTGTGGCTTCATCGTGGGCCTTTCATAAAGGGGCCTCGGCAGCTCAGCTCTGCCGAGCGGCGACTTGGCGCTCCGTCCACACGTTTACAAAGTTTTATAAGGTGGACGTCAGTGCTTCCGCTGATGCGGCCTTAGGACGTAGGGTCCTGCAGGCGGCCGTAGTTTAAAGTTCTAGTTAACTTGTATTTGGCGCCTGTTGCGCTTTTATCTAGGTTGTTGGGATTCTGCCTATTTTGTTTTTTTCCCAACCTTAATTTTTGGACTGCTTTGGGACGTCCCACTAGTAATGACTAGTGTGGCTCTCTTCCTTCCATCTGCTGCTGAAAGACGGATTTTGGTAAGAACTTACCTGTAAAATCCTTTTCAGCGAAGGAAGGAAGAGAGACACAGCTCCCTCCCATGGCAGAAGTGTGTTGATGTTTTCAGATGCGGCGTGACCCTTCTCTGATAGCGATTATCTGGGCTGAGGTCGGCGCGCTAAGGCTCTGTTTCCAGCATCGCCAGCTCATCGCAGTGGTCAGGTCCAGTGAGTAGTACCTGGAACTGTGTGGTTTCTTCCTGTTGCATGCATAACCTGTATTCCTGTCTTTTCTGTGAAATCCTTCAGAAGGGGTTATGTTGCTCCGCTGGTGATATTTGCTCTTCCTTAGCTTGGTACGACTGGAGAAGCTGGAGTAGGAGGAGCCCGAGCTGGAGGGGCCGGTCAACACTCTTTTTAATCTGAGGTGTCAATCCTATCTGGGCTCCGCCTACCCACTAGTAATGACTAGTGTGTCTCTCTTCCTTCCTTCGCTGAAAGGATTTTACAGGTAAGTTCATACCAAAATCCGTCTATCCCTCACATTTGTTCTGCTACTGTCTTTATTTCAAGGAGAAACTAAAGGCACTGTTACACTTAGCGATCGCGACAACGACACGACCTGGCGAGATCGTTGGTGCGATCGCTAGATGATCGCTAGTTGCTTCCAAACACAAAGATCTCATCAGAGATCAGCAATTTGTATAACGACCTCTGCGGTCGTTGGGAAAACCTAGTCCCGCCTGCGACGCTGGTGAAGTCGTTCATAAAGGGTGTCACACTCAGCGATTCAGGCTCACCAGCGGGACACCAACGACCAAAAAACGGTCCAGAACGTTCATGAGCAATCAGCGACATCGCAGCGAGGGCCACATCGCCGCTACATGTCACACACAGCTGCGTCGCTAACGAGATCGCTACTGCGTCATAAAATCACTGACGCTTTAGCGATCTCGTTAGTGATCTCGCTTAGTGTGACAGTACCTTAAGTTTACAAAGTTTTAAAACTCAGCAGAAGTTTACTGGTCATTGTAGTCCTCCCAGCGTTCCGTTACCTGACGCACAGTGATTGTCCATTACCCGTGAGGATGAGCCTTTATCATCTATGCAGAGGAGCGGACGCCTGAGCGATGATCTGCTGATGCCAGATTAAATTGTCTCTTCAATTATTCAGGTCCCGCTCACGCTGCAGCTGCGTTTCTCTAAGATTTGTTGCATCCGCTCCATCAATTCTCCCGTAATTTGCAGACAATATACCGACACCAGCCATCTGTATTACATCGGATCGATGGGATTTGTAATTCCCAGGGACTTTCTCTACATGACAAGTAAATCATAAAACAGGAGCCGGGCTACGATTCTCATTATAAGCCTCGGTGAGACTGGGAGTCACTGGACGCATCTGTTACATTTCCCTGTAGCAGTCACAGCAATGCAACGGAACAAGAGTCACCCAAATGGAAGTGCAACCAGCGACCACCTCAAAGCATCCTCATAGATGTGACCTAGATTACACTGAAGTCCAAGTTGTCTGCTAAAGGGCGGACCGCGAGTCGTGTGAGTAAGGTCTGATTCCAAGAATGAAGTGACTGCGATGCGGAAAGCGCCATGTCCCTTCATCTCAGCGTCCCCGGGCGGCTGCATGGATGGACTATAACTGGCCACACTTGCGAACCATGAGGAGACTAATTTCCAGCCTATATGGTTTCCGTTCAGCGAGCACAGGGGTCCGTAGTCACATATTGGTGAGCTATTCTAGCACTACACTGTATGACCATTACCTACGCCGCTCTGTCCTGTAAGTCTGCAGAACCTGTGCGGAGCTTTAGGAGGGATTGATTTTGACATTATTTCTGGTGCTGACACTTTCCCCTTATTTTATGTCTTTCTTTAGGGCATTGGAGATCTGACTCTGGCTTATCAGTGCTTCAAACTGACCTTGGCCAACAACAACGACCATGCTGAGGCATACAATAATCTGGCCGTATTGGAAATGCGTAAAAGCCACGTCGAGCAGGTAAGTCCTACGTACATTTAGCTGACAAGACACTTCATGCGCTTTCGTATTTTGCCTTTTTAACTCTTTCAGTGTGGGTTCATTAATTTTGGAATATCCCCATCCCCTATATTTTGGCAGGCCCGTGCTCTGCTCCAGACGTCCGCTGCCCTCGCCCCTCACATGTATGAGCCACATTTCAACTTCGCCTGCCTCTCTGACAAGGTGAGCAGCGTCTGGTTACTGTCTAGAAAAGGCTACAGTAAGAAAGAGACCAATGAAATCATCCTGACATTATATCCAGAATTAGATAAACATGGAATCAGAAACTACAACTCCCAGCATTTACTGACTGTCAGCAGCTGTTAGAAGGTGGTGTAGATTGTAGTTTTGCAGCAGCTGGAGTGACACGATTTGTTGATACTTTACCACCTTTGTCTTGCAGATCGGGACCTCCAGAGCAGCTACGTCGCCGCTCAGAAGTCGGAAGCCGCATTTCCTGACCACGTGGAAACTCGGCAACTCCTGGACAAGTTGAGGCAGCATTTTGCAATGATTTAAGCTCAATGGTCTCTAGATTCAAGGTCATGTAGTAACAGACTTTACATTAATCATTGGTGATCGCTGCTGCAAAAGGTTCTGCTGATAACGCTAATGTGCACAGGACACAATTAACCCTGAACATCACCGTGATTCTGTATTTCTAATGGTCGGTTGTTCAATGTCCAACAGAGAAACCTCCGACAAGCCCCTTCCGGTCCGGTTGTTAGTCGTACATATATCGGTGCAATGCTGTCAGCCAAAAATCTTGTCCCATGACCCATGTGATCGATTCGTACCTCTGTGCACAGTATCCCTGCGGATGTTAGGATCTTTGGCCGAATATCTCTCTTTCCATCTGTACAAATCTTGCCATTTTCCTGAGCAGTAATTACATATAAAAAAAAAAACATGTATGCTCAGCTTTCATAAGCATGCATGTTTTATCGATATAGCTGTCGTCGGCCCACCCCCCTCGCTGGCAGCTGTGTCCTCGTCACGTCCCCCTCGCTGGCAGTTTCTGTCCTCATCCCATCCCCCTCATTGGCAGCTCTGTCCTCATCCTGTCCCGTCCCCATCGCTGGCAGCTCTGTCCTCGTCCTGTCCCATCCCCCTCGCTGGCAGCTCTGTCCTGGTCCCGTCCCCCTCGCTAGCTGCTCTGTCCTTGTCCCGTCCTGTCCCCCTCGCTGGCAGCTCTGTTCCCTTCGGCAGACCCTTTTGCCTTCTCTAATTTTCTAGAGAAATAAAAGGAGTGGACATCATAGTTCCACATCCCCAATTCTTCTCTACAACGACAACATCTGACACATGGGGCTCCTAACTCTCCTCCACTAGCTGAAAGGTGCACAGATTTCTGCAGGTCCTGTACAGATAAATCACACCCGGCTGGGATCGCGCACCCTGCCTGTGCACGACACCCGGCTGGGATCACGCACCCTGCCTGTGCACGACACCCGGCTGGGATCGCGCACCCTGCCTGTGCACGACACCCGGCTGGGATCGCGCACCCTGCCTGTGCACGACACCCGGCTGGGATCGCGCACCCGGCCTGTGCACGACACCCGGCTGGGATCGCGCACCCGGCCTGTGCACGACACCCGGCTGGGATCGCGCACCCGGCCTGTGAACGACACCCCGCTGGGATCACGCAAAGGCCTGTGCAGACCTCCAACGGGGATCACGATTCTGGCCTGTGCACGACCCCCGCCTGGGATCACGCAAATGGCCTGTGCACGACCTCCAACGGGGATCACAATCCTGGCCTGTGCACGACCCCCGGTTGGGATCACGAACCTGGCCTGTGCACGACCCCACTGGGATCATGAATCCGGCCTGTGCACGACCCCCAGCGGGGATCACGAATCCAGCCTGTGCATGAAACCCAACAGGGGATCACGCATCCGCCTTTTGTACGAGACCTGACGGCGATCACGTAGCCCCCTTTGTGACTCACCACACCGGCAGCTATCAGTGATGTGATGGCATTGACTCTGCTTGTGTAAGTGAGCAGAGCAGCAGTATCCATTAAAGCAGTGGTCCTGTCTTCTGATGGAAGTCTGCACAGCTTGCGATCAGGATTGGTCTGCACAGCTTGCGATCAGGATTGTCCGGTGCCGGCGAAAACGGATGACTACAAGTATATGAATTTCATACCTGCAGTCTTGTGCTGACAAAACGTTCTCAGTCTCTTGTATTGAGCGAGGTAGTGCATGTCTAGTCTGCAGTTCACCTTGTGAAAATTGCATCCTTATCTCAGGACTACGAGCTCTCGCTGGCAATACTGGAGAATCCTGAGCGCGTGCCGTTTGCTGTCAGGATTATTGTGCAAATGTAGAAAAAAAAACATAAGAAACCCAAAGTAATGATTACCAAAGAGTTTCTCCAGTATGACAACATAAAAAAATATAAAAATGTACAAGAGAAGAGCCGAAAATTTCAGTCCCCTTTACACTACATCCATGTAATGTCTACGTCATCTACAAGTCACTACATCGCCCAGCCGGATGTCCCTCGTATTGTGGCCACGTTCCCTCCACTGGTGGCAATCAGATGCTAATTGTAATTAGGAAATAAATTATTTTAGTATCTGAGCTTGTCTGTGAATGTCCGTGTCTCCCCGGGGCGCAAATAACATCAGTAACAACCAATCAGGGTTCAGCTTTAACTATTTCATTACATGACGTGGGCAACAAGAAAGATTTCGCTTTATTTATTTTTTTTGCTGCAAAAACACTGAGCCGCACTTCAGATTTGTGACTTTCCTATTGTACTATGGTAATGTGACAGGTTTATGTATTTAGTATTTCATGATCTCTGATGGAGACTGGAATCCTGCACGGACCCAAAACTTCTGACCGAGCACATAACTTCTGGTTGAGTGCAGCCATTGCCCTTCCTCTGCAAGTTTCTCATCAGAACTAATATTTTTCCTTCTAATTTCAGCAATGTTCTCGTTCACTAACAGAAAGTATGAATATAAAGTGCAACCCCCAAATAATGGAAAACCTCTGTGGGAGAATCATTCAGCGTCCCTGTGCTTTATGGACTGTATTGGTGGAAATCACTCTCTCAGAGGGCCGACTTTTTGAGCTCTTGCGTCGCTCTCGCCGCTGATGGGAGTGAAGATTTGTCAGATAAAGTTTTTTTTTTTGTTTTTTTTTAAAGAATTGCAACTTTATAAAACGTTCTCACTCCAATAGAAGAAGAGGTGGCAGAAAAAGTAGAGAAATGGAAGTGTTGTGTATAAGGAAGGTCTCAAATTTGATGCAACACATTGATAAATTTGGCGTAAATAACAGCAACGCAGCCACAAGCAAAACTTTCTTATGAATTATCTCCCCCCCACATGAATAGAGGGCGTACGCCTCCCTAAATCATTTACACAACTCCCAGTCCTGCACATTGAGGGGATAACGCAGCAAACGAGACGTTCCCTGTGAGTTATTGTGTACGAGAGCGTTACAGCGTGGACAGAAGCGGGAAACAGCGGCCGCCGCCAGGGAGTGATCAGCATTTATAATATATGAAGGCAAATTATAACAATCCGGAGAGCGCAGCCCCTGTAGACCACGTGTCATAGCCCCCCACTCATGAAGAGGTTTGTGGGGTTGTAATGGAAACTACCCCTGTAAAAAGACGGTATGTGAGAATACATGGTGCCCACCCAGGCAATACACAGAGCTGTGCAAAAGTTCAAGGCAGGTGTGGAAATAATGCTGAAAAGTGAGAAACTTCACACACATAGAAGTGAGAATAATCTAATATCAATTAAGAAAATATAAAGTCACTGAAGAAACGAGAAATCTAAATCCCATCAGTATCTGGTGAAGCCTCATCTCCATCAGTATCTGGTGATCACATCACCTCCATCATCAGTATCTGGAGACCGCCTCGCCTCCATCATCAGTTCTGGTGACTGCGTGAGCCTGTCTCCTCCATCATCAGTATCTGGAGACCGCCCTCGCCATCATCGTATGGTGACGCCTCGCCTCCATCATCATATCTGGTATGCTCCTCAATCAGTTTGTGACTGCCGTCGCCTCCTCATCATATCTGTGACTGGCCTGTCTCCTCCATCATCAGTATCTGGTGACCGCCCGTCGCCTCCATCATCAGTATCTGGTGACCGCCCGTCGCCTCCATCATCAGTATCTGGTGACTGCCGTCTCCTCCATCATCAGTATCTGGTGACGCTCGCCTCCTCTCAGATCTGGTGACCTCCCATCATCAGTATCTGGTGACTGCCTGTCTCCTCCATCATCAGTATCTGGTGACTGCCTGTCTCCTCCATCATCATATCTGGTGAATGCCCGTCTCTCCATCATCAGTGTCTGGTGATCAACCTCACCTCCATCATCAGTACTGGTGACCGCCTGTCGCCTCCATCATCAGTATCTGGTGACTGCCATCTCCTCCATCATCAGTATCTGGTGACTGCCTGTCCCTCCATCATCAGTATCTGGTGAATGACCATCATCTCCATCATCAGTATCTGGTGATCACCATCACCTCCATCATCAGTATCTGGTGACTACCCGTCTCCTCCATCACCAGTATCTGGTGACTGCCTGTCTCCTCCATCATCAGTATCTGGTGACTGCCTGTCTCCTCCATCATCAGTATCTGGTGACTGCCTGTCTCCTCCATCATCAGTATCTGGTGACCGCCTGTCATCTCCATCATAAGTATCTGATGATCAACATCACCTCCATCATCAGTATCTGGTGACTGCCCGTCATCTCCATCATCAGTTTCTGGTGACTGCCCATCTCCTCATCAGCATCTGGTGACCACACGTCACCTAGATTGTCAGTACCTGATGACCACCCACCTCCTCCATCATCAGTATCTGGTGACCTCCCTTGGCCTCCATCGCCAGTACCTTGTGACCTCCGTCATTACCATCTGGTGACTGCATGTCACCTCAGGCAGTCGGTGGCTGCTGCGTCGGTGTGTGCGGCACACTTCCTAACACAAGAGTTTCATTACAGGTTTATCCTGTACTAAATTGTATATCACACATCATAGGATCCTGCATTTAAAGTATACGTCCTTTTACAGATTCACCTTTGACTTTTATTTGGGACTCTTCCATTTTTCTTTTACCTGCTAATTTCACAGGCTAGTGGTATTTGCCACGATTTTGTCCACATATCTACATTGCAGTCGGACTGATGAAGGTCCGTGTTGCACCAAAACTTTTATGGATTGTCTGCAATAAAATTTCTTTTGGATCATTTCATTAAGTTGAGTGCCAAGTCTTATCTTTACACATTTTGGCCTGGGAACCTACTTGCGCACCACTTCCTTACGGCTGTGCTACGTTTTATACCACATGCATGTCACCTCAGACAGCATCTGGTAACCACTAACCGCCCGTCGCCTCCATCGTTAGTATCTGGTGACAGCTCATCGTGTCTATCGTATCTGGTGACAGCCCGTTGCCTCCATTACTTCCCAGATAGATGGGATGTTGTGAGATTAGGACTTCAGGACCGGATCATCCCCTCCAAGACTCCTCAATTTAATGACATTGGCTGGATGTTGGGGGTCGTTGTCCTGCAGCACAATAAATTTGCAGCCGATCAGACGCAAGTGACTGAGAAGTGATGGAGGCGACGGGCGGTCACCAGACACTGATGATGGAAGAGACAGGCTGTCACCAGACACTGACAATGGAGGCGACGGGCGGTCACCAGACACTGATGATGGAGGCGACGGGTTGTCACCAGATACTGACGATGGAGGCGACAGGCGGTCACCAGACACTGATGATGGAGGCGACGGGTTGTCACCAGATACTGACGATGGAGGTGATGGGCGGTCACCAGATGCGATGGGCGGTCACCAGATACTGACGATGGAGGCGAAAGGCGGTCACCAGATACTGATGATGAAGGTGTCACACAGCTGTCACTCTAAGAAGAGAAGGGTGGAGTCGGGAGGGGAAACAAGCAGGTGGGAAGTTGTACTAAAATGTTTGACTGCCATGATGCACAGAGCGACATTGCTTGGTCTGAACAGTCGCTGAAAGACTGAGGTTAATGGTTGTCTCGGGAAGGTTCTGCCACCTAATGCACGTGGGCAAATCATCCGGATCCGCTGCCCGCAGCTCCTGTGTAATCACCGTCTGTCCTCTTCTTACCACATTTGTCCTAGGGGGAATAATAGGGAATTGGACTGGAGACCATGTGGGCATCAGCAGAAAGAGGCTTCTCGAGGGAACAGGAAAGCTTGACCGGAGCCGTTGTACAATACATCCACGCCAGGCCGCATGGTGCTCATACTTCTGTGAGCCTCCGGCAGGGCTGGCTGAGTATCATCATCTAAACACAGACTATATATCACTGTTGTGTCCAACCAGCGTAGTGTCACATCCTCCGCCATTCTGCTTTAATTAATGGGATTTTCAGGGTTAGAAAAACATTATTTCCTTCCCAAAAGAGTCCCGTCCACATGATGTGTCTGGTGCAACGATCTGACAAGGTCAATATTGCTGAGCTGCAAATCCTCTCAAAACCCATGGACGAGCGTGGGCTGTTTCAGGAAGAGAGCCGCCATGTTTTCTGAGCCGTGCCATTCCTATAGGCCACATTATATCACTTGGGGCACCGGCCGAGGCTTCCTCAGGACCCCATCTTACTTTACAATTTATTCACTCAGCCGTGCATCTTTTTTTTTTTAAATGTATTGTGCAGCTTTAAAAAAAATAATATAAATATATTCCAAAAGGGGAAAACAATGTGCGTACATACCGTATATCCCTTTAAAAAGTAATAGGTGTTTTTTAGTATATTGATATTACTTTTTAAAGGGATATATGTACACAAGTTTATTGTGAATCTTAAAAATATTGCATGAAACTTGGCATAAAAGAAATGCAATCGAACGGCTGCGGTTTTATTTTGCACGAAATTCACGAACTGTCGTTGCAATTTTGAAGAATACGATGCTAAAGAGCCACAAGGCAAAAAAATAAAAGTAAAGTGAAAAACTCAAAATAATAAATTTACCTAAAGTGATTGTGATACCATGGCCCCCCTGCTGGTGAAATCTGGGGTTTTCTGGGAGGTTAGCCACCCAATAGAGGGCACCAAGAGCGTAAGCTCTGGCCACATGTAGCCCCCCACTGGCGATTTAGAGCTGTAATTGCTGTAAATTTGTGCTGCAAATGAAAGAAAAAGTGTCTCAAACACCAGCCACCGAGGCTAAGTACCAATTGACTGGAATTAATCAATGTCCTGTCATTATCTGGTGGGCCTTACATGGGGAAGCATTGAACAATACTTACCCGTTTTAAAGGCTATTTAGCCAGTGGCATTGATCACAATAATCTATCGATAGGGGAGGAATTGAATAATACCTGCCCCCAAAATAACCATCTGACAGTGTTGATTGTTCACAGCAACTTCACTGTGTGGGGAGGAATAAAATTCACCCCAAGAGGCTAATGCAAAAAAACAACAATAAATCAACCAATATACACACTGCATTTTTAATGAGCACAACCTTATTAGTATAGTTTAATATAGCGTCAGTGTACAGGTAATACAGTGATCACCAGTGACATTATACACTGGAGCTCTGTATATAGTGTCAGTGTACAGGTAATACAGTGATCACCAGTGACATTATAGACTGGAGCTCTGTATATAGAGTCAGTGTACAGGTATTACAGTGATCACTAATATTATACACAGGCGCTCAGTATATACAGTAGTGTTGTGTCATACAGTGATCACCGGTGACATTCTACATGGGAGCTCTGTATATAGTGTACAGGTAATACAGGGATCACCAGTGACATTATACAAAGGAGCTCTGTATTTTAGTGTCAGTGTACAGGTAATACAGTGATCACAGGTGACATTATACACGGGCGCTCTGTATATAGTGTCATTGTACAGTGTACTTTTCTCTATCGCTTCCTTGGGGGACACAGAGACCTTGGGTGTATGCTGCTGCCACTAGGAGGCTGACACTATGCATATGCAAAAAAAGGTTGGCTCCTCCTCTGCAGTGTACACCCCACCGACTGGCACCAAGCTAATCAGTTTTAGCTTAAGGTACTGCCACACTAAACAATCCCGCTAGCGATCACAATAACGACGCATACTAATGCGATCGCTAGCGGGATTGTTTCTACATCGCTAAATGCGGCCACATTTAGCGATATAGTTAACGACGCTATCGCCGTTAGCGATCTTCTTAACGACTTTAGCGGTACAAAAGTACCGCTAAATCGCTAAGAAAAGGTGCCACACAGCGATTAGATACTTACCCAGCGGGAGCGCCGACGAGAAAATAGGGTCCGGAACGATTCCAGCGACGAGCGAGATCACAGCAGGAAGCTCGTCGCTGGAAGCTGCCGCACTGAACAACATCGCTAACAGGATCGCTAAATAGTGACTTTTTTAGCGATCCGTTAGCGATATTGTTTAGTGTGGCATACCCTTTAGTGTCAGTAGGAGGTGGACACGGGTCTCTCTGGAGACCCATATCTACCTATTGTGCGGCGTTCCTTTTCAGGTACCTTCCGGAGGGATACAGTGTGAAAAGTCACTACTGTAGTCCCACACAGAGACTATGAGTACGGCGTGTACTGCCACCCCGTATCCTCATATGTCTGTCTCTTGGCAGGACCCCCCACTCTAATCCCTAACACGGACGGGTGTTTAGGTGATTGGGGTGCAGCGAAAGACCCGGGCCTGCCTTCGTCTCCCACCTACTCGTCCACCAGAGCCTGTCGGATGAGGAGACGCGGACGTCCCCACAACGACTTCCGGACGTCCGACCTTTTCTTGGTCTGAGGTACTGTCCCTCTTTTCCTACAGGACAGAAAAATGAAGACAAGAAGATAGAAGATGGGAAAAGATTTATATAAAAAAAAAGAAAAGATTACAGGGGGGGGGGTTTATGTACATCGCTCTGTACTGTGTTCTGGGGTTCCGAGTCCCCCTTTTTGGGAGTCCCCCAAGGCCGTTAAATTTCGGAGAGAGAGAACTACCTGTCTCTCAAGGAGAAGCCGCCAATTTGCGGCCTCATGGCGCCATCTTTCATCCGGTGGCGCCGCGGCGATTCTTTTCGGGCCCGTTTCTGAAGATCGGCGCCCTCCGCGCCTACCCCCCCTTCCCCGGCGGCTGCAGGCTTAAATTTAGGCCCCGGCTTCATTCCGGGCCTACTCCGGTGCCGGCTCCGCCCCCCGCCTCAGACTTCCGGGCGGGGTTTTCTCCCGCCTGTCCTTGCTCCGCCCACCGCTCTCAGCGTTCCTGAGGGCTGCTGTCGCCAACATATTGCGAGCTCCAGGCCCTGCGTCCGACTCTGTCAGCTCCTGCATTTAGGTGGCAGCAGCAGTTCCTCAGCTACCTTGAGGCCTCTGATCGCTGGCTCCTACATCGGCGTTTTTCAGGAGGAACACCTGCAGCACACAGGATCCGTGAGTAAGCTCTGTCCTGCAGAGCTGACACTCTCCTCTGCCCTTCTCTGTCCCCCAACCTTCTGGCACCGGTTAGTGGGATTGCTCTACCATTCCTAAGCATAAGGGAGAGGCTGCTCGTCCTCCATCTTCCTCTTCCTTCTCCACTCTGGTTAGATACTTTGTGTGCTCTTCTTGTAATGGCAGACTCCCTTCAGGTCAGTCATCTCCCCTTTGCCAGGCCTGCAGCGACCCCACGGGATCCACCCAGGAGCCCTCTACTGATCCGGGTGATTCTGAGACGCCTACCCCCCAGTGGGCAGCGTCTCTGTCGCAATCTGTTGCGGACCTCACCAGGGTATCGCAGACCCTAGTATCCGCTTTGGATAAATTGCCCCTTTCTGCACCTGCAGTCGCCAGCGGGTCTCAGGACTCCCTTTCCGGTCCGTCCAACCCAAGCCGTAAGAGGCCTAGACTAGAACACCGTTCTAGGTCCTCTTCCCGCTCCATCTCTCCAGAAGACACTGCTCGGCGTTATCCCTCCTCTCCGGAATCAGGCGAGGCTCTCCGGACGCGCTTTCGGAGGATGAGTCGGACCTGTATTCTGATCAGGCCTCCGGCATGACGGATATGGTGCTGAGTATGATTGTGGCTGTCAATCAGACCTTAGGCATCAAGGATACCTCTACGGAGTCCGCAGAAGAGGTGGTTTCGTTCAGACGGTCAAAACCACCTTCCAAGGTGTTTTCCCCTCACACTGAGTTCACAGACATACTCAAGAGGGAAAGGGAGAATCCGACCAGGCGCTTTCAAAGAGGGAAGCGCCTTGGCATACTATACCCTTTTTTCCCGGAGCTTACAACTAATTGGACGATTTCTCCTTCAGTGGACCCACCGGTCTCCAGACTGTCCACCAACACGGTCCTTCCTCTGGCTAGCGCTGCTACCCTAAAAGAAGCCAACGATAGGATTCTAGAGTCACTGGCAAAGTCAGCCTTTGAGGCGGCCGCTTCTGCCCTATGTCCGGGCTTTGCGTCTACTTGGGTCTCAAAGGCTATAGCCAGATGGTCCAAACAGCTCCGTAAGGGCATCTTGGCCGGAGCCCCTTCCAGAGAGCTGGCGGAGCTCGCAGACCAAATCTCCCAGGCTGGGCAATATGTAGTTTCTGCCTCGCTGGATGTAGCTTCCTGCGCGGCGCAGGCATCCAGCAATATCGTGGCCATCCGGAGGAACATCTGGCTCAAAGCATGGCAGGCTGATCTTTCGTCTAAAAAGTCGCTCACAGGTCTTCCTTTTCAGGGAGAACATCTGTTAAGGACGCAACGGGGGGCACGAGCTCCCTTCTCCCTCAGTCAAAGCCTCACAAACCCATCCAAAGAAGGCAGTTCCGCTCTTTTCTGCCTTTTCGCCGTTTTCAGGGGTCAGAGGATTCCTCCGATCAACGTAGGCCGCAGAATCGCCAGGCTAAGAGGAAGGCTTCCTTTCGGCCCACCCCCTCCTGGCGTTCCAATAACTCCCAGGGTAGATCCACCAGACCAAGACCTGGCAGATCTTCCTCGGCATGACTCGGCCCTGGAGTCCAGCGTTCCTCCCAAGCTCGGCGGTCGTCTCCTGCTGTTCAGGGACGTGTGGCTCGACTTGGTGGAGGACGCTTGGGTCAGGGAGGTCGTATCCTCCGGATACAAAATAGAGTTCACTTCCCGCCCAAGAGATCGGTTCTTCGAATCCTGCCGCCCAAAGGATCCTTCTCTGGTATCGGGTTTCTTTGCATCCATCGATTCCCTTCTCAGTGCTGGAGTTATCGTCTCTGTTCCAGAGCGAGAACGTTTCACAGGTTTTTATTCAAACCTGTTTGTTGTGCCGAAAAAAGGCGGCAAGGTTTGTCCCATCCTGGACCTCAAGTTACTGAACAGGAGAGTTTGCCTGCGTCACTTCAGGATGGAGTCTCTTCGTTCAGTAATATCGTCGATGGAATCTCAGGAATTTCTGTGTTCCATAGACATCCAAGACGCCTACCTCCACATCCCAATTTGCCCAGCCCACCAGAGGTTCTTGCGTTTCGCAGTTCGGCAGAGTCATTTTCAGTTTGTCGCCCTGCCCTTCAGGCTTGCAACCGCTCCCAGGGTCTTTACAAAGATCATGGCGGCACTGATGGCCACCTTGACGATTCGAGGACTGGTTCTCATTCCTTACCTCGACGACATTCTCATCAAGGCTCCGTCCCTCCCCCAGGCTCAAGTAAGCCTGTCCATCGTTCTCGACTCCCTGGCCCGGTTCGGATGGATCATCAACAGGAAGAAGTCCTGCCTTGTTCCCTCTCAGCGCCTGATCTTCTTGGGCATGCTGTTCGATACCCGACAGTCGAAGGTCTTCCTCCCCAAGGAGAAGAGAGCAATCCTCCAGCAGGGTGTTCGGTCTCTGCAGGGCCCTCAGCTTCCTTCCTTCCGGTCAGCGATGAGGGTGCTGGGCAGAATGGTTGCAGCCTCAGAGGCAATTCCCTATGCTCAGTTCCACTTGAGACCTCTTCAGCGGGCTATCCTGTCTCGGTGGGACAGGTCCGTCAGATCGTTGCATCGTCCGCTTCGTCTCCCTTGCAGGGTCAAGCAGTCTCTCAACTGGTGGTTGTCATCCCCCTTCATCCTCCAGGGACGGTCCTTCCTGCCAGTCCACTGGCAGATCATAACACGGATGCAAGCCTCCTAGGCTGGGGGGCAGTTTTTCGGCACCTGACGGCTCAGGGTCGTTGGTCGGCACAGGAATCTTCCCTATCGATCAACATCCTCGAAATCAGGGCCATATTTCTCTCGCTCCGTCACTGGGAATCGCTTCTCAGGGGTCTGCCAGTCAGAATTCAGACGGACAATGCCACGGCTGTGGCGTACGTCAATCACCAGGGAGGGACCAGAAGTTCTCTGGCAATGGCTGAAGTATCCAAGATCCTCCTTTGGGCGGAGGCGACGGTTCCGGCAATATCCGCGGTGCATATCCCCGGCGTGGACAACTGGGCCGCCGACTTCCTCAGCCGCGAGGGTCTCGCGGCAGGAGAATGGTCCCTGCATCCGGACGTCTTCCATCAGTTCTGCCTTCGATGGGGGACCCTGGATGTGGACCTCATGGCGTCCCGGCTCAACAGGAAAGTTCCGCTGTTCGTCTCCAGGTCCCGCGATCCTCTGGCATTGGACGTAGATACTCTGGCCATTCCTTGGTCACAGTTCGCTCTCCCATACGTATTACCGCCGCTTCCCCTTCTTCCCAGATTGCTAAAGAAGATCAAGGCGGAAGGGGTGCCGGTCATTCTGATCGCGCCAGATTGGCCCAGAAGGTCCTGGTTCGCGGACATCGTCAATCTCTTGGCGGACGCCCCCTGGAGACTCCCAGACAGGCCAGACCTTCTGTCACAGGGTCCGTTCTGCCACCAGGGTTCTCGATCGCTCAATTTGACGGCGTGGCTGTTGAAACTGCGGTACTGAGAGAGTCCGGGTTCTCAGATCGGGTGATTCGCACCATGATCCAAGCCAGAAAACCGTCGTCTTCCAGGGTCTACTATCGAACCTGGAAGGCCTATTTTCGCTGGTGTGAGTCCAACATCATCCCGCCAATGAAGAAGCTCCCAGCCGTCTTGGCTTTCCTCCAAACTGGACTGGACGCTGGTCTCTCTCTCTCGCTACTCTTAAAGTGCAGGTGTCAGCCCTTTCCATCCTCTTCCAGAAATCCTTGGCTTCTCGTGTTCAAGTCAAAACTTTCCTTCAGGGAGTGGCGCATACGGCTCCCCCGTATCGGAATCCTGTGGACCCCTGGGACCTCAATCTCGTGTTGGAGGTTATGAGGTGCGCGCCCTTTGAACCTCTCAGAGAGGTTCCCCTCTCTGTTTTGTCCTGGAAGGTGGCCTTTCTCGTAGCGATCACTTCCATCAGGCGAGTTTCAGAGTTGGCGGCTCTGTCTTGTCGCCCCCCCTTCCTGGTCCTCCATCAGGATAAGGTTGTGTTGCGGCCTCCGCCTTCCTTTCTTCCCAAGGTGGTATCCACTTTCCACTTCAATGAGGAGATTGTCCTGCCCTCCTTCTGTCTGGCTCCGACTCATTCTTTGGAGTGCTCGTTGAACAAGCTAGACCTGGTACGGGCAGTAAGGACCTACCTGGATAGGACTGCTTCCTTCAGGAAGTCTGATCTCCTATTCGTCATTCCAGACGGAGCGCGAAGAGGCCTGCCGGCTTCCAAGTCTACGATTGCGCGTTGGATTAGGACCGCAATATTGGAGGCTTGCCGGTTAAGAACAGAGTGCCCCCCCTGGGGTTAAGGCTCACTACACCCGGGCTGTAGGCGCCTCCTGGGCGGTTCACCACGGGGCATCCGCCCTACAACTTTGCAAAGCGGCAACCTGGTCTTCCATCCACACGTTTGCCAAATTTTACAAGGTCCACAGCTATGCTTCGGCGGACGCCAGCCTAGGCAGAAGGATCTTTCAGGCGGCATTGGGGACTTTGCCGACCTGAATGGAGTCTCTTGCCATGTTTTCTCCCACCCCAGGGACTGCTTTGGGACGTCCCATGGTCTCTGTGTCCCCCAATGAAGCGATAGAGAAAACAGGATTTTGGTACTTACCGTAAAATCTGTTTCTCGGAGCGCTCATTGGGGACACAGCACCCTCCCATATGTTTACAACTCTTGTTCTTTCTTTCGATTGTTATTGTTATGAATGAGTTGTTTGTTTGTTGTTTGGTTCTATCAAGTTCTTCTACTGCTTTCTCACTAACTGATTAGCTTGGTGCCAGTCGGTGGGGTGTACACTGCAGAGGAGGAGCCAACCTTTTTTTTTGCATATGCATAGTGTCAACCTCCTAGGGCAGCAGCATACACCCAAGGTCTCTGTGTCCCCCAATGAGCGCTCCAAGAAACAGATTTTACGGTAAGTACCAAAATCCTGTTTTTCACCAGCCTCTGTTCCTTATCTAACCTCTCTAACTTACCTCTCCCTCTTTATGACCACAACTTACTTACATTTTTCTTCCCTCTCCTCCCCTTGTCCACAATCCCCACTCCACAAACTTGCACACACTCGTAGAAATCTTAAACGCCTCGATCCACACTCACTTTATGAATCCCTCCTTCCTCTTACAGACATAAGTTCCTTACACAATGTGGACACTGCTGCAGCTTTATATAACATCACAATAACTGCAGCTCTGGAATCGGTTGCCCCTCTCACACATACCAAACCTCGAAAAATCAACAGACAGCCCTGGCACACCAGCCTGACTAAAGAACTAAGACGGGCTTCCAGAGTTGTTGAGCAGAGATGGAAAAGATCCCACTCCCAACAAGCACTTCATCGCATTCAAACTGTCCCTCGCTAGTTTCAAGGCCACACTCTGCAGCAAAACAAACCCACTTCTCATATCCTCCCAGTCTCACAACCCTAAACAGCTATTCAACACTTTCAATTCTCCTCTCCGTCCCCCAGAACCTCCTCCCTCACAACTCTTCTCAGCTGAAGACTTTGCCTCATTCATCAAGCAGAAGATTGATAACATCAGAGAAAGCTTAGGCCTACAACCCTCACAACCTCTCTTCCTAACTACTTAGCCCTCCTCTAAAACCAACTTCATCATTACATAAGATCGACGGTCCACTCTAATCTCAAGATCACATCTCACCACCTGTGCACTTCACCTGATTGCATCCCACTTCATCCCAAACCTCACCACAGTCTTCATCCCAACCCTAACCCATATCTTCAACCTATCACTAACAACTGGTATTTTCCCCTCATGTTTCAAACATGCTTCAATCACACCTATCCTCAAAAAGCCCTCTCTTGACTCATCCTCTGTTTCTAGCTATCGCCCCATATCACTTCTCCCCTATGCCTCAAAACTACTGGAACAACACGTCCATCTTGAACTGTCATCCCACCACTTTTCCTGCTCCCTCTTCGACCGCTTACAATCTGGCTTCCGGCCACATCACTCCACTGAAACTGCCCTAACTAAAGTCACCAATGACCTACTAACCGCCAAAGCCAAGCGACACTACTCTGTCCTCCTCCTCCTGGACCTGTCCTCTGCCTTTGACACAGTGAACCATTCCCTATTACTACAGACCCTCTCATCTCTTTTCATCACAGACTTGGCACTATCTTGGATCTCGTCATACCTAACAGACCGGACATTCAGCGTCTCCCACTTGCCCACCACCTCCTCAACTCGCCCCTTATCTGTCGGAGTCCCGCAAGGTTCAGTCCTAGGGCTCCTGCTCTTCTCCATTTACACCTTCGGCCTGGGACAGCTCATAGAATCTCATGGCTTTCAGTATCACCTCTATGCTGATTACACACAGATCTACATCTCTGGACCAGATATCACCACCCTACTAACCAGAATCCCACTATGTCTGTCCTCTATTTCATCCTTCTCCGCTAGATTTCTAAAACTTAACATGGACAAAACAGAATTCATCATCTTTCCCCATGTCACTCGACTCCCTCAACAGACCTATCCATTAAAGTAAATGGCTGCCCACTCTCTCCAGTCCCACAAGCTCGCTGCCTCAGGGTAATCGTTGACACTGATCTCTCTTTCAAACCACATATCCAAGCCCTTTCCACTTCCTGACGATTTCAACTCAAAAATACTTCCCGGATCCGTACATTCCTGAACCAAGAACCTGCAAAACCCTTAGATCATGCCCTCATCATCTCCCGCCTTGACTACTGCAACCTCCTGCTCTGTGGCCTCCCCTATAACACTCTCGCACCCCTCCAATCTATTCTAAACTCTACTGCCCGACTAATCCACCTGTCCCCCCTGCTCTTCCCAAGCCTCCCCCTCTGTCAATCCCTGCACTGGCTCCCCATTATCCAGAGACTCCAGTTCAAAAGCCTAACCATGGCTTACAAAGCCATCCACAAACTGTGTCCTCCATACGCCTGTGGCCTCGTCTCCCGATACCTGCACGCAACCTCCAATCCTCACAAGATCTCCTTCTCCCCATTTATCTCCTCTTCCCACAGTAGCATACAAGCTTTCTCCCGTGCTTCCCCCCTACTCTGGAACTCTCTACCACAACATATCAGACTCTCGCCTACCATGGAAACCTTCAAAAAGAACCTGAAGACCTACCTCTTCTGACAAGCCTACAACCTGCAGTAACCACTGATCCACCGCACGACCAGCTCTACCCTCACCTACTGTATCCTCACCCATCCCTTGTAGATTGTGAGCCCTCGCGGGCAGGGTCCTCTCTCCTCCTGTACCAATCGTGACGATTACTGTACTTGTTTTTTATTATGTATACCCCTCCTCACATCCAATATTTTATTGAAAAAATTGTAATACAAGGTATAAAACAATACATATAAACCAAAAAGGGTGATCAGACAGTGAAAATTACCAAATAAGTGTAACCGCAGGTCAGAGGTACAAAAGTAGGTTCAAAATGCCTAATTGTGATCAATAAGTTCATATACATGCCAGGTAAGATTAAAACCAATGTAGAAAGGGAATGGAACCACTAGTGAACATAGCCAAAAGTAAAAGAGAGGTAAAGGCAGAGAGAACATAAAGAGGGTAAGTAATTACCTCTGACTTGTGGTTCCACTTGTTTGGTAATTTTCACTGTCGGATCATCATTTTGTTCATATGTACAGTCATGGCCAAAAGTTTTGAGAATGACACAAATATTATATTTTCACATGATCTGCTGCCCTCTGGTTTTTATGTGTGTTTGACAGATGTTTTTATCACAGACAGAAATATAATAATTGCAAACATATGAGTAACAAAAGCTTATATTGACAGTTAGAATTAGTTAATGCAGCAAGTCAATATTTGCAGTGTTGACCCTTCTTCTTCAGGACATCTGCAATTCTCCCTGGCATGCTCTCAATCAACTTCTGGACCAAATCCTGACTGATAGCAGTCCATTCTTGCACAATCAATGCTTTCATTTTGTCAGAATTTTTGGGTTTTTGTTTGTCCACCCGTCTCTTGATGATTGACCACAAGTTCTCAATGGGATTAAGATCTGGGGAGTTTCCAGGCCATGGACCCAAAATCTCTATGTTTTGTTCCCTGAGCCATTTAGTTATCACCTTTGCTTTATGGCAAGGTGCTCCATCATGCTGGAAAAGGCATTGTTGATCGCCAAACTGCTCTTGGAGGGTTGGGAGAAGTTGCTCTTGGAGGACATTCTGGTACCATTCTTTATTCATGGCTGTGTTTTTAGGCAAGACTGTGAGAGAGCCGATTCCATTGGCTGAGAAGCAACCCCACACATGAATGGTTTCAGGATGCTTAACAGTTGGCATGAGACAAGACTGGTGGTAGCGCTCACCTTGTCTTCTCCAAATGAGGCGTTTTCTTGATGTCCCAAACAATCGAAAAGGGGATTCATCAGAGAAAATAACTTTACCCCAGTCCTCAGCAGTCCACTGCCTGTACCTTTTGCAGAATATCTGTCTGTCCATGATGTTTTTTCTGGAGAGAAGTGGCTTCTTTGCTGCCCTTCTTGAGACCAGGCCTTGCTCCAAGAGTCTCCGCCTCACAGTGCGTGCAGATGCACTCACACCTGCCTGCTGTCATTCCTGAGCAAGCTCTGCACTGCTGGTAGCCCGATCCCGCAGCTGAAACACTTTTAAGAGACGGTCCTGGCGCTTGCTGGTCTTTCTTGGGCGCCCTGGAGCCTTTTTGGCAACAATGGAACCTCTCTCCTTGAAGTTCTTGATGATGCGATAGATTGTTGACTGAGGTGCAATCTTTCTAGCTGCGATACTCTTCCCTGTTAGGCCATTTTTGTGCATTGCAATGATGACTGCACGTGTTTCTTTAGAGATAACCATGGTTAACAGAAGAGAAACAATGATGCCAAGCACCAGCCTCCTTTTAAAGTGTCCAGTGGTGTCATTCTTACTTAATCATGACAGATTGATCTCAGCCATGTCCTCATCAACACCCACACCTGTGTTAATGGAGCAATCACTGAAAAGAGGTTAGCTGGTCCTTTTAAGGCAGGGCTGCAATGATGTTGAAATGTGTTTTGGGGGATAAAGTTCATTTTCTAGCCAAATATTGACTTTGCAAGTAATTGCTGTTAAGCTGATCACTCTTTATAACATTCTGGAGTATATGCAAATTGCCATTAGAAAAAGTGAAGCAGTAGACTTTGTAAAAATTAATATTTGTGTCATTCTCAAAACTTTTGGCCATGACTGTATTCTATACCTTTTAATACATTTTTGTCAATAAAATATTACTTTTAGTGATTTCTGGCTCATTTATGTACAGTTCTCTTTTTTATGTTTCATATGTTTCTATGCACTGAACCTTGACTAAATCCCCTATGTGGGCACAAGTGTCTACATTACATTTACACTGTGCATTATCTATATCTGATTTTTTTGGTGCAGTCACTGTGTACATTCATTACATTACTGATCCGGAGTTACATCCTGTATTATACTCCAGAGCTGCACTCACTATTCTGCTGGTGCAGTCACTGTGTACATACATTACATTACTGATCCTGAGTTATATCCTGTATTATACCCCAGAGCTGCACTCACTATTCTGCTGGTGCAGTCACTGTGCACATACATTACATTACTGATCCTGAGTTACATCCTGTATTATACCCCAGAGCTGCACTCAATATTCTGCTGGTGCAGTCACTGTGTGCATACATTACATTACTGATCCTGAGTTATATCCTGTATTATACCCCAGAGCTGCACTCACTATTCTGCTGGTGCAGTCACTGTGTATATACATTACATTACTGATCCTAAGTTACATCCTGTATTATTCTCCAGAGCTGCACTCACTATTCTGCTGGTGCAATCATTGTGCACATACATTACTGATCCTGAGTTACATCCTGTATTATACTCCAGAGCTGCACTCACTATTCTGCTGGTGCAATCATTGTGTATATACATTACATTACTGATCCTGAGTTACATCCTGTATTATACTCCAGAGCTGCACTCACTATTCTGCTGGTGCAGTCACTGTGTACATACATTACACTACTGATCCTGTACTGATCCTGAGTTACATCCTGGATTATACTCCAGAGCAGCACTCACTATTCTGCTGGTGCAGTCACTGTGTACATACATTACAGTACTGATCCTGAGTTACATCCTGTATTATACCCCAGAGCTGCACTCAATATTCTGCTGGTGCAGTCACTGTGTGCATACATTACATTACTGATCCTGAGTTATATCCTGTATTATACCCCAGAGCTGCACTCACTATTCTGCTGGTGCAGTCACTGTGTATATACATTACATTACTGATCCTAAGTTACATCCTGTATTATTCTCCAGAGCTGCACTCACTATTCTGCTGGTGCAATCATTGTGTACATACATTACTGATCCTGAGTTACATCCTGTATTATACTCCAGAGCTGCACTCACTATTCTGCTGGTGCAATCATTGTGTATATACATTACATTACTGATCCTGAGTTACATCCTGTATTATACTCCAGAGCTGCACTCACTATTCTGCTGGTTCAGTCACTGTATACATACATTACATTCCTGATCCTGAGTTACATCCTGTATTATACTCCATAGCTGCACTTACTGTTCTGCAAGGTGCAATCACTGTGTTCATACATTACTTATCCGGAGTTACATCCTGTATTATACTCCAGAGCTGCACTCACTATTGTGGTGGTGCAATCACTGTGTATATACATTACATTACTTATCCTGTACTGATCCTGCGTTACATCCTGTATGGCAGGCACGGCACTGAATAAGGAACGTGCCTCTGACTGCGTAGCCCCCATAGACCTAGCTAGATGCTCAGATAACGGTGCCAGAAGTTCCCCCCTCCCACTATTCCCCCCTCTGGTAAGGCTACACTGGGACCCCCGACTGACCAATAGGAAAAGGAGGAGGGGGCGGTCAGTCACACCCACGGGGGTTAAATCCAGGGGTCAGCGCTTCCTCTTTCTCCTCTGCTGACCCCTGGTAGCTGTTGTGCGGACCACCGGACCTCCTCCTACCATGTCGGACCCCATAATCGAGCCCGTGCGGCAGAGAGCAGCACAGGAAGGTGAGCCATGGGTGCAAGCCCTTTTAGCTGGCCTGGGAGCTCACCTCCCTGTGCCCTCTCCGGCCCCTACAACGGCTCCTTCGGCGCCCCATGAGGCCGCACGGGGCCCCATACCGCCGGACGTGGCAGGCCCCAGCCCCCCTGGCCCTGGGGTCACCTCCTCACCTGGGTCCCCCTCTCCTCTCCTCCTAACTGAGCCCGCTGCTGCAGGCCCCGGGGTGCCCTCCCTGCCGGCTGCCCAGAAGGATCCCGGGCCGGCAAGACCCGAGTCCCCCCACCAACCTCCTGCTCCCGTGCCGGGTCCTGATGTCAGCTGGTCGGGGGTCCCTTCAGGCAGGCGCTCCATACGCTCCTCCAAGCCCCCAGAGCGCCTGCACGTCGCAAAGGGGCACGGCATTGCGACGGGCCCCGTCCTCGTCCTTGGCCCGGCCTGCAACACGCCGGGGCGCTGCGGCATCCGCTCGCCGCAACACTCGGCCCACACTACTGTTTGCGGCCCCACCGTCGGGGCGGGGGAGGGCTCCAGCGCTCCGTTTTGCTACCGGTCGGGGGGGGGCGGTTCACCGTCGGGTGGGGACGGGCCCCCAGCGTCGGGTCCTGCCGTCGGGCTCCGGGGGAGGGCAGCGGCGGGCAGCGCTACCTTTTCTCTCGGAGCTGCAAGGCCCCATGCAGCCTCGGCCTCCCCAGCAAGCAGGCTTCAGCAGGCAGCGTCGGCCTGCTTCCCGGCCCCGCCCCCCGCATCACGCTGGGGGCGGCCCCAAGCCTCCCCCCTCGCCTAGCCAGTGAAGGCCGGCTTCTCGACCCCGCCCACTCGTGTCATGCCGGGGGCGGGACTAACCCCAGACCAAACCCCGCCTATGACCCAAGCCACGCCCCGCAGCACATCATAGGGGGCGTGGCCTCCAAGTACCGCCCATCCACTCAAATTATAGGCGGGAATGCTCCCAGGGAGCTGGCCTCGCCTCCCCAGTGGGCGCAAGGGCACCGCCCACTAGGGGAGACCCCGGGGCCGGCCCAATACCTCAAAGCACTGCTGCAGAGCGCGCTGTTCCGTCCAACCATACGGAGCAGTGCGCTCCGCACCAGACACAGTGTAACGCACCACATCACACACAAACACGTAGTAACGCAGGCAATACGAAGGGGTTAACCATTCACTACACACCCCCACTGACGCAGACTCAGCCATCACCCACTCACGGCGACCGGTCAATCGCACGCAGCGCGTCCCCCCTCCTCATATCGCCCCGTTCCTCAGCGCCCCGCGATGCATCCCCGCTCGCGTCCCCCAGCCGGCATGCTCACCTCAGCGTACGGGAGCTACGCATCCCCAGCGCTCCCCATAGCCACAGCGGTCAAAGGCGCAGACCCCGCAGATCCTCCTCAGCTTCCTCCACGGAGGCCAACCGCCATTCCCGCAGCCACCGCCACCACGCAGACGCAGCTCACGTAGCAGGTCCCGCACCGCCAGATGGCGTTCCCCGTCCTCCTCAGAATGGTCCGATGCTTCCGGGAGGCGCAGCAGTCGCTCTCACGCCTCCGCCAGAAGACGCCGTCCACGCCGTTCATCGGCCAGAGAGTGTTCCTCGCCGCGCAGAGCCACCTCCGGCCGGTGCTTCAGTAACGAGTATTCCAGGTTTCCACCCTCAGAGCGAGCCGGACAGCTTCAGGCACCCGACAGGCATCGGCCGTCACGTGCTCCATCCCTGGCTGCCAGCCGCGGCGGAGATCCAGCCGCGCACCTTCTCATCCCGACAATGGAAGCCGGATTCCCAGATGTCGCTCTCAACCTGCCACAGGTATCATCACCAGCCAGCGGCAGGGGAGTCCGATCCTCGGCTCCCTGGGCATCCGGTCACCAGCGAGACAGCTCTGCAGCGAGAGCCGGAGCTCCTCTATCCCAGAGAGACGCACGGCCCGCACCAGACAGCGGTGAGTTATCCACGATCGGCGAGCACCACACCACACACAGCGTAGGAGAGACCGAGCTAGCGTCAGCCGTCAGGGCGCTGATTCAGCAGTTCTCACGCCCAGACGCATCACCCGACACAAGGTCATCACCGCAAGCAACTAGCCAACGCAGAAGCGAATCGTACTGTGGAGTCAGCCCACTGGGCACGCACGTAGGACTAGAGACAAAGAAAAAGATCTGAAAAACGAGTACGTGGATATATGGTCGCTTCTATCAGAGGACCAGCCAACGGTAGAAAAGGAAAGGTGGACCAGGGAACGATCGCGCGATAGCAGTAAGACAAGGGTAGCACACACCATGAACAACTGGCTACAGGCCTTCACGGTACTCGGGTATATTATGGGCCAGAAACACCCCGAGCGGTGATGCAAGCTTTTTTTGTATCTAGACCTAGTGTACAACTCATACAAGGCCCATGGCGGTTCCGCATGGAGTCAATATGACGAGGAGTTTCGTAGGCAGCTAGACCAAGAGCCCGATTTAGGATGGGGGGTTAAGGCGACTGACGTGTGGCTGCGACTCATGCTGTCGCAGAAACACCCCTTTTCATCAACGGCCACTAGTCACTCAGCAGCCGCAGGCCAGAATTCAGCGGTCGTACGAAGACCGGGGGCCTGCATGTTATTTAATGAGGGAAACTGCCACTATCAGGGGTCCTGTAGATTTACACACGAATGCTCCGCTTGCGGGGGAGGACATCCTGCAGCGAGATGTTCCCACGAGGCAAACAGAGCCCATATCAGGCAGAACCCCAGTGAGCGTAACCGCGATCGGGCCCTGGCTAAACCTGTACCCCAATAAGCAAGCCGCACTGCAGCTGCGCGACGGTTTTAAACACGGGTTTTTCATCCCCTTCAGGAGCGCTGATGGGGATTTTCGCATTAGTGGCTGCAGTCGATCTCTGGGGTTCCCAGTTGCAAAACACGAACATTAGAATTTTAACCAAGTACCCGCGGACGGCAAAAAGTTCAAACAGCATGTCTTCCTCCCCACACTCTGCACATCCGCGTGCAGAAATCCAAATGCGATCCCTCCGGCATGGGCTCGTGGGTCCTCGTTAAGTCATCCGACGGCCCAGTATGCCCGGTAAAAATAGTCAAGCGCTACGCGAGCCTAAGACAGGGAGGCCGATTCTTCCTCGCACACACGGACGGGTCCCCCCTCGCCAAGTATTAGTTTAGCGCAATTTTTAAGCGGTGCCTTCAGAAAGCAGGTTGTAACCCAGCAGAATACGGTACACATTCCTTTCAAATAGAGGCCGCCACCGAAGCTGCCAGAGCGGGAGTATCGGAAGAAGAGGTGCAGAGGATGGGTCGTTGGAAATCCTCATGCTTCTCCAGGTATATAAGACCGGACTTGCTCTATTAACACATCTTATGTTCACAGGAGCTTGTAACCCATGGTGTGGATAGTAGGACACTCGTACGTCTTCTGGGCGAGGAAAAGGGCCGAACTGCGGCCAGGCGGTGTAAGCCTGGGCTTGCCAGGGCTAAAGGTCATTTGGAAAGGAATCAAAGGCCTAAAAAGGCAACAAATGTTTCCGGAGATGCTGAGTATCACTAAAAAGGTAAAGGGCGAATCAGAGGCCTAAAATGGCAACAAAGGTTTCCGGAGGTGCCGAGCAACGCTATAAAGGCTGATATTGGTATAAAGGCAAAAGTGGTATAAAGGCAAAAGGGACGGTGATATTGGTATAAAGGAAAAAAGGGCCTGTAATACTGGTATTGCACGCCGGTGGTAATGACTTGTGCACTAGAAAGAGCGCAGAACTTTGCACGGTAATGGCTTCGGACATCGAACGCTTCACGTATCTTCTCCCACACATGGTTGTGGTATGGTCGGAGATAGTTCCGCGAGCGGTATGGAAAGGAGCGAACAAACCAAAGGCCGTTGAAAGATCACGGAGAAAGGTCAATGCAAGGATGGCTAAGATCGTGAAAGGAGGTTTCGGCTTCGTGGTACGACATTACCAATTGGAAGGAGACGGCTCAGGACTCCTGAGGCCAGATGGAGTCCATCTTACAGATGTCGGTCTTGATATATTTTTGTCGGGTTTACAGGATGGGGTTGAACAGGCCCTGAGGTCGATAGGTGGGGGTCGGAGTCCTGTGTAGGTTATACACAGGATCCTCCGTGGCGGTAATGCCGGGAGGGGCAAGGGGGCGTAACCCTCGTTGGCCGGCTCGCATGTCTATCACAGACTGGGCCTGCGGCGACCGAGCCGGTTGCCGAACCTAACTTGCCCCTCCCCACGTGGTGTAATTTAATTAATAAACTGTGACCGACCTGTTCAACCCATCCCTAGCTTGTTTTCGTATTTATTGGGGGGGTCTAGCGGGAGGGGGGAATGCACCATATACGACAAAACAGGTCTGCGCAGTCTGGCAGGCACGGCACTGAATAAGGAACGTGCCTCTGACTGCGTAGCCCCCATAGACCTAGCTAGATGCTCAGATAACGGTGCCAGAAGTTCCCCCCCTCCCACTATTCCCCCCTCTGGTAAGGCTACACTGGGACCCCCGACTGACCAATAGGAAAAGGAGGAGGGGCGGTCAGTCACACCCACGGGGGTTAAATCCAGGTACCAGGGGTCAGCGCTTCCTCTTTCTCCTCTGCTGACCCCTGGTAGCTGTTGTCCCACCCTCCCTCCCTTATGTATACATGTTGTAATCTTTTGATTTTGCCTGTACAATCAGAAACCCCCTTAAAAAAAAATATATATATATATATATATATATAACCTTTTCTCTGTTATCTGTCTTGTTTAAAGTCACAGCGGTAATGCCGGGAGGGGCAAGGGGGCGTAACCCTCGTTGGCCGGCTCGCATGTCTATCACAGACTGGGCCTGCGGCGACCGAGCCGGTTGCCGAACCTAACTTGCCCCTCCCCGCGTGGTGTAATTTAATTAATAAACTGTGACCGACCTGTTCAACCCATCCCTAGCTTGTTTTCGTGTTTATTGGGGGGGCCTAGCGGGAGGGGGGGAATGCACCATATACGACAAAACAGGTCTGCGCAGTCTTATACTCCAGAGCTGCGATCAGTATTCTGCTGGTGCAGTCACTGTGTACATACATTACATTACTGATCCTGTACTAATCATAAGTTACATCCTGTAGCTCTTTTTTTATTGTAAAAGTACAAAACAAAATTTACAGACAAACATTACAAACTCAATAAAAACCCATTATTCATAATCTTCAAAGTCCAATGTCCAGCAGATTTATACAAACAAAAAATGTTCCTCCATTTCATTAATACCCCCCAGCAAGGGAAGAGACCTCAACCTATGAACTTTTCTTTCTCCTCATATACACATACCACGCATTCACCCTTAGAAAAAAAAACAAAATTCAGCCAACTGCCCTAAAGTAAATAGGCCACCTGGCCAAACCTAATTACCGTATATACTCGTGTATAAGCCGACCCGTGTATAAGCCGACCCCCCTAATTTTGCCACAAAAAACTGGGAAAAATTATTGACTCATGTATAAGCCGGGTGTATAAACTGCCCTCCTGCTCTGTGCTGCCCCCGTCCTGCTCCTTGCTCCCCATCCAGCTCTGTGCTCCCCCATTCTCCTCTGTACTCCCCCCTCCTGCTCCGTACTGCGCTGTGCTCCCCCATTCCTTCTCCGTCCTCCTGTGCCCCCCCTCCTGCTCCGTGCTCCTCTGCCCTCCATCCTCCCCCGTCCTGCTCCGCGCTCATTGTCCTCCTCCATGCTTCCCCCGTCCACCGATCTCCCCCCCCCCTGCTCCATGCTTCCCCCGTCCTGCTCCAACTTCCCCCGTCCACCGATTCTCCCCCCCTCCTGCTCCATGCTTCCCCGTCCTGCTCCAGCTTCCCCCATCCACCGATCTCCCCCCTTCCTGCTCCATGCTTCCCCCGTCCTGCTCCAGCTTCCCCCGTCCACCGATCTCCCCCCCCTCTGCTCCATGCTTCCCCCGTCCTGCTCCAGCTTCCCCCGTCCACCGATCTCCCCCCCCTCCTGCTCCATGCTTCCCCCGTCCTGCTCCAGCTTCCCCCGTCCTCCTCTATGCTTCCCCCTTCCACCGTTCTCCCCCCCCGTCCTGCTCGTGCTCCTTGTCCTCTCCTCCATCATACTCACCCCTCCCCGTGCCATCGCTGAGCTTCCCTGCAATCCTGCGTTCTCCCCGTCTTCTTGCAGCTCTCTAGCGCTGAGCGGTGACGTAATACCGCTCATTAAGGCCATGAATATGGAGGCCACGCCTATGGGAGTGGCGTCGCGTCCATATTACATGACCTTAATGAGCGGGTATTACATCACCGCTCAGTGCTGGAGAGCTGCAAGAAGACTGGGAGAACGCAGGATTGCAGGGACGCTCAGAGATGGCACGGGGAGGGTGAGTATGATCCCAGCCACCGGCTCCTGCCGCGGCATCCCCTCCCCGCTGGTTTCTGCCCTATGACTCGTGTATAAGCCGAGGGGCATTTTCAGCACGAAAAAAGGTGCTGAAAATCTCGGCTTATACACGAGTATACACGGTATATATTTTCATATTCATATATATACATAATATATATATATATATATATATTTATATATATATATACATACACACTTTTTTTTCCTGTTTTAAATTTTTTTTTTTCCCTATACTAAACCACCACCATTCCCCCAAAGGTCCCACGAAAGTTTGTGGCCTATCACACCAGATCCCACGAAAGTTTGTAGGCTATCACACCAGGTCCCACGAGAGTTTGTGGCCTTTCCTACACAGCAAATCGTCTTGGCATCCCGTCGGACGTCCATTCTCCAAAACCCATCCCACCACCCCACCTAAACTAAATCCCCCTACACGCATTATAGTACACATACAACATATATATACAAACTTATAATAACATATCAATAACAACATATATCACTAATAACCACTACGCACCTTAACCATGACCAAAGAACAGGCCCAAGTTCAATGCTTGCAAGCCCTATACCCGGGTTACCAATTACAAAACAAAAATCTATAAGTGAGGGTTACAGCCCACCACCAGAAACTGGAGACCATAGAGGCTCTCACCCTAATCTACCGCACATCACCCTGACCCTCCCTAACAACACAAAAGAGAAAATCCTGTCCCTATAGCCCTACCAACCTGCCCCTACCTGTCCCTCACTGACCCTCACTACCAACCTAATACTAACTACCTGTCCCTAAAGACTGTCCTTATCTGTCCCTACACATCTAACTGACCCTACAAAATAAAGATAAAAGGATAAAAAAGACTACATCAACCCTATCGCAGGCACACAGAACCTAACTCACCCTAGGGCACATTAAAGGAGAAACCCCTACATAGAAAAGAGGCCCTTTCCTGCACCCAGCCTCTCAAACTCCATCGAGCGCACTTTTACCAAGTCACCCAGGATGTTCCTTATCACCTCTTCACTGGGGAGGACTTTCCGCTGAGTAGACACTAGACACGGTGCATTCCACGTGCAGAACCTAGTTACTAAACTAACTAAGAAAACAGTGCCCTGATCTCGGCCACCAAACGACCTGAATGCCCCATAGGCCCACTCCGCATAGGAAAGGCCTGCCAGCCTGGGCCAGCCAATGGAAGCACCCACCCTGCTGTAGACCTCTGTATTAAAGTGACACCGAAGCAGGAAGTGCTCCATGCTTTCAAGCATACCGCCACACTCCTCGCGGGGACAATCCCGGTCATCAGAGCTCCTGCACTTCAGGTTGTCCCTCACATACAGCTTCCCATGGAAGCAGCGCCAAGCCAAGTCCCAAAACTTCAAGGGGATCCGCTTAGAGTTCAATAACCCGAGCCCCACCTCCAGATTCCATCTTGGGTAATCCCTGAGAGCCAGGGGCTTCTGAAAGTGGGTCAACAGGACCCTATTGTCAAGAAGCCTTGTCGACATGATCCTGATCTCCCACACTCCCAGACCCCTTCGGCGGATCACCTTCAGAACTGGGGTAACATAAGCCAGAAGATGCCCATGAGGTGTACGAAGGTCCTTCACCTGCCCTCCTGTCTCCCATTCCTGGAAGAAAGGCCGAAACCATCCCCCACAGGAGAATACCCACGGAGGAGCCCTCTCTAACCAGAGGTTGGCGATGTTTGCCTTAAGGAAGGTGTTTACTAGAAACACCACTGGGTTGACCATACCCAACACTCCTAGTCTCCTCATGCGGTGCGTGACCTCCCTCTTGATTAGGTTCAGCCTATTTCCCCATAATAATTGGAAAAACAGGCTGTAGACCCGTGTCCAAAGAGGTTCTGGCAAGATGTATACGCTGCCCAGATATAGTAGCAAAGGAAGAAAATAGCCCTTTGCAAGACTAACCCTTTCCCTTAGGGTCAAAGACAAACCCTTCCACTGATCCACCTTCTGGACGGCAATCTTAAGTCTGCCCTCCAAGTTTTGCTGGGGATAGTCCCCCGGGCCAAAACTGATGCCTAATATTTTTGCTGTGGCCTGAGGCCCTGGAAGGGTGTCCGGGAGATCAAAACTTGGTTCTCCCCCTCCCAGCCAGAGACTCTCACACTTGTCCCGGTTGATCATGGACCCGGATGCAACCGAGTAGCGTTCAACCTCAGACATCACCCAATCTGCCTCCTCTCTCAAGGATATAAAAAGGGAAACATCGTCAGCGTACGCCACTAAACTCAAGGCGGCCTCTGGCTCCGCCTTGTCCATCCCGACTCCCACCAACGGTCCGCGCTCCACCCTCCTTAAAAGGGGGGTCGATCGCGAACACGTATAACAGTGGGCTCAGAGGACAGCCCTGGCGGACACCAGACCTCACCTCAAAAGGGTGTCCGACCCAACTGTTCACGAGCGGAAAAGTCTCTGCCCCATTGTATAAAGCTCTCAACCAATCAACAAACCTCCCAGGCAGACCATACCTCAGAAGGACGGACCAGAGGTACTCATGGTTAACCCGGTCAAAGGCCTTTGCCTGGTCTAAGGACAGCAAGTTCCCCTTCCAGTGACCTGCCCTGCCCTGCTCCACTGCCTCTCGGACACCGAGCACAGCACTAAATGTACTGCGGCCTGGAACAGAGCAGTGCTGGGCCCCCGAAAGGAGCCGGGGCGCAAACTTCACCAACCGATTAAAAAGCACCTTTGCCAGAACCTTTCGGTCCGTATTGAGAAGCGCTATGGGACGCCAATTCTCAATACGGGACGAGTCTTTACCCTTTGACAGGATAATCAGGGCTGACTTCCTCATTGAACTGGGCAGAATGTCCGAGGAGAGGCACTCATTAAACACCTCAGTCAAGAGGGGGACCGAAGAGTCCCTAAAAGTGTTATAGAACTCGGATGTTAAGCCATCCGGACCGGGCAACTTTTTGGGCCGTAGACCATCAATCGCCCGTCTCACTCTTCCCTGATTGCTTTTGCCAAAACATGAAGAGAGGGTCATCCCCCGACTCAGGGATGGTTTCAGCCAGGAAAGCTGACATCTCATCCCGGTCAGGATCCCTCCCCAAGAGGTGCGAGTAGAAGGATCTGACCACCTCCAGGATCCCTGATTTGGATTTGTTCAGGGACCCCGTACTGTCGACAAGTCCTGTCACCATCTTACAATTCACCGACAACCTGCAGTTTCTGTAAAGGTCGTGCGAGTGGTACCTCCCGAAATCCCTCTCAAAAACCAAGAATGTGTGACTATCGCACTGGCACCCCTTGAGCAAGGTCTTCACCCTGGAGATTTCATCTCAGTCCCCTCCAGTCGAGACGAGCTACTCGAGTTTCCTCCCCAGCTGCTGATACAGGAGGTACCTGTTCAGGCCCCTGAGGCTCGAGAGCTGACGGAAGAACCTTGCGACCCTTCTTTTGAAGATCTCCCACCACTCAGACTTACTGCTACAAAGACCCAAGAGAGGTACCTGGCTCTGAAGAAATTCCTCAAAGGACTGTCTTACTTCCGCTTCTTCCAAAAGGGACGAATTCAGCTTCCATAGGCCTCTCCCCATCCGGGGAGTCTCTGTAACATTCAAAGTAAAGAAAATCAGTGATCGGAGAACTCCACCTCAACAGCCGACACTGCAGAAGAGATGGCTTCCTCCTTTAAAAAAAAACCTAGACCTACTGCTTCTCCTATAAAAGGTGAAACCCTCGTGACCTGGGGTGTGCCGGATGTGGACATACACCAGGCGAGCTTCGCTTACTATGCTATTCAAGGCTACGTTATCATAAGTCAGCCGGTCTCCGGGGCCTCTCCTATCATGGAGTCTGGTTATAGTATTAAAATCCCCACCGAAGACCACCTGCTGGCTCGTAAAAAGATAGGGCTTGATCCTCAGGAAAAGACATTTACGGTCCCACTTAGAGTGCGGCGATAGATATTGATGAGCCGAAGCTCCTGTCCCCTCATGAAGACGTCAAGGACCAAACATCTCCCCATTTCTAACTCGATCACCCTTCTGCATTCCACCTCCGCGGTCTTAAAAAGGACCGCTACCCCGCTATACGGCTCGGCCACAAGAGACCAGTATGAGGGCCCACTCCTCCATTTCCTCTTTGCTTTGTGGATGGACCCCAGGTCCGTTAGTCTGGTCTCCTGCAAAAATAAAATATCAGCCTCAACCCGGGTGAAAAAATCAAAGGCCGTAAATCTAGCCGTATTCGACTTTATGCTGGCGACATTAATCGACGCCAGAGTCAACGGGGTAGGTTTCGCCATCATGGGTAATTAAGTTAGACGGCCTGTTTTTTAACCGTACCCCCAGATTTCCTCCCCCCCTCTGAGGAGGAGCCCGACTCACCCCTCTTTAAAGACACCGAGGTGTCCATATCCTCCTTTACCGCACTGGACACCTCCTTCCCAGCACTAATTCCTTGCCCCTGGACCCCGAGGTAGTCCCCTCCAGAGGAGTGTGAATCCCCCAGAGGACAGACCTTGCCACTCCCCTGAAGGCACCCCAGATGTTGCGTCCGGCCCCTCACCCCCGACCTCCGACACAGCAGTCATCGAGGGCTTGGAACCGATTGGAGAGGGGGATCAGAGGGGAGCCGGTGAGCCCTTCCGTAGGCACCCTAGCGTTCAGGGGGGCATTAGATGTTTTAGCCTTGTTCTTCCTCTTCTTCCGCCTCTTACCGGTATGATTGTCACCCATTTTTTTAGGCTGCTCCACCACCTCTTCATCCACACTTTCATACTGGGAAGAGTTATCAGAAGCAGCCAACTCCTCCCTCTCCATCCTCCAAATCTCCTCGCTCACCGCCTTCTCCCCCAGGGCCTCAGAGGCTTCGGCTGCTGCCTCCAGGGTGGGGGCAGTCATCACCCCAGTTGCCTGAGGCTTATCCTGCCCCCTGCCCTTAGGCTCCTCACCTGTTACCACTGGTGGGCAAATGTACCAGTCTCGCCTTTCCTCACTGACCCCTCAGCTCCCCTCACGCCTCCACGCTCAGCCCCAGCAGAAGTTGCACCTCCGGGGACCCCCTTGGTTCCCCCCTGCCGGGCCAGAGATGGTGTTGGAAAAGGAGCGGGGGCAGCGGCTATACGGGTGACCTAGGTCACCACACAGGTGACACCTTATGTCACCACAGGCCGCGGCAAGATGGCCTACCCCGCCACACAAGGCACACTTCTGCACCTTGCAGCCTGCGCTGAAGTGGCGGGGATCCCCGCACCTGTGGCAGACCTTCGGTTGCCCCTGGTAGAAGATCTGGATTCTGTCCCTCCCCAGAAATGCTGAGGAGGGGATGTGGGTGACCGTACCTCCTGAAACCTTCAACATTACCATGAAGGTCCAGCCCCCTGACCAAATGCCAAACTCGTCCCTATTTTTCTTACGGGAAAGCCACGTCATGATGTCAACCCCAGAAAGTGACTCGGTACTTGTCAGAACGGTCACCCTCTTTACACTATTTTGGTGAGACACCGCCTGTACGGCAAAGTCTTGCCAGCCGGGCTCCCCCTTTGCCAGTTCGAAATTCAACCAGAAAAGCTCTAGGCCCTCTGGCCAAACAAAACTGACATTGAAGAAGGAGGTGCCAAACGGATGAATCAGGGCAAAGATGTCCATCGCCCTGAAGTCCATCTTCAAAAGGAGCTCCACAACCCTCGCTCTTGGCGGGCATGCTTCACTGCCCCTCCACCAAAGACGGACCACATTCCGCCTGGCCACCCCCTGCCCGGCTGTCGGGAGGGACCAAACCGTTTCCCCCTCCCTTTTATCTTGGAAGGCAGCCAGGCCGTATCTATCCAGCCAAAAGGCCAAGTCCACCTCTCTTCCCTCTACTTCGATCGTCCGTTCTCCCTTTTTTGAGGGCCTCCAGGAAACGGCGCCACAAGACGCTATCCCTGAGGTCCAGAGGCGAGGAAACCCCCCGACTAGACCCCGAGGCTCCAGCCACCACCCCCGAATAACTCAGAGGACCGGTGGCCTGGGGGGCAGATGGACCGGCCCCCTCCCCCCTCCTCCCACTACCATCAGACACCCCATTCACACTTGCCACTTTAGACACACTGCCACTCGCATCCTCAACCACAGACACTTCCATACCCACACCCTCCTCATCCACTCCATTAGTCACCCCACTCTCACTCACATGCACCCTGGGGTCAATATCATTTTGCCTCACTTTTTGGGTATTTATAGATTTTACCACACTACTACCGTCACCTACTGGTGGCATCTTCCCTGCCGGGGGGTTCTGCACACACAGTGCTGCTGCCCCTTTAAGAATTGTGCTGCCATAGGGTTTTAGCAGCACTGCCTCCACAGTCTGCACAGAGCTGCCTTCCTCACTGGCAGGGAGGAAGCCAGGAGCAGTCCTGCCTCCAGCTCCATCCTGGCTTGTCGCCGGCGCCCCCACCGCAGGTAAGCCCCCAGACTTGGGACCCTGCCAGGCAAAGGCCCTTGCTGCTGTCTGCTGCAGTCTCTGCTCCATTGCTGACCGCAGCTAAGACCATTTTTTTTTCCTTTGGCTGGGAAGCCACACCCCCAGCCTCCAGCTGCACAGCACTGCCATCCAAAGCTGCACCCACATGAGCAGCGGGTGCCGAGGAGTCCACGCCCCCCGAGACCAGCCGCATCGGGACCCCCAGAGCCTACCCGGAGCCGGGTCCACCCCCAGAGGCCCCCCGGCGGTACCAGTCCCCCGGGGCACAGCGTCCCCAACCACCACACCCTGGGCCACAAACAGCTTGGCCACAGCAACTTTGGCGGCCGGCCCCAGGCTAGGCCACTCCCCCTCAGCGTCCACCGGCGACGGGGCCCCAGCCCCGACTTCACCGCAGACCCGCTAGGGGAGCCGACCCCACCACTTGCTTTTTATGAGCCGGCTCTGCCGAGCCGCAGGCCCCGCCCCTTCACTTTACTGGGTGCCTGGGTCCCCAGAAGTGATCCAGCTTTAACGGATCCGTAAGTGGGTGACCCAGACACCACAGCGCTCACTGCCGGAGATGCGGTCTCGGCTGTCACTTTCTTGCCCACCACTGGGCCGCCCTCCACACCATGCTCCATATCAGACACACCACTACCCCCTCCGTTACCACAAACAGGCAGCGCCCTGCGTGTCATAACCTGTAATCTCCCCGCTCCCTTGCTGCGGACCCACAACAGAGTCCGAGCCAGGGTGGGTAGCAGGACGTGGGGGCCCCAGAGAGGGGGACATACACAAAATTCTGCACAACAGATGTTTTTTTCTTTATCTTCTTAGCTTTTCTCTTCATCCCCCTCCTGGTTGCCTCGTCCTCACAGATCTCATCCCCGAACCTCGGCTGGTTAAACCGGACCGGGGACTCGATCTGCCGGATCTGCTGCATGACGAGGCAGCCCCCCTCACTGCTACTACCACCACCATCCTCATCCTCGCACCCGCTGCCCTCTGAAGGTCCAGAATTTGGCGGGAGATCCACTTGCTCGGGGGCTATCCCGCTATTCGACGCCTGGAGATCTCTTACCAGGCCACCAGGCGGTGGGTAGAGCACGACCTCCTCCTCGCATTCCTCTTCCTCATCCTCCTCCACCGCCTGACTGGAGCTCCGTGGCCCCTCCGGAGCGCCACCGGTCATGGCTCTGAACCGGTCGTCATTCTCCAGCTTTTCACGCAAGGGCCCGCTGCCGGCCAAGATGTCACACCTCCGGTTTTCCAGGTCTTGAGTGGACTTCTGAATTTTTCTGACGCGGCGGATAGCTCAGCCTTCTTATTGCCGGAGGCCCTGTTGGACCTCTCCTTAGCTACCCTCAACTCCCCCAGAGGGATCTTAGATTCTTTGAGGCGTCCTCATACAGAGGTGCGCATGGACACGGGAACCATAAACCACGGTGGATTCCTTCACCACCTTGGTGCCCCACTGGGCACCGCTGCAGCACCCCTGCTCGTACTCGGCCTACCTCCGGGGAAGGAACTGCCGTGGTCATGGCCTCAGGGGTACTTTGGGTCATGCTGGATCCCTTGCTTGATCCTTGGCCAGATTTTGTGATCCTAGCCAGATTGGGAGTTCTCCCACCCCCCGCCGGCTTGGACCGGGAGGTGGGAGCCGGGGGCCCAGTCCTGGAGGCCAGTCCCAAAATGAGCCTTCTTTCCTGGGAAGGGGGCAGACAAAAAGTCTTGGAATGAAAAACTTTACCTCCCTTCCCAGGAGCTCTCTCCAGGCAGCACACACTCAGACCGCACAGCAAATTTTAGGCCACACCCATTTTCACAACTAGTCACACCCATGTCCACGCCCCAATCACACCCATTTAGCACTGCTGATCACACTGACTGGTACTGAGGGCACAGTGGCTGGCATTATGGGCACAGTGGCTGGTACTGAGGAAAAGACAAAGAGAGAGAACAGAGAAGAAAGAGGGAAAGAAAGAACAGGGAGAAAGAAAAAAATAAACAGAGAGAAAGAAAGAACAGAGAAAGAAAGAGGGGACAGAAAAAAGAACAGAGAGAAAAAAGATAGAGGGGAAAGAAAAGAACAGAGAGGGAGAGAGAAAGAAAGAGGGGAAAGAAAGAACAGAGAAAGAAAGAAACAGAGAGAGAGAGAGAAAGAACAGAGAAAGAAAGAAAAGGGAAAGAAACATAAAGAAAGAACAGAGAGAACGAAAGAAGGGAAAAAGAAAGAACAGAGAGATAGAGAGAAAGAAACAGAGAGAAAGAACGGGGACGGAAAAAAGAACAGAGAAGAAAGGGGAAAGAAAGAACAGAGGGAGAGAGAAAGAAAGGGGAAAGAAAGAAAGAACAGAGCGAGAAAGATGAGAAAGAAAGAACAGAGAGAAAGAAAGACAAAAAGAAGAAAGAAAGAACAAATAAAGAAAGAAGAGAGAAAGAAAGAGGGGAAAGAAAGAACAGAGAGATAGAAAGAACAGAGAGAAAGGAAGAACAGAGAGAAAGAAAGAACAGAGAGAAAGGAAGAGGAGAAAGAAAGAACAGAAAGAAGAAAGGAAAAGAAAGAATGGAGAGAGAAAGAAAGAACAGAGAGAGAGAAAGAAACAGAGAGAGCAATAAAGATTCTATAAAGATACTATAGCAGCCCGGCTCCCATTGTAGTGCCCACCTGAGCCTCCCGATGCAGGACATATCATGATCCGCTCACATGGCCGGCATCCCCGATTCCAAGGCGAGGACACGGTGATGGATCTGAAGCATTCCCTGAAGTGCCTCCATGGTTCCGTCACAAGCTCCGCTCCGTACACCTTGTACACACACGGCTCTGCTACATCCACCCTGTAAACCCTTCCTGACCCCACACATAAACTTCACCTCATCCCGTACGATGACAACCAGCACAGCAGAGTCCTGTATACACCGAGGCCCCTGATCATGTCACCCCTGACACCTCCCCTCCTGTGACCTCATCACAGGTCCTGTGCGCACAGAGCAGCCCAGCGACTTCATTGAGGGGCTGCGGTGGCCGGTGGGATTCTCTGGGAGGATGAGGATGGGGTCGGTGCATGGGGGGGGCGTGGCGGCTCAGTGCAATGCGGGAAAAATAAGCTCCCGGGCGGGACAGTGGGGCTGGCAGTCAAAATCGGGACTGTCCAGCCAGATCCGGGACAGTTGGGAGGTATGCAGTCACTGTGTACATACATTACATTACTTATTCTATACTGATCCTGAGTTACATCCTGTATATACTCCAGAGCTGCACTCACTATTCTGCTGGTGCAGTCACTGTGTACATACATTGCATTACTTATCCTGAGTTACATCCAGTATTATACTCCAGAGCTGCACTCACTATTCTGCTGGTGCAGTCACTATGTACATACATTGCATTACTTATCCTGAGTTACATCCAGTATTATACTCCAGATCTGCAGTCACTATTCTGCTGGTGCAGTCACTGTGTACATACATTGCATTACTTATCCTGAGTTACATCCAGTATTATACTCCAGAGCTGCACTCACTATTCTGCTGGTGCAGTCACTATGTACATACATTGCATTACTTATCCTGAGTTACATCCAGTATTATACTCCAGATCTGCAGTCACTATTCTGCTGGTGCAGTCACTGTGTACATACATTACATTACTTATTCTGTACTGATCCTGAGTTACATCTTGTATATACTCCAGAGCTGCACTCACTATTCTGCTGGTGCAGTCACTGTGTACATATATTACATTACTTATCCTGAGTTACATCCTGTATTATACTCCAGAGCTGCACTCACTATTCTGCTGGTGTAGTCACTGTGTACATACATTACATTACTTATGCTGAGTTACATCCTGTATTATACTCCAGAGCTGAACTCACTATTCTTCTGGTGCAGTCACTGTGTACATTACATTACTTATCCTGAGTTACATCCTGTATTATACTCCAGAGCTGCACTCACTATTCTGCTGGTGCAGTCACTGTGTACATACATTACATTACTGATCCTGAGTTACATCCTGTATTATACCCCAGAGCTGCACTCACTTTTCTGCTGGTGCAGTCACTATGTACATACATTACTGATCCTGAGTTACATCCTGTATTATACTCCAGAGCTGCACTCACTATTCTGCTGGTGCAGTCACTGTGTACATACATTACATTACTGATCCTGAGTTACATCCTGTATTATACTCCAGAGCTGTACTCACTATTCTGCTGGTGCAGTCACCGTGAAAATACATTACATTACTGATCCTGTACTGATCCTAAGTTACATCCTGTATTATTCTCCAGAGCTGCACTCACTATTCTGCTGGTGCAGTCACCGTGTACATACATTACATTACTGATCCTGTAATGATCCTGAGTTACATCTTGTATTATACTCCAGAGCTGCACTCACTATTCTGCTGGTGCAGTCACTGTATACATACATTACATTACTGATCCTGAGTTACATCCTGTATTATACTCCAGAGCTGCACTCACTATTCTGCTGGTGCAGTCACTGTGTACATACATTACATTACTGATCCTGAGTTACATCCTGTATTATACTCCAGAGCTGCACTCACTATTCTGCTGGTGGAGACACTGTTAGTTATCCTGTTCTCGCTGTACAGCCGAAGTCCCAGGTTGTGGTCAGTGGTGAATATCTGTGAGATTTTCTGTCTAGGGGAGAATGATGCACCTCTTCCCTTTCTTTTCTGAAGGCTTTGTGCCTCCATTACTGGTGGGAGAGGTCTTTTTAGTTGGGGTCTCGTGTTCTGGAGCTGCACATTGTTCACCGCTGCGTAGAACAAACTGGAACATTTGATGAGAATTGCTGCAGCTTTCTAAGCTTTTTATCCCTTACTATTTTTAAGATCACTGCTTGCTGTCAAAAAGTATAAATATTATTGAAAGCTTTTCCGTGCAATGTTTAAGATTGTCTGCACTGATACAAAGTAACAGACCGGGAGCTGTGAGCAAGTTTGTACTGACTGCTCATTGCTTATTTCTCTGCACTTCTCACTTCTTAGCTTTCTCTGTAATATATTATATTATGTATACTTTGCATTGCACTTATGATGGAGACACACAGGACCTAGGACAGAGGGGAAGCGATCAGCAAACCATAAACCAAACCCACAAAAAAAGCAGCAAGAAAACTGTGGAAAAAAAAGTGTAAATTATAAAAAAAAGACATAAAACCCTATAACTTCCCCAGCTGCATTGCTGTGCTCCTCCACCACCAGGTGTCACTATGCCATCAGATTATTTATAATACTTTCTGTAGGAATTTCCTAATGATCAGTTTTAGATGGAGAACCCTCATCATCCCCAGCACCCCAGGGGCCTACCAGATGTGAAAGCTGGGACTGCATGACCCTTCTGTACCCTGTGCCTCTGCTGCGCATCTAGTTAATTACAGGGCAAAATTGGGGCGCCCTCACCCAATTACCTAACTGTATCAATGCAGACAAAACTGAGTGACATCAGCAGCAATAATCCCCCATATTCTGGGTGTTGTGCAATACCTTCCCTGAAACACAGTAACAAAGCACTCAGCTGCACGAAAAGGAATGGGTCAAATTTTCATACTAAATCTTCTGGATTGTGGTCAGAGAACGGCAACCGCGATCAACTACGTGAAAATGAAAAGCAAAGGGGGTGTGGCCTAAGACTGTCATGGAGTGAGAGGTGCAGTCTATGAGCTCTGAGGAACTTTTCCCTAAAGCGACATCCATCCCTTCAAACAAGCAATTTTTATTATCCATCCATTCAAGAGACATCACAAGCTCACCAGCCAGAGCAAAATAAGCCCAATATTGTGCAAATTGGTGAAGTTTGACTTCCATACCTCCCAACCATCCCGGATTGAGCGGGACAGTCCCGATTCTGACCCCCCGTCCCGCTGTCCCGCTCAAGACACTATGTGTCCCGCAGTGAGATGAGCCGCCACGCCCCATACACCCCTTCCTGCCCACCCTGTCTGTACAGCTTTGCCTCTCACAGCTAGCAATGACGCTGCTATGCTGTACATCTTCTGTGCCCACAGGACCTGTGATGAGGTCACAGGAGGGGAGGAGTCAGGGGTCACATGATCAGTGTCCTCGTTGTGTGCAGGACTCTGCTGTGATGGTTGTCATGGTGCTGGATGAGGGTAAGTTTGTGTGTGGGGGTTGGGACTCGGGTGTACAGTGTGGATGTAGCAGTGCTGTAGTGTGTACAAGTTGGATGTAGCAGAGTCGTGTGTGTACGAGGTGTACGGAGCGGAGCCGTGTGTGTACGAGGTGTACGGAGCTGAGAAGTGTGTGTACAAGGTGTACGGTGCGGAGCCGTGTGTGTACGAGGCGTACGGAGCAGAGCCGTGTGTGTACGAGGTGTACGGAGCGGAGCCGTGTGTGTACGAGATGTACGGAGCGGAGCCGTGTGTGTACGAGGTGGATGTAGCAGTGCTGTAGTGTGTACGAGGTGTATGGATCGGAGCCGTGTGTACGAGGTGGATGTAGCAGTGATGTAGTGTGTACGAGGTGTACGGAGCAGAGCCGTGTGTGTACGAGGTGGATGTAGCAGTGCTGTAGTGTGTACGAGGTGTACGAAGCAGAGCCGTGTGTGTACAAGTTGGATGTAGCGGAGCCGTGCGTGTACGAGTTGGATGGAGCGGAGCCGCGCGTGTACGAGGTGCACGGAGCGGAGCCGCGCGTGTACGAGGTGCACGGAGCGAGCCGCGCGTGTACGAGGTGCATGGAGCCGAGCCGCGCGTGTACGAGGTGCACGGAGCGGAGCCGCGGGTGTACGAGGTGCACGGAGCGGAGCCGCGGGTGTACGAGGTGCACGGAGCGGAGCCGCGGGTGTACGAGGTGCACGGAGCGGAGCTGCGCGTGTACGAGGTGCACGGAGAGGAGCCGTGCGTGTACGAGGTGCACGGAGCTGAGCCGCGCGTGTACGAGATGCACGGAGCTGAGCCGCACGTGTCGAGATGCACGGAGCTGAGCCGCGCGTGTACGAGATGCACGGAGCTGAGCCGCGCGTGTACGAGGTGCACGGAGCTGAGGCGTGCGTGTACGAGGTGCACGGAGCTGAGGCGTGCGTGTACGAGGTGCACGGAGCTGAGGCGCGAATGTACGAGGTGCACGGAGCGGAGCTGCACGTGTACGAGGTGCACGGTGCGGAGCCGCTCGTGTACGAGGTGCATGAAGCGAAGCCGCACGTGTACAAGGTGGATGTAGCAGTGCTGTAGTGTGTACGAGGTGTATGGAGCGGAGCCTTGTGTGAACGAGTTGGATGTAGCAGAGCCGTGTCTGTACGAGTTGGATGGAGCGGAGCCGTGTGTCTGTACGAGGTGCACGGAGCGGAGCCGCGCGTGTACGAGGTGCACGGAGTGGAGCCGCGTGTGTACGAGGTGCACGGAGCGGAGCCGCACGTGTACGAGGTGCACGGAGCGGAGCCGTGTGTACGAGGTGGATGTAGCAGTGCTGTGTGTGTACGAAACATGCTTGAGCCGTGTGTGTATGGAGTGGAGCCTTGTGTGTATGTAGCAGAGCCGTGTGTGTGCGAGGTGTACGGAGCAGAACCGCGTGTGTACGAGGTGTATGCTGCAAAGCCGCATGTGTACAAGGTTTACGGAGTGGAGTCGTGTGTGTACAAGGTGTACAAAGCGTTGCTGCGTGTGTACAAGGTGTACAGAGTGGAGCCTTGTGTATACTGAGTGGAGCCTTGTGTGCGAGGTGGACGGAGCGAAGCCGTGTGTGTACGAGGCATACACGTGTGTGTATGACGTGTGCAGAGCCATGCGTGTACAAGGTGTATGGTGGGGAGCATTCATACCTCCCAACCGTCCTGAATTCAGCGGGACACTCCCGATTTTGAGAGTCTGCCCCGCTGTCCCGGCCGGGAGCTTTTCCCGTGGACACAGCAGTACATGCCGGAGCCCGAGGAGCACTTTAAAACTCGCTCGTGATGTTCCACCAGAAGTGACGTGCTGGAAGATGACCAGAAATGAGGTAATTTCGAGAGGAGATTGTGACGGAACCATGGAGGAACTTCAGGGAATGCTTCAGATCCATCACCGTGTCCTCGCCTTGGAATCGGGGATGTCGGCCATGTGAGCGGATCATGATATGTACTGCACCGGGAGGCTCAGGTGGGCACTACAATGGGAGCCGGGCTGCTATAGTATCTTTATAGAATCTTTATTTCTTTCTCTCTCTGTTTCTTTCTTTCTCTCTATCTGTTCTTTCTTACTCTCTGTTCTTTCTTTCCCATCTTTCTCTCTGTTCTTTTTCTTTCTTTCTCTCTGTTCTTTCTTTCCCCTTTCTTTCAATCTCTGTTCTTTCTTTCCTTTCTTTCTTTCTTTCTCTCTCTCTGTTTCTTTCTTTTTCTCTATCTCTGTTTTTTCTTTCCTCTCTTTCTTTTCTCTCTCTCTGTTCTTTCTCTCTGTTCTTTTTTCTTTTCTCTCTTTCCCCTTTCTTTCTTTCTCTCTCTGTTCTTTCTTTCTTTCTTTCTTTCCCTCTTTCTTTCTCTCTGTTCTTTCTTTTTCTCTCTCTGTTCTTTCTTTTCCATCTTTCTTTCTCTGTTCTTTCTTTCTTTCCCCTTTCTTTTTCTTTCTTTCTTTCTCCTCTTTCTTTCTCTCTGTTCTTTCTTTCCCATCTTTCTTTCTCTCTCTGTTCTTTTTCTTTCTTTCTCTCTGTTCTTTCTTTCCCCTCTTTCTTTCTCTCTCTGTTCTTTTTCTTTCTTTCTCTCTGTTCTTTCTTTCCCCTCTTTCTTTCTATCTCTCTGTTCTTTCTTTCTCTTTCTTTCTCTCTGTTCTTTCTTTCTGTTCTTTCCCCTCTTTCTTTCTTTCTGTTCTTTCTTTCTCTGTGTTCTTTCTTTCTCTCTCTCTGTTCTTTCTTTCCCATCTTTCTTTCTCTCTATCTCTCTGTTCTTTCTTTCTTTGTTCTTTCTTTCCCTTCTTTCTACCTTTCCCTCTGTTGTTTCTTTACCCTCTTTCTTTTTTTCTGGTTCTTTTTTTCTGTCTCCTCTTTCTTTCTCTCTATCTATCTGTTATTTCTTTCCCCTCTTTCTTTCTTTCTTTCTCTCTCTGTTCTTTCCCCTCTTTCTTTCTGTTCTTTTTTCTTTCTTTCCCTCTTCTTTCTTTCTTTCTTTCTTTCTTTCTTCTTTCTTTCTTTCTTTCCCTCTTTCTTTCTCTCTGTTATTTCTTTCCCCTCTTTCTTTCTCTCTTATTCTTTCTTTTCTCTCTTGTTCTTTCTTTCCCCCTCTGTCTTTCTTTCTTTCTCTGTTCTTTCTTTCCCTCTTTTCTTTCTCTCTCCCTCTCTGTTCTTTCTTTCTCTCTCTGTTCTTTCTTTCTTTTCTCTTTCTCTGTTCTTTCCCCTCTTTCTCTCTGTTCTTTCTCTCTCTCTCTCTGTTTTTTATTTCCCCTTTCTTTCTCTCTCTGTTCTTTCTTTCTTTCTTTCTTCTTTCTCTCTATTCTTTCTTTCTTTTTCTCTCTGTTCTTTCTTTCCCCTCTGTCTTTCTTTCTCTCTCTGTTCTTTCTTTCTCTCTCTATTCTTTCTTTCTTTTTCTGTCTGTTCTTTCTTTCCCCCTCTGTCTTTCTTTCTTTCTCTGTTCTTTCTTTCCCCTCTTTTTCTCTCCCTCTGTTCTTTCTTTCTTGCATTCTTTCTCTGTTCTTTCTTTCCCATCTGTCTTTCTTTCTCTCTGTTCTTTCTTTCCCCTCTTTCTTTCTCTCTCCCTCTCTGTTCTTTCTTTCCCCTCTTTCTTTTTTTCTCTGTTCTTTTTTTCTGTCCCCTCTTTCTTTTTCTGTTCTTTCTTTCTCTCTGTTCTTTCTTTCTTTCTTTCCCGTCTTTCTTTCTTTCTCTCTCTGTTCTTTCTTTCCCGTCTTTTTCTCTCTCTGTTCTTTCTTTCCCCTTTCTTTCTCCCTCCCTGTTCTTTTTCTCCTCTTTCTTTCTCTGTCTCTGTTCTTTCTTTTCCCTCTTTGTTTTTTTTTCTCTCTGTTCTTTCTTTCCCCTTTCTTTGTTTATTTCTTTCTCTCCTTTCTCTGTTTTCTTTTTTTCTCTCTCTGTTCTTTCTTTTACTCAGTACCAGTGTGCCCACAGTACCAGTCACTGTGCCCTCAGTACCAGTCAGTGTGATCACCAGTGCTAAATGGGTGTGGTCAGGGCGTGGACATGGGTGTGACTAGTTGTGAAATGGGTGTGGTCGGGGCGTGGCCTAAAATTTGCCGCGGCGCGCTCAGCACACCGCAACCTTTATCCCTCTTTCCCATCTTCAAAAGTTGGGAGGTATGCTTATACCGGCTCCAGCCTGAAGGAGGCCTGCTAGGCCGCATTTCTGAGGCCTAATTACCTCATACGCTACAGCAGCCCTTTATTGTGCCTATAAGACTGCCAGAAGCTCACATCTAAGTTCCTGACGTAATGAACACCAACCGCTGTCATCAGTGCCTCAGCGTTCCAGTCAGAAGCAAGTAAACCCCCCCTGGGCCTTGCGTTCCCCCGGTTTAAATGGGGTAATGACCCCTGTATTCTGTTGGGGATATAAGCGCACATCTATAGAAACAGCTGAGAAGAGCCGCAACTGCTGTTAAAAAGTGGCTGATAACTGAGAGGCCATAAGGAAAACGGCTTTCTCATACAGCAGCGGTATCAAATGTCAATAAGCTCAGAATAAGAGCGGTTACTGCCACAAACATCACCAATATACAGTACAGACCAAAAGTTTGGACATTCCTTCTCATTTAAAGATTTTTCTGTATTTTCATGACTATGAAAATTGTACATTAACACTGAAGGCATCAAAACTATGAATTATCACATGTGGAATTACATACTTAACAAAAAAGCATCAGTGCTGCTGAAGGTGGCTCTTTTACTTCAAAACGGCCGGGGGGGTAACAAGTTCCCTTTAAAGGGGACGCACTTTTTGTAGTTTTATATTCACAAGGAAAAGTGGCTGACTACTGCGAGGCCACAAGGACAAAAGCGGAGGTATCAAATTTCATGTGTGTGACATTCAGCGACGATCAGCCGCCCTACCGGGTATCGCTGATCGTCGGTGAATGTCCTGGACATTTTTTTTGATCGTTGGTCTCCCGCTGGCCAGTACGCATCGCTGCGTGTGACAGGCGGGAGACCAGCGATCAGCGAGCTGGATCTGGTAACCAAGGTAAACATCGGGTTTCTAGGCAGCGTGTGGCGCCTAGAAACCCGATGTGTACATTAGATACCAGCGCGCTGGTGCAGGGGAGCTGGTAACCAAGGTAAACAGCGGGTTTCTAAGCGCCGGGAGGCGCTTAGAAACCCGCTGCTTACCTTGGTTACCAGCTCCCTGCACCAGCTCGCTGGTATCTAACGTACACTGCGGGTAACTAAGCGACGTGCATCGCTTGTTACCCGCATAGTCGCTGTACTGATCGCTGCCTGTTGGGCAGCTCACCAGCGATCATGTAGCGACACACCAGCGATCCTGACAAGTTCATATCGTTGTCGGGATCGCTGGTGAGTCGCTATGTGTGACGGGGCCCTTACTCAACCTAAAAACAAAATTGGCAGACTTGGAGGACAGAAATTGGAGAAACAATTTAAAAATAAGAGGAATTCCTGAGTCTGTCTCTCCCAATAATTTAGCTGATTACACAAAGAAAGTGTTCAAGAAAATTATCCCATCTCTAACTGACCAGCACCTCATAAACTGACAGGTTCCATAGACTACCTAAGCCACCTAACATCCCTAAGGAGGCACCAAGAGACACAATAATAAGAGTCCACTTCTTCCACATAAAAGATCAATTACTAAATTGCGTCAGACAAAAAGGTGGATTCCCTGAACCCTACAACCACTTGAGATTTTATGGGGATCTCTCCAAAGATACAACTGAAGGTTGGAAAGCATTTAAGATCATAACGGTGCCTCTAAGAGACAATAGGATCTCATATAAATGGGGCGTCCCCTTTAAGCTCCTTGTCCATTTCAGGGGAAAAACGACAGCCCTACTTTCTCCAAAAGATGGTATGGAATTCTTAAAAGCAAACAAAATCCCTAATCGCGACAAAACTACAACCTCTGACGACCCCAAAGACACCACCTGAAATAATCTGTTTCTCTTCAAGGCCTCATCTTGTCATTCAGGCTATCAGCCTTAAAGTTTCACATGATGTTCTAAAGTCTCTTTGTATCAGAAGTTCCTTAGAGCTTTTTACCACAAACTTTCCCCCACACTAAAGTAGAATCCACAGGAGTGGATTCCTTCTGGAGGACCTTGTTCGGTTTGAGTATTATTTACTAAAGTTATATTTGCTTGTCATACTGTATATATTTTATCTGAGCAATTTCAGATACTGTTTGATTTAAATTTTCAGTTTTTTTTTTTTTAATCTAAAGTAGTCCATCAGGTCCAATCTACACAAAATGAAACTAAAATTGATGACGTACAATGTCCGAGGGCTCAACAGCCCAAGAAAGAGATTTATAATTCACAATGAGTTGACTTGCTCTCATTCTGACAGTGTGTGCCTTCCAGAATCGAAATTCAAATATAATTCTCATCCCAACTTTCTAGACAAAAACTTTCCTAAAATTTTCGAATCTTCCGGTCTAAAGAAAAAGGCAAGGGTAATAACACTAATTAAAAACTCTCTTTCATTCGAACTTTTGGATGAGGTCAAAGATGAAAAAGGTCATTTTCACATCCTGATCTGTAATCTAAATTAAGTCACATATATAATAGTGAATGTATACGCCCCCAACAGAGGCCAAATTAAATTCCTTAATAAGATTATGAAAAAAATAAATGCAATTGAAAAAGGTACTCTACTAATTGCTGGCGATTTCAATATTGTTCCAGACGGCAAAATGGACTCCACAGCAACAAATAGAAACAAATCTGAAACGCTCAGCAATTGGTTGCATACAAACAAATTGTTCGACGTTTTTCGATGTCTAAATTCGTCCTCAATTGAATTTAGTCATTGCTCTGACCCACATCATTCAGCCTCTAGGATAGACTTAATTTTGTCAGATATTTTCTCTCTCACTAAGTTTTCAAGTGTTTCTATTTCGCCAAAAACGATATCTGACCATTCCCCAGTCATTGGTGAATTTTCAGAAGGAGCTGCAATCAGCAAGCATTTTCTTTGGAACTGTAATTCCTCACTTTTCAATTCCCCTACCTTAAATATTGAAATTTTCACAGCAATTAAAAACTACTTCAATGAAAACGAGTCAAACCTAGAGGACCCATTCATTTGTGGAATGCCCATAAGGCAGTTCTGAGGGGAGTCTTAATCTACATCTCTTCTAGAATAAAAAAAATAAATAGAGAGAAAATTGTCCATATACAAAATCAAATCAAAACCAAAGCGTCAAACCTTGCAGAAAGATCATCTCCCTGCCCCATCATTCAATCCGAGCTTTCAAAACTCAGACAAGACCTGAGAGCCATAATCTTCTCATTCTATGATTCTGCCTTAAAATCATCAAAATTAAAACAGTATAAAAATCTCAATAAGCCTTCAAAATATATGACGATCAGACTTCAAAAGCTCAGGATAAGAAGCAGAATAAAAAAATAACTTCCCCAAAAGGCGAGTCACTAAATCATCCCCAAGATATTGTAAAGTAATTTGCAAACTATTATCAAGACCTAAACACAACATCAACCAGAATAACCCCCATCTCCAACCAAACAAATCCGAAATTGATGCATTTCTAAAATCAATTAATCTCGGGAAACTAAACAGCAACGACATAGCATACCTCACCTCTCCTTTTACTGACAAAGAAGTCTTGGATACCATTAACCATCTTAAATCTTTTAAATCGCCAGGCCCAGATGGGTTCAACAATGATTATTATAGAACATTTGGTAATCTATTAGCCCCTCACCTAACAAAAGTCTTTAACGCAGCCTCGAAAAGTGGTCGCTTTCCTGATGAAATGCTGGAAGCAACCATCATAGTTATCCCCAAGCCCAATTCGGACACAACCCAAATTAAAAATGACAGGCCTATATCCCTTATCAATAGCGATCTGAAACTTTACGCTAAAATAATTACAAATAGACTAAACCAATTTTTACCCAAACTTATACTAAATGACCAAATTGGTTTTATAAAAAACAAACAGTTGACGGCACAAGAAGGCTTATCAATCTAATAAAATTAATCAAATCTATTAAAACAAAAGCCACTATAATATCCCTAGATGCCAAAAAGGCATCTGACCGCCTCAATTGGAAGTACCTTCAAGCAGTTCTATATAAATTAGGTTTTCATTCCCAATTCTTAACAACCATAATGGCACTTAACTCAAGCCCCAAAGCAAGAGTTTATGCCAATAATAACCTCTCTCGGTCATTTAAAATAACTAATGGCACCCATCAGGGTTGTCCCCTATCGCCCCTACTTTTTGTCCTGGCCATAGAACCTTTGGCCCAATTGATTAGGGATGACACAGAAATTAGAGGTTTAAAGGTGGACACTAGAGAGTTTAAAATCAGCCTTTTTGCTGATGACATAATTATTATTATTATTATACATTTTTATAGCGCCATTTATTCCATGGCGCTTTACATGTGAAAAGGGGCAGATATAGACAAGTACAATAAACTGAGCAATACAAGGCACACACAAGTACAGAAGGAGAGAGGACCCTGCCCGCGAGGGCTCACAGTCTACAGGGATGGGTGAGGATACACTAGGAGAGGGTAGAGCTGGTCGTGCGGTGGTTCAGTAGACTGAAGATCACTGCAGGTTGGAAGAGGTGGGTCTCAGGTTCTTTTTGAAGAATCCTTTCTATCTCTAATCCTCATGATTCCCTGATAAAAATCCAAAAACTTCTCCAAGCCTTCTCAAAAATTTCCTACTTTAGAATTAACCAAACAAAATCAAAAATCCTCCCTTTCAATTTAACCCCTTCACCCCCAAGGGTGGTTTGCACGTTAATGACCGGGCCAATTTTTACAATTCTGACCACTGTCTCTTTATGAGGTTATTACTCTGGAACGCTTCAACGGATCTTCGCGATTCTGAGATTGTTTTCTCGTGACATATTGTACTTCACGTTAGAAGTAAAATTTCTTCAATATAACTTGCGTTTATTTTTGAAAAAAACGCAAATATGGCGAAAATTTTTAAAATTTTGCAATTTTCAAACTTTGAATTTTTATTCCCTTAAAACAGAGAAATATGTCACATAAAATAGTTAAGAAATAACATTTCCCACATGTCTACTTTACATCAGCACAATTTTGGAACCAAAATTTTTTTTTGTTAGGAAGTTATAAGGGTTAAAAGTTGACCAGCGATTTCTCATTTTTACAACAAAATTTACAAAGCCATTTTTTTTAGGGACCACCTCTCATTTGAAGTCACTTTGAGGGGTCTATATGGCAGAAAATACCCAAAAGTGACACCATTCTAAAAACTGCACCCTCAAGGTACTCAAAACCACATTCAAGAAGATTATTAACCCTTCAGGTGCTTCACAGGAACTAAAGCAACGTGGAAGGAAAAAATGAATATTTAACTTTTTAGCCACAAAAATGATCTTTTACAAACTTTTTTTTTATTTTGACAAGGGTAAAAGGAGAAAATGGACAGATAAGGTTGTTATGCAATTTCTCCTGAGTACGCCAATACCCAATATGTGGGGGAAAACCACTGTTTGGGCACACGGCAGAGCTCGTAAGGGAAGGAGCGCCGTTTGACTTTTTCAAACTAAAATTGGCTGGAATTGAGAGTGGACGCCATGTCGTGTTTGGAGAGCCCCTGATGCGCCTAAACAGTGGAAACCCCCACAAGTGACACCATTTTGGAAACTAGACCCCCTAAGGTACTTATCTAGATCTGTTGTGAGCAGTTTAAACCCCCAAGTGTTTCACAAAAGCTTATAATGCCTGGGTGTGAAAAAAAAAAACAATTTTCCACAAAAATGATTTTTTAGTCCCAAATTTTTGAATTTTCCCAAGGAAATTGGACCCCAAAAGTTGTTGTCCAATTTGTCCTGAGTACGCTGATACCCCATATGTGGGGGGGGGGAAAACTGTTTGGGTGCACGGCAGGGCTTGGAAAGGAAGTAGTAACGTTTTGGAATGCAGATGTTGATGGGGGTCATGTTCCGTTTGCAGTGCCCCAGATGAGCCTAAATAGTGGAAACCCCCCACAAGTGACCCCATTTTGGAAACTAGACCCCCTAAGGAACTTATCTAGATCTTTGGTGAGCACTTTGAACCCCCAAGTGCTTCACACAAGTTTATAATGCCCGGGCATGAAAATAAAAAATCCTATTTTTTTCCCACAAAAATTATCTTTTAGTCACTAATTTTTTATTTTCCCAAGGGTAACAGGAGAAATTGGACCACGTAAGTTGTTATCCAATTTGTCCTGAGTACGCTGATACCCCATATGTGGGGGGGAACCACTGTTTGGGCTCACGGCAGAGCTCGGAATGGAAGGAGCACCATTTGACTTTTTCCAACCAAAATTGGCTGGAATTGAGATTGGATGCCATGTTGCATTTGGAGAGCCCCTGATGTGCCTAAACAGTGGAAACCCCCCACAAATGACCCCATTTGGGAAACTAGACCCCCTAAGGAACTTTTCTAGATCTTTGGTGAGCAATTTGAACCCCCAAGTGCTTCACACAAGTTTATAATGTAGAGCCGTAAAATTTAAAAATCATATTTTTTCCACAAAAATGATCTTTTCACCCCAATTTTTATTTTTCCAAGGGTAACAAGACTCCAAAAGTTATTGTGCAATTTGTCCTGAGTGCGCTGATACCCCATATGTGGGGGTAAACCACTGTTTGGGTGCATGGCAGAGTTTGGAAGGGAAGGAGCGCCGTCTGACTTTTTCAACGCAGAATTGGCTGGACGCCATGTCGTGTTTGGAGAGCTCCTGATCTGCCTAAACAGTGGAAACCCCCATAAATTACACCATTTTGGAAACTAGACCCCTCAAGGAACTTATCTAGATGTGTGGTGAGAACTTTTAACCCCAGGTGTTTCACTAAAGTTTATAACGTACAGCCGTAAAATAAAAAATCCTTTTTTTTTTTACAAAAATGATTTTTTCGCCCCTAATATTTTATTTTCACAAGGGTAACAGAAGAAATTGGAACCCAAAAGTTGTTGTCCAATTTGTCCTGAGTACGCT
>JARQOD010000001.1:391924219-391977731 GCA_033576555.1 Oophaga sylvatica
ATTTTTTTATTTTCGCAAGGGTAACATGAGAAATTAGACCCCAAAAGTTGTTGTCAATTTGTCCTGAGTATGCTGAATCCCATATGTGGGAGAAAACTACTGTTGGACACGTCGGGGCTCGGATGGAAGTAGTGACCTTTTGAAATGCAAATTGATGGAATGGTCTTCGAGCGTCATGTTACTTTGCAGAGTCACTGATGTGCTTAAACAGTAGAAACTCCCCACAAGTGCCCCCATTTTGGAACTAGATCCCCCAAGTAACTCCTCTAGATGTGTGGTGAGCACTTTGAATCTCCAAGTCCTTCACAGAAGTTTATAACGCAGAGCCTTTGAAAATATAAAATCATTTTTTTTCCACAAAAATAATTTTAGTCCCCAATTTTTTTTCCCAAAATGTTAACAGGAGAAATTAGAACCCCCAAGTTGTTGTGCAATTTTTTCCCGAGTCCCTGATACCTCTATGTGGGGATAAACCATGTTTGGGCATACGTCGGGGCTTGGAATAAAGGAGCACTGTTTGACTTTTTGAACGCAAAATTGCAGGAATCAATGGTGGCGCCATGTCGCGTATGGAGCCCCTGATGTGCCTAAATAGTGGAAACCCCTCAATTTAACTCCAACCTAACCCCAACACACCCCTAACGCCTACACACACCAACCCTAATACAAACCCTAATCATAACCCAAACCCCCAACACACCCCTAACCCTAACCCCAACTCTAACCATAAACCTAACTACAAGCCTAACCCTAATTCCAAACCCTAACCTAATTTCCAACCCTAACCCAAATTCCAACCCTAACCGTAATTCTAACCTTAGCCCTAATGCTAACCCTAACCCTAGTTCTAACCCTAAGGCTGGGTTCATATTGCGTTTTACAGCCCGTTCAACACGTAGCGTTGACCGGCTGGTAACGGTATAGCATAACGCGATCGCGTTATGCTATACCCGCTAGCGCAGATGAATCAGCAGATAATCAGCCGCGGATCAGCAGCAAAATCAGTCGCGGATCAGCACGAAATCCGCCGCGGATCAGCAGCGAAATCCGCCGCGGATCAGCAGCGAAATCCGCCGCGGATCAGCAGCGAAATCAGCCGCGGATCCGCAGCGAAATCCGCCGCGGATCAGCAGCGAAATCCCGCGCCAGGAATCCCCCGGATCCGCAGCGACATCCGCCGCGGATCCGCAGCGAAATCAGTCGCGGATCCGCACGAAATCCGCCGCCGATCAGCAGCGAAATCCGCGCCGATCAGCAGCGAAATCCGCCGCCGATCAGCAGCGAAATCCGCCGCCGATCAGCAGCGAAATCCGCCGCGGATCAGCACGAAATCCGCCGGGATAAGCAGCGATATCCGCCGCGGATCCGCAGCAAAATCAGCTGCGGATCAGCAGCAAAATCCGCTAGGAAAAAAAAAAAAAATTCTTTATTTTTTTTATTTGTCCCTACCTATGATAAAGGGGGGGTTCATTTACTTTTTTTATTTTGATCACTGTGACAGTTTATCACAGTGATCAAAATAAATTTTTGAACACTGGGGGGCGCACTGCGCATGCGCCGGCCGGCGGGCGCACTGCGCATGCGCCCGCCATTTTCCAATATGGCGGCGCCCATGAAGAGGCCCGGGCGGACGCCGGACCCGATCGTGGGACATCGGTGGATCGGGAGAGGTGAGTAGGGGGGTCGGAAGGCTGGGGGGGGGATAGGAAGTGGGGGCAGTGGACCAAAAGAGGAGGGGAGCTGTAAGTGACGGCGGTGACCGATCGCTGCCATCTTTCGGTGGCGGCGGCCGATCACCGCCGTGACTCGGTGTGGGGGGGGTCAGGCTCGGTCTCCAGCCATGGCAGATGCTATTGCAGCATCGGCCATGGCTGGATTGTAATATTTCACCAATTAAATTGGTGAAATATTACACATTGCTCTGATTGGCTGTTTCACTTTTAACAGCCAATCAGAGCGATCGTGGCCACGGGGGGGGTTAAGCCAACCCCCTGTGGTGAAGCACAAAGGGTCCTGTAACTGCGGGTCGGGTGACCTTTGAGTGACCCCGGTCTCCCGGCCCGCAGGGACGAGATCCTTTCATGAGCCACATAGGCGTCATGGGTCGGATTGGCACAGGTTTTCATGACGCCTACGTGGCGTCATGGGTCGGAAGGGGTTAAGTCAAACTCATAAACTCAATGGGCACTTTTATCGCTGAACGCAGATCAGATAGACCCTACCTTAAAACCTCTTGTTATCCACATCTTATTAGTTACTAAAAATGCTTTGGCCTATTACTGGAAGAAGCCTGACCCGCCATGATTCAAAATATCATTGAAAAAGTTAGCCTTCACAAAGAATTTGAACGTAAGCTAGCCATGTTAAACAACAGCTATGACAAATTTATAAAGAAATGGACTCGGATAGAACTATATCCTTGAACCCCTATGGACTACAATATTATATATATATATATATATATATATATATATATATATATATAAAAATATACCATATTAGTTGGTCATTCGATTTAACATTGGTCGATATCTTCACCTAATCTAATACCATACCAGTTGGTCAACTACTATGTCTATATTAGAATTGATATAGAATACTCAAATAGTGTTTGTGCTTTCAAATGTACATGTGTAAACATCTCTATTCATTTTAAGCCATTCTGCGTAATGGCATGTTTGTATTAACAATGTATAAAAATTTAAATGTTTGTAACCTATTCCCTCCTGGTCCTCCCTTGTTCCCCCCTCTTTCCCTCCCTCTACATCTCCCTCCCAACCCCCCTCCTCCCCTTCCTTTCCCTTTTAAATTCCAAAACGAATAAAAACGTTTGAAAAAGAAAATGAAAAGCAAAAACCTAATAAAAAAAAATGCAAAATTTTATTATTCATTATTTTCCTTCCACCACTACATACATTACCCTAGCACAGTCCCTGCAGAACCATTGATGGGATCTGACTCTAAAGTCACTCTGGACTAATATGTGCACAGACAGAATCTTATCTGTCTGCTGCAGACAGAATCTTATCATGCATCTCTGTATACAGGGAGCTCCCCCTACTGGTGGCTGCAGACAGTATATTATGTGACTGTATACAGGGAGCTCCCCCTAGTGGTTACTGCAGACGGATCTTATCATGTATCTCTTTATGCAGGGAGCTCCACCTAGTGGTTACTACAGAATGGATCTTATCATATATCTCGGTGTTATGATTTGGTAGCTGAGGAGAGCAGGCAAAAACGGCAATACACCAGAGAGGTTGGAATCTACTGGATTGCAGTACCCTGACTAACCACCACAACTAAAGGAAGCCGTGGAGCGTTCCTAAGTTGGTCCTAGACGCCTCGTCACAGCCTGAGAGGTTAACTACACCTAAAGATAGAAAGAGGAAAGCTATCTGCCCCGGAGCAGATCCCCAAAGAACATAGGAAGACCCCAAACATGTAATGGCGGTTAGACAAGAGGAAATACAGACACAGACAGAAAATAGTATGAGTAAACGTTGGGGCCCAATCTTCCTGGAAAGAAAAGGATAGGAAGGACACTTACTGCAATCCAAAAAACCCTAAAAAATACCAACTCTACTAATTGCAAAAACACCTGAGATCACACGACCTCTACCACCTAAATTAGTTCTCTGGTGTAACAAAACTAAGCCGCAGCCACTGAAAAAACTGGAAAAGGCAAATGAACAAATAACAGTGGCTCAGATAAACTGAGAGGAGCACAAGCCCCCGGAGTGGACCTGGGTGACCTCCACAGAAGTGCAGAGAACAATGCAAAAAGCAAGCACAAAAAATAAAAGCAGAAAAAATCTTATCTGATAGCAGAAGATGCAGGCAGGACTCAGCAAGCTTCAAAGTGAACCAGGAACCACAGTTGAGACAAGAACAATTGATCACCGGCAAACATGATGGGAGGGAACCTCCCTTATATAAGACCAGTCTGTAACTCCTGATTGCCAATCTTCACAATCTTCATTGAATGGTTCAGTACTGTTTGTAACCACCAGAGGGAGCTACTGCTCAGAATTCATTTCTAACACATTCACAACAGTACCCCCCCCTGAGGAGGGGCCACCGAACCCTCATTTGGGCAACCAGGTCGGTCAGGATGAGCTCTGTGATACGCACGGATCAGTCTCCTAGCATGGATGTCCGAAGCAAACACCCAAGAATTGTCCTCCTGACCATAACCTCTCCACTTAACCAAATACTGGAGTTTCCGTCTAGAAAAACGAGAATCCAATATTTTCTCAACCACATACTCCAGATTGCCCTCAACCGAAACAGGTCAGGAGGCGCAGCTATAGGAACCACTGGCTCGACAAACCTCTTCAATAAGGACTTGTGGAACACGTTATGGATCTTAAATGTCCCTGGAAGAAGTAAAAGAAAGGAAACAGGATTAAGAATCTCCATGATCTTATAAGGTCCAATGAACCTAGGCTTAAACTTAGGAGATGCAACTCTCATAGGGATATTTCTTGAGGACAACCAGACCAAGTCCCCCACTTCAAACCGAGGACCATCAGTCCTATGCCGGTTGGCAAACCGCTGGGCCCTCTCCTGAGAGAGGGACAACCTCTCCACTACCTGGTCCCAAATCTGCTGCATATGCTCCACAACAGAGTCAACACCTGGACAGACAGAAGCCTCCGTCTGTCCCGAAGAAAATCGAGGGTGAAACCCAAAATTGCAGAAAAATGGAGACATCAAAGTGGCAGAGCTAGCCCTATTATTAAGAGCAAACTCAGCCAAAGGCAAAAAAGAGACCCAGTCATCTTGATCAGCAGACACAAAGCATCTCAGATAAGTCTCCAATGTCTGGTTTGTTCTCTCAGTTTGTCCATTGGTCTGAGGATGAAAAGCCGAGGAGAAAGACAATTGAACACCAAGTTTAGAACAAAAAGTCCTCCAAAATCTGGAAACAAACTGGACTCCTCTGTCAGACACAATGTTCTCAGGAATGCCGTGTAACCGAACCACGTGCTGAAGGAACAAAGGCACCAATTCGGAGGAGGAAGGCAACTTAGGTAATGGCACAAGATGTATCATTTTGGAAAACCTATCACAAATCACCCAGATAACGGTCATTCTCTGAGAAACAGGGAGGTCGGAAATGAAATCCATAGAGATATGGGTCCATGGTCTCTTGGGCACAGGCAATGGCATCAACAAACCACTAGAGCCAGAGCAAGGCTTGGAGCGAGAGCAAGTCCCACAGGACTGCACAAATTCCCTGATGTCACGAGACAAAGTAGGCCACCAAAAGGACCGACTTACCAAGTCTCTGGTACCAAAAATCCCGGGATGACTAGCCAACGCGGAACAATGGATCTCAGACATCACACTCTTTTTCCACCGGTCTGGGACAAACAATTTCCCAATAGGGCAGCGCTCGGGTTTATCCTCCTGACACCCTTCCAGAGCCAGTCTCAAATTGGGCGAGATGGCGGAAAGAACTATACCCTCTTTCAAAATAACAGCAGGATCAGATAACTCAGGAGAGTCCGCAAGGAAACTCCTCGAAAGGGCATCCGCCTTAACATTCTTAGTGCCAGGAAGAAAGGAAACCACAAAATTAAAACGTGTGAAAAACAAGGCCCACCTGGCCTGTCTAGGATTAAGTCGCTTGGCTGATTCCAGATAAACCAGATTCTTATGGTCCGTGAGGACCACTGTTGTGAATGGGTTTGAGATGAGTTCTGAGCAGAGACTCCCTCTGGTGGTTACAAGCGGTACTGGTCTGTCCAGTGAAGATTGTGAGGACTGGGAATCAGGTGTTACTGACTGGTCTTATATAAGGGAGTCACCTTCCCATCAGGGTTGCCGGTGATCAATTGTTCTGGTCTGAATCCTTCATTCCTGTTTCCCTTGTAGCCTGCTGTGTCGTGTCTGCATCTCCTGCTAACAGATAAGACATTTTCTTCTTTTTGTTTTTGTACTATATTTTTGCATTTTGTCCTGCACTTCTTTGGGGGCCTTCTGGGTCCCCTTCGGGGGCTTTTGCCCTCTCAGTTTAGTTCAGCCACTGATGTTTGTACTTTTGCTTTTTCCAGTTTTTTCAGTGGCTGCTGTTTTGATTTTGTTACACCAGAGAACTAATTTAGGTGGTAGAGGTCGTGTGATCTCAGGTGATTTTGAAATTAGTAGAGTTGGTGCTTTTCAGGGTTTTCTGGGATTGCAGTAAGTACCCTTCCTATCCTTTTCTATTTAGTTAGTTTGGGCCCCAGCGTTTGCTCATACTATTTTCTTTCTGTGTCAGTATTTCTTCTTGTCTAACCGCCATTACTTGTTTGGGGGCTTTCTATTATCTTTGGGGTTCTGCTCCGGGGCAGATAGCTTTCCTATTTCTATCTTTAGGTGTAGTTAGTTTCTCAGGCTGTGACGAGGCGTCTAGGACCAACGTAGGAACGCTCCACGGCTGCCTCTAGTTGTGGTGGTTAGTCAGGGTACTGCAATCTCATAGATTCCAACTGCTCTGGTGTATTGCCTTTTTTACCTGCACTCCTCAGCTGCCGAAACATGACAGTATCACCGGCCAAAAATTGGAAATTGTGTGGTACTCACAGAAGGGAAAAAATATTGTGAAAGAAAAAAGGTTGTCAGAGTTGTCAGAGATATTTTTCTATTTGTTGCATTTTTTTTTTTCCCTCTGTATCTCTGGGTGCTGGGGAGGATCTTTTCTCTCAATGGAGTTTGCACGGTTGTCTGGCCGTGTGGATCGGCTTGCCACTGGGGTTCAGAGTGTTGCTGCATGTCTTGCTGGGTTGCCTGTTGTGGAACCTGGGATCCCCATGCCAGATTTGTTTTTGGGGGATCGAGCTAAGTTTCAGAATTTCAAAAATAATTGTAAATTGTTTTTTGCCTTAAAATCTAAGTCCTCAGGGAACGCAGCGCAGCAGGTTCAAATTATCATCTCTCTCCTGCGCGGCGATCCTCAGGATTGGGCTTTTTCCCTGACACCTGGGGATCCTGTTTTGAGTGATGTTGATGCATTTTTTCAGGCTTTGGGGTTATTGTACGATGAGCCTAATGTCACTGATCAAGCTGAAAAAGCCTTGTTGGCATTAAATCAGGGGCCTTATGACGCTGAGTTATACTGTCAGAGATTCCGTAGGTGGGCAGTCCTGACCAAATAGAATGACGACGCTTTGGCAGCCCTTTTCCGGAAGGGTCTGTCAGATAATGTAAAGGATGTTATGGTGGGATTCCCTGTCCCCTCTGGTCTCAATGATTCTATGTCATTAGCGATTCAAATTGACAGACGTTTGCGTGAGCGGAGAAGTATGCGTGGAATAGTGTTGCCTTGTGAACCAGCTTCTGAACCCATGCAGTGTGATAGAGTGGTGTCTGGGGCACAGCGTCATGAGTTTCGAAAGCGCAATGGGTTATGTTTCTACTGTGGTGATGCCTCTCATGCTATTTCAGTCTGCCCTAAGCGGGGAAGACGTTTTGCACGCTCAGTTGTCTTGGGTAGTGTTCAGACTAAGTTTTTATTAACTGTCACTCTGATATGCTCTCTGTCCTCATTTTCTGCTCAGGCTTTCGTTGATTCGGGAGCAGCTATTAACCTGATGGATTATGATTTTGCTAAACGTTGTGGGTTTCCCTTGATACCCCTACAGAAGTCTATTCCCCTACTGGGGATCGATTCTACCCCTTTGGCTGAGAATAAACCCCAGTTTTCTACTCAGGTGATAATGAGGGTTGAACCTGATCACCAGGAGTGCTGCAAATTTTTGGTTCTGTATAATCTGCATGACATTATCGTGCTGGGTTTCCCTTGGTTACAGTCTCATAATCCTGTTTTGGATTGGAAATCTGTGTCTGTAACCAGTTGGGGCTGCCAATGTGTTAATACCAACACTCCTGTTTTTTCTGCCTCACCCAGGCTCAGGATGTTCCTGACTTTTTGATTGATTTTTCTGATGTGTTTAGCGAAAGTAAATCTGCATCCTTGCCTCCCCATAGGAGCTATGACTGCGCTATTGAATTAGTGCCGGGTAGTAAATTCCCTAAAGGTCGCCTTTTTAAACTTGTCTGTACCTGAACATGACGCTATGCGGTCTTATATCAAGGAATCATTGGAGAAGGGTCATATCAGACCATCCTCTTCACCCTTAGGTGCCGGTTTTTTCTTTGTGGCCAAAAAAGATGGTTCATTAAGGCCGTGTATTGATTATCGTCTCTTGAACAATATTACTGTGAAATATCAATACCCGTTACCCTTGATTTCTGACCTGTTTTCCAGGGTGAAAAACGCTACTTGGTTTACCAAGCTTGACCTCAGGGGGCGTATAACCTTATTCGCATTAAGCACGGGGATGAATGGAAGACGGCATTCAATACCCCTGAAGGGCATTTTGAGTACCTAGTGATGCCCTTTGGGCTCACTAATGCTCCTTCCGTCTTCCAGTCCTTCATGAATGACATTTTCAGGGATTTTGTGGACAAATTTCTGATTGTTTATTTGGATGATATCTTGATTTTTTCTAATGACTGGGACTCTCATGTGAAACATGTTCGAACTGTGTTCCAGATTTTGAGAGAGAATGCTCTGTATGTGAAGGGATCAAAGTGTCTTTTTGGCGTACAGAGGATCTCATTTCTGGGATTCATTTTGTCCCCATCTGTTATTGAAATGGACCCGGTCAAGGTTCAGGCCATCTGTGATTGGGTCCAACCTACTTCATTAAAGGCTCTTCAGAGATTTTTGGGTTTTGCCAATTTTTATCGTAAATTTATTGGTAATTTCTCGGTTATTGTTAAACCATTAACTGATTTGACCAGAAAGGGTTCTGATGTGGTGAATTGGCCTCCTGAGGCAGTCTCTGCATTTCAGGAACTTAAGCAGAGATTCACTTCTGCTCCTGTTCTACGGCAGCCTGATGTTTCTCTGCCATTTCAGGTGGAGGTTGATGCCTCTGAAATTGGGGCAGGTGCCGTTTTGTCCCAAAAAGATCCAGAGACCTCTAAAAGTAACCCTTGTGCCTTTTTCTCTCGAAAATTTTCTCCTACTGAACGTAATTATGACGTGGGTAATCGGGAGTTATTGGCCATGAAGTGGGCTTTTGAAGAGTGGAGACATTGGCTGGAGGGAACCAAACATCAGGTGGTGGTCCTTACGGACCATAAGAATCTGGTCTATCTGGAATCTGCCAAGCGACTCAATCCTAGACAGGCCAGGTGGGCCTTGTTTTTCAACAGTTTTAATTTTGTGGTTTCCTTTCTTCCTGGCACTAAGAATGTTAAGGCGGATGCCCTCTCGAGGAGTTTCCTTGCGGACTCTCCTGAGTTATCTGATCCTTCTGTTATTTTGAAAGAGGGTGTAGTTCTTTCCGCCATCTCGCCCAATTTGAGACTTGCTCTGGAGGGGTGTCAGGAGGATAGGCCCGAGTGCTGCCTTGTTGGAAAATTGTTTGTCCCGGACCAGTGGAAAAAGAGTGTGATGTCTGAGATTCATTGTTCCGCATTGGCTGGGCATCCCGGAATTTTTGGTACCAGAGACTTGGTTAGTCGGTCCTTTTGGTGGCCTACCTTGTCTCGTGATGTCAGGGAATTTGTGCAGTCCTGCGGGACTTGCTCTCGCTCCAAGCTTTGCTCTCGCTCTAGTGGTTTGTTGATGCCATTGCCTGTGCCCAAGAGACCATGGACCCATATCTCTATGGATTTCATTTCCGACCTTCCTGTTTCTCAGAGAATGACCACCATCTGGGTAATTTGTGATAGGTTTTCCAAAATGATACATCTTGTGCCATTACCTAAGTTGCCTTCCTCCTCTGAATTGGTGCCGTTGTTCCTTCAGCACGTGGTTCGTTTACACGGCATTCCTGAGAACATTGTGTCTGACAGAGGAGTCCAGTTTGTTTCCAGATTTTGGAGGACTTTTTGTTCTAAACTGGGTGTTCAATTGTCTTTCTCCTCGGCATTTCATCCTCAGACCAATGGTCAAACTGAGAGAACAAACCAGACATTGGAGACTTATCTTAGATGCTTTGTGTCTGCTGATCAGGATGACTGGGTCTCTTTTTTACCTTTGGCTGAGTTTGCTCTTAATAATAGGGCTAGCTCTGCCACTTTGATGTCTCCGTTTTTCTGTAATTCTGGGTTTCACCCTCGATTTTCTTCAGGACAGACGGAGGCTTCTGTCTGTCCAGGTGTTGACTCTGTTGTGGAGCGTGTGCAACAGATTTGGGACCAGGTGGTGGAGAGGTTGTCCCTCTCTCAGGAGAAGGCCCAGCGGTTTGCTAACCGGCATAGGACTGATGGTCCTTGGTTTAAAGTGGGGGACTTGGTCTGGTTGTCCTCAAAGAATATTCCTATGAGAGTAGCATCTCCTAAATTTAAGCCTAGGTTCATTGGACCTTATAAGATCATTGAGATTCTTAATCCTGTTTCTTTTCGTTTGCTTCTTCCAGGGACATTTAAGATCCATAACGTGTTCCACAAGTCCTTGTTGAAGAGGTTTGTTGAGCCAGTGGTTCCTGCTGCTGTGCCTCCTGACCCTGGTTTGGTTGAGGGCAATCTGGAGTATGTGGTTGAGAAAATATTAGATTCTCGTTTTTCTAGACGGAAACTCCAGTATTTGGTTAAGTGGAGAGGTTATGGTCAGGAAGACAATTCTTGGGTGTTTGCTTCGGACATCCATGCTAGGAGACTCATCCGTGCGTATCATATAACTCATCCTGACCGACCTGGTTGCTCAAATGAGGGTTCGGTGACCCCTCCTCAAGGGGGGGGTACTGTTGTGAATGGGTTTGAGATGAGTTCTGAGCAGAGACTCCCTCTGGTGGTTACAAGCGGTACTGGTCTGTCCAGTGAAGATTGTGAGGACTGGGAATCAGGTGTTACTGACTGGTCTTATATAAGGGAGTCACCTTCCCATCAGGGTTGCCGGTGATCAATTGTTCTGGTCTGAATCCTTCATTCCTGTTTCCCTTGTAGCCTGCTGTGTCGTGTCTGCATCTCCTGCTAACAGATAAGACATTTTCTTCTTTTTGTTTTTGTACTATATTTTTGCATTTTGTCCTGCACTTCTTTGGGGGCCTTCTGGGTCCCCTTCGGGGGCTTTTGCCCTCTCAGTTTAGTTCAGCCACTGATGTTTGTACTTTTGCTTTTTCCAGTTTTTTCAGTGGCTGCTGTTTTGATTTTGTTACACCAGAGAACTAATTTAGGTGGTAGAGGTCGTGTGATCTCAGGTGATTTTGAAATTAGTAGAGTTGGTGCTTTTCAGGGTTTTCTGGGATTGCAGTAAGTACCCTTCCTATCCTTTTCTATTTAGTTAGTTTGGGCCCCAGCGTTTGCTCATACTATTTTCTTTCTGTGTCAGTATTTCTTCTTGTCTAACCGCCATTACTTGTTTGGGGGCTTTCTATTATCTTTGGGGTTCTGCTCCGGGGCAGATAGCTTTCCTATTTCTATCTTTAGGTGTAGTTAGTTTCTCAGGCTGTGACGAGGCGTCTAGGACCAACGTAGGAACGCTCCACGGCTGCCTCTAGTTGTGGTGGTTAGTCAGGGTACTGCAATCTCATAGATTCCAACTGCTCTGGTGTATTGCCTTTTTTACCTGCACTCCTCAGCTGCCGAAACATGACAGACCACCACCTGATGTTTGGCTCCCTCCAGCCAATGTCTCCACTCTTCAAAAGCCCACTTCATGGCCAATAACTCCCGATTACCCACGTCATAATTACGTTCAGTTGGAGAAAATTTTCTAAAGAAAAAGGCACAAGGGTTACTTTTAGAGGTCTCTGGATCTCTTTGGGACAAAACGGCACCTGCCCCAATTTCAGAGGCATCAACCTCCACCTGAAATGGCAGAGAAAACATCAGGCTGCCGTAGAACAGGAGCAGAAGTGAATCTCTGCTTAAGTTCCTGAAACGCAGAGACTGCCTCACGAGGCCAATTCACCACATCAGAACCCTTTTTGGTCAAATCAGTCAATGGTTTAACAATAACAGAGAAATTACCAATAAATTTACGATAAAAATTGGCAAAACCCAAGAATCTCTGAAGAGCCTTTAATGAAGTAGGTTGGACCCAATCACAGATGGCCTGAACCTTGACCGGGTCCATTTCAATAACAGATGGGGACAAAATGAATCCCAGAAATGAGATCCTCTGTACGCTAAAAAGACACTTTGATCCCTTCACATACAGAGCATTCTCTCTCAAAATCTGGAACACAGTCCGAACATGTTTCACATGAGAGTCCCAGTCATTGGAAAAAATCAAGATATCATCCAAATAAACAATCAGAAATTTATCCACAAAATCCCTGAAAATGTCATTCATGAAGGACTGGAAGACGGAAGGAGCATTAGTGAGCCCAAAGGGCATCACTAGGTACTCAAAATGCCCCTCTGGGGTATTAAATGCCGTCTTCCATTCATCCCCGTGCTTAATGCGAATAAGGTTATACGCCCCCCTGAGGTCAAGCTTGGTAAACCAAGTAGCACTTTTCACCCTGGAAAACAGGTCAGAAATCAAGGGTAACGGATATTGATATTTCACAGTGATATTGTTCAAGAGACGATAATCAATACACGGCCTTAATGAACCATCATTTTTGGCCACAAAGAAAACACCGGCACCCAAGGGTGAAGAGGATGGTCTGATATGACCCTTCTCCAATGACTCCTTGATATAAGACCGCATAGCGTCATGTTCAGGTACAGACAAGTTAAAAAGGCGACCTTTAGGGAATTTACTACCAGGCACTAATTCAATAGCGCAGTCATAGCTCCTATGGGGGGCAAGGATGCAGATTTACTTTCGCTAAACACATCAGAAAAATCAGTCAAAAAGTCAGGAACATCCTGAGCCTGGGGAGAGGCAGAAAAAACAGGAGTGTTGGCATTAACACATTGGCAGCCCCAACTGGTTACAGACACAGATTTCCAATCCAAAACAGGATTATGAGACTGTAACCAAGGGAAACCTAGTACAATAATGTCATGCAGATTATACAGCACCAAAATTTGCAACTCTCCTGATGATCAGGTTCAACCCTCATTATCACCTGAGTAGAGAACTGGGGTTTATTCTCAGCCAAAGGGGTAGAATCAATCCCCAGTAGGGGAATAGACTTCCATAGGGGTATCAAGGGAAACCCACAACGTTTAGCAAAATCAAAATCCATCAGGTTAATAGCTGCTCCCGAATCAACAAAAGCCTGAGCAGAAAATGTGGACAGGGAGCAAATCAGGGTAACAGTCAACAGAAATTTAGTCTGAACACTACCCAAGGCAATTGAGCGTGCAAAACGTCTTCCCCGCTTAGGGCAGACTGAAATAGCATGAGAGGCGTCACCACAGTAGAAACATAACCCATTGCATTTTCGAAACTCATGACGCTGTGCCCCAGAAGCCACTCTATCACACTGCATGGGTTCAGAAGCTGGTTCACAAGGCAACACTATTCCACGCATACCTCTACGCTCACGCAAACGTCTGTCAATTTGAATCGCTAATGACATAGAATCATTGAGACCAGAGGGAGCAGGGAATCCCACCATAACATCTTTTACATTCTCTGACAGACCCTTCCGAAAAAGGGCTGCCAAAGCATCATCATTCCATTTGGTCAGGACTGCCCACTTTCGGAATTTCTGACAGTATAACTCAGCGTCCTCAAGCCCCTGATTTAATGCCAACAAGGTTTTTTCAGCTTGATCAGTGACATTAGGTTCATTGTACAATAACCCCAGAGCCAGAAAAAATGCATCAACATTACTCAAAACAGGGTCCCCAGGTGTCAGGGAAAAAGCCCAATCCTGAGGATCGCCGCGCAGGAGAGAGATGACAATTTGAGCCTGCTGTGCTGCGTTCCCTGAGGACTTAGGTTTTAAGGCAAAAAACAACTTACAGTTATTTTTGAAATTCAGAAATTTAGCTCGATCCGCTAAAAACAAATCTGGCATGGGGATCCTAGGTTCCACAACCGGCAACCCTGCAAGATAGGTAGCAATACTCCGAACTTCAGTGGCAAGCTGATCCACACGGCCAGACAACTGTGCAAACACGATTGAGAGAAAAAAAAATCCTCAGCACCCAGAGAAAAAGAGGGAAAAAAAAAATGCAACAAACAGAAAAAAATAAAAATCCCTGACTTTTTTTTTTTTTTTTTCACACTATTTTTCCCTTCTGTGAGTACCATATAATTTTCAGTTTTGGCCGGTGATACTGTTATGATTTGGTAGCTGAGGAGAGCAGGCAAAAACGGCAATACACCAGAGAGGTTGGAATTTACTGGATTGCAGTACCCTGACTAACCACCACAACTAAAGGCAGTCGTGGAGCGTTCCTAAGTTGGTCCTAGACGCCTCTTCACAGCCTGAGAGGTTAACTACACCTAAAGATAGAAAGAGGAAAGCTATCTGCCCCGGAGCAGATCCCCAAAGAACATAGGAAGCCCCCAAACATGTAATGGCAGTTAGACAAGAGGAAATACAGACACAGACACAGAAAATAGTATGAGCAAACGTTGGGGCCCAATCTTCCTAGAAAGAAAAGGATAGGAAGGACACTTACTGCAATCCAAAAAACCCTAAAAAATACCAACTCTACTAATTGCAAAAACACCTGAGATCACACGACCTCTACCACCTAAATTAGTTCTCTGGTGTAACAAAACTAAGCCGCAGCCACTGAAAAAAACTGGAAAAGGCAAATGAACAAATAACAGTGGCTCAGATAAACTGAGAGGAGCACAAGCCCCCGGAGGGGACCTGGCTGACCTCCACAGAAGTGCAGAGAACAATGCAAAAAGCAAGCACAAAAAATAAAAGAAAATATCTTATCTGATAGCAGAAGATGCAGGCAAGACTTAGCAAGCTTCAAAGTGAACCAGGAACCACAGTTGAGACAAGAACAATTGATCACCGGCAAACATGATGGGAGGGAACCTCCCTTATATAAGACCAGTCTGTAACTCCTGATTGCCAATCTTCACAATCTTCATTGAATGGTTCAGTACTGTTTGTAACCACCAGAGGGAGCTTCAGCTCAGAATTAATTTCTAACACATTCACAACATCTCGGTATACAGGGAGCTCCCCCGAGTGGTAGCTGCAGACAGAATCTTATCATGTATCTCTGTATACAAAAGGCTCCCTCTAGTGGTGGCTGCAGATATCTTAAAATGTATCTGTGTTTACATGGAGTTCCCACTAGTGTTGACTACAGACAGGATTTTATGTATCTCTATACAGAGGGCTCCCCCTAGTGGTGACTGCAGGCAGAATCTTATCATGTATCTCTGTATACAGGGAGCTCCCCCTAGTGGTGGCTGCAGGCAGAATCTTATCATGTATCTCTGTATACAGGGAGCTCCCCCTAGTGGTGGCTGCAGGCAGAATCTTATGTATCTCTTTATACAGTGAGATCCCCTAGTGGTGGCTGCAGACATGATCTTATGTATCTCTGTATACAGAGAGCTCCTCCTAGTGGTGGTTGCAAACAGAATCTTATCCTGGATCTCTGTATAAAGGTAGCTCCCCCTAGTGGTGACTGCAGCCACGATCTTATGTATACAGGGAGCTCCCCCTAGCGGTGGCTGCAGACAATCTTATCATGTATCTCTGTATTCAGGGAACTCTTTTTTTTATAAAAATACAAAACTTACAATTAATAAAGAACAAAAATCCAAACCCCAGCAAAACAACCGTCCGAGTCCAACATTACCCCCCCAGTCCAAGCAAAAGTCCGAGTCCAGCATAACTACCCCCATTAATACACACATACACACTTCACACCAAACCAGACAAAGAAAACTCTGGTCCATCGCCCAAAAAGAAACACAAAAGCCACCTGGCTTAAAACACATCTATCAAAACCACACAATTTTTTTTCCTTTTATATATATATTTTATATATATATATATACACACACATATATATATATATATATATATATATATATTTTTTTTTTTTAGTTACACAGTAAATACAACTATAGCAAACCTACCACCACATACCCCCTCCCACCACCATAAAACCCCCCACACAATACAAAAATAAGCTTCACTGAGGAACTCATGACCTCCAGGAACATCTTACAATACAATACTATACAATATAATACAACCTAACTCTCTATATTACAACACTTACCCAGAGCCAGGATTGGTGCCTGTAAGCCCTATATCAGTAATTCGCTTCTGCAAAACAAAAATCTGATAGTGAAAAGCCCCCAGCCCGCCACCAGGAACCCGGAGATGACAGGCTTCTATCCTAACAAGCCTTACTCTACCAGCCGTCCCTACCTGCCTAAACATCTGTCCCTATTTATCTACCTACCTTTCCCTGTCTCTCCCTGCCTGACCCTACTGCCCTACCTAACTCACCACGTGCCTACCTAACTGTCCCTCAGCTGTCCCTGTCCTGTCCCTAACTATCTACCTGTCCCTACTGAAGCTATCTACCTGTCCCTACCACTTACCTGCCTATCTAGGCCCTAGGGTACATTAAATGAGAACCCTCTCCAGAGAAGAGAGGCCCTCGCTGCACCCAGCCTGTCATACTCCAGAGAGCGCACCTTCACCAGGCCACCCAGAATGTTCGTAACAACCTCGTCCCGGGGAAGGATTTTCTGCTGAGTTGACACTAAGCACCGTGCGTTCCACGTGTAAAACCTGATGACTAAACTGACTAGAAATAAAGTGCCCCGATCTCGGCCACCCAGGGATCCGAATGTCCCATACGCCCACTCCGCATAGGAAAGGTGTGCCAGCCGAGGCCAGCCTATGGAAGCACCCACCCTGTTGTAGACCCCTGCATTAAAAGGACACTGAAGGAGGAAGTGCTCCATGCTTTCCAGCGTGTCGCAACACTCCTCACGGGGACAACCCCGATCTTCGGAGTTCCTACACTTCAGGTTGTCCCTTACATACAGTTTCCCGTGGAAGCAGCGCCAAGCCAAGTCCCAAAACTTCAAGGGGACCCGTGCAGAATTCAATAACCTCAGCCCGCCCTCCAGATCCCGACTTGGGCAATCTTTGAGCACCAGAGGCTTCTGGAAATGGGTCAACAGGACCCTCCTGTCAAGGAATTTCCTCGACATGGTCCTGATCTCCCACATTCCCAGACCCCACCGGCGGATCACCTTCAGAACCGGGGTAGCGTAAGCCGGGAGATGCCCATGCGGTGTGCGCAGGTCCTTCACTTGTCCTCCTGTCTCCCATTCCTGGAAGAAGGGCCGAAGCCATCCCCTGCAGGAGAATTCCCACGGAGGAGCCCTCTCTGACCAGAGGTTGGCGATGTTAGTCTTGACAAAAGTGTTTACTAGAAACACCACTGGGTTGAGACCATACCCAACCCTCCTAGTCTCCTTGTGCGATATGTGACCTCTCGCTTGACTAGGTTCAGCCTATTTCCCCATAACATTTGGAAAAACAGGCTGTAGACCCGTGTCCAGAGCGGCTCTGGCAACATGCAGACACTGCCCAGGTATATTAACAAGGGTAGCAAAAAACCCTTAACCAGGCTAACCCTTTCCCTCAGGGTCAAAGACCAACCCTTCCATTGGTCCACCTTCTGGGCGGCGATCTTGAGTCTGCCCTCCAAATTTTGCTGCGGGTAGTCCCCCGGGCCAAATTCGATGCCTAGGATTTTTGCTGATGCCTGAGGCTCTGGAAGAGTGTCCGGGAGACCGAAACTAGGTCTCCCCCTCCCAGCCAGAGACTCTCACACTTTTCCTGATTAATTCTGGACCCAGAAGCCTCAGAGTAGCGACCAACCTCAGACATGACCCACTCCGCCTCCTCACCCGAGGATACGAAAAGGGAGACGTCATCGGCATACACTACCACCCTCAGAGTGGCTTCTGGGGCCGCCTGGTCCATCCTGCCTCCCGCCAACGGCCCGCGCTCAATCCTCCTTAAAAGGGGGTCTATCGCGAACACGTATAACAGCGGGCTCAACGGACAGCCCTGGCGGACCCCAGACCCAACCTCAAAAGGGCGGCCAGACCAACCATTCACGAGCGGGAAAGTCTCTGCCCCCGCATACAGGATCTTTAGCCAATTTACAAACCCCCCAGGCAGACCGTACCTCAGAAGGACGGACCAGAGGTACTCGTGGTTAACCAGATCAAAAGCCTTCGCCTGATCTAAAGACAGCAAATACCCCTTCCAGTGACCCGCCCTACCCTGCTCCACTGCCTCTCGGACACCGAGTACTGCACTAAAAGTGCTGTGGCCTGGAACAGAGCAATGCTGGGCCCCCGAAAGGAGCCGGGGTGCAAACTTCACCAGCCGTTTGAATAGCACCTTTGCCAGAACCTTCCGGTCCGTATTGAGAAGCACTATGGGACGCCAATTCTCAATACGGGACAAGTCTTTACCCTTTGACAGGATAATCAGGGCTGACTGCCTCATTGACCGGGAAAGAGCGCCCGAGGAGAGACACTCGTTAAACACCTCAGTCAAGAGGGGACCAAGGAGTCCCTAAAGGTCTTATAAAACTCGGATGTTAAGCCATCCGGACCTGGCGATTTCTTAGGCCGAAGCCCATCAATGGCCAGTCGCACTTCCTCTTCCCTGATTGCCTCTGTCAAAACGTGAAGCGATGGGTCATCCCCTGGCTCAGGGATGGCTTCGGCCAGGAAAGCCGACATCACGTTCCGATCCAGATCCCTCTTCCCCAAGAGGTGTGAGTAGAAAGATCTGATCACCTCCAGGATCCCTGATTTGGATCTGTTCAGGGAACCCGTATTGTCGACCAAACCTGTCACCACCTTACAACTCACTGACATCTTACAGTTTCTGTAGGGGTCGGGCGAGCGGTACCTCCCGAAATCCCTCTCAAAAACCAAAGATGTGTGCCTATCGTACTGACACCTCTTGAGTAAAGACTTCACTCTGGAGATCTCCTCACGGTCACCTCCAGCCGAGACAAGATGTTCGAGTTTCCTCCTCAGTTCCTGATACAGGCGGTACCTGCTCAGGCTCCTGTGGCTCGAGAGCTGGCGGAAGAAACTCGCAACCCGTTCCTTGAACATCTCCCACCACTCTGACTTATCGCTACAGAGATCCAAAAGCGGTACCTGGCTCTGAAGAAAGTCCTCAAAGGATTGTCTTATCTCTGCTTCTTCCAAGAGGGACGAATTCAGCTTCCATAGTCCCTTTCCCATCCGAGGGGTTTCTGAAACATTCAGAGAAAAAGAAATCAGACAGTGATCGGAGAACTCCACCTCAACAACGGACACTGCTGAAGAGATGGCTTCCTCCTTCAAAAAAAACCTGTCTATCCTAGACCTACAGCTACCTCTATGAAAGGTGAAACCACAGTGACCTGGGGTGTGCCGGATGTGGACATCCACCAGGCGAGCGTCACTAGCTATGCTATTAAGAGTATTACTATCATAAGCCAGCCGGTCAATGGAGCCTCCCCTATCACGAAGCCTTGTGACAGTGTTAAAGTCACCTCCAAAGACCACCTGCCGGCTCGTAAAAAGATAGGGCTTAATCTTCAGGAAGAGACATTTACGGTCCCACTTTGACTGTGGACCATAGATGTTAATGAGCCGAAGCTCCTGTCCCCTCATGAAGATGTCTAAGACGAGGCACCTCCCCATTTCTACCTCGATAACTCTCCGGCATTCAACCGATGCAGTCTTAAAAAGGACTGCCACCCCGCTACATGGCTCGGCCGCAAGAGACCAGTACGAGGACCCGCACCTCCACTCACTCTCCGCCTTGCGTATGGCCCCCATATCCGTAAGTCTTGTCTCCTGCAAAAACAAAATGTCAGCCTCAAATCGGGTGAGAAAATCAAAGGCCGCAAATCTAGCCGCATCTGACTTTATACTAGCGACATTAATGGTCGCCAGAGTCAACGGGGTGGGTGCCGCCATCACGAGTGATCGAGTTAGATAGCCTTTTTCTTCCCCCCCACCCTTTTTCCTAGCCCGCTCATCTCCGGACGATGAAGCCCCCCCTCTTCTTTTCAAAGAGACAGAGGTATCCATCCCCCCCACCTCTTTCTCATCTCCGGACGCAGGGTTGGCCCCACCTCCTGAAGAAGACACACCCTCCGGAGAAGGGACTCCGCCCCCTCCCAAAGACCCTCCAGATGTTACCTCTGGAACCTCACCCCCGACCCCCGTCTCAGCAGGGTCGTCAAAGGCTTGGAACCGGTTGGAGAGGGAGATCAGAGGGGAGTAGGTGGGACCTTCCTTAGGCACCTTGGTCAGGGAAGAAGATTTTCCACCTTTTTTCTTCTTTTTTTACTTTTGGCACTCTTGGTACCCTTGTCACCCATTTCTTTTGGCTGTTCCCCTCCATCCTCATCAAAACTTTCATATTGTGAGGCATCTGAGAGATCAGCCACTTCCTCATTCTCCATCCGACTGATCTCCTCATTCACCGCTTCCTCCCCCGGGGCCTCAGTGACATGGGCTGTCGCCTCGGAGGAGGGGGCAGCCATTACCCCAGTTTCCTGAGACTCCTCCTGCCCCCTGCCCTCCTGACGCCTTGCCTGCCTCCGCTGGTAAGAGGGACCCCTAGCCCTGCCATTCCTCATCGGCCCCTTAGCTCCTCCCCTGCCGCCACCTCCAACCCCTGCAGAAGTTGCACCGCCAAGAACTTCCTCGCGGCTCCCCTCTGCCCGGCTGGCCATAGCATTAGAGAAGGAACGAGGGCAGCGGCTGAACGGTGACCTAGATCACCACACAGGTGACATCGAATGACACCACAGGACGCGGCGAGGTGACCCACCTCGCCACACAAGGCACATTTCTGCACCTTGCAGCCCGCGCTGAAGTGGCGAGGATCACCGCACCTGTGGCAGACCTTCGGCTGCCCCTGGTAGAAGACCAGAATACGATCCCTTCCCAGGAAAGCCGAGGAAGGGATGTGGGTGACAGTGCCCCCTGAACGCTTCAACTTTACCATGAAGGTCCAGCCTCCTGACCAGATGCCAAAATCGTCCCGGTTCTTCTTAGGGACCTCCACAACCTCGCCGTACCGGCTCAACCAGGTCATTATGTCAACGCCAGAAAGGGACTCATTACATGTTAAAACGGTCACTTTCTTTGGCCCACTTTGGCGAGAAATTGCCTCCACAGTAAACCCTCGCCAGCCGGGCTCCTCTTTTACCAGCTCATAATTCGACCAAAAGAGCTCCAAGCCCTCTGGCCGAACAAAGCTGATATCAATGGTGGAGGTCCCAAAAGGATGTATCAGAGCAAAGATGTCAATAGCTCTTAAGTCCATCTTCATGAGGAGCTTCACCACATTTGTCCTAGATGGACATGCCTCATCGCCCCTCCAGCGAAGAGGAACAACATTTCTCCTGGAGACCCCCTGCCCGGCTGTCGGGAGGGACCACACGGTCTCCACCCCCCTTTTCTCTTGGAAGGCAGCTAGACCAAACTTATCTAGCCAGTAGACAACTCCACCTCTCTTCCCTCTACATTGATCGTCCGCTCCCCTTTTTGAGGGCCTCCAGGAAGCGGCGGCGAAAAGCATCATTCCCTGGGTCCGGAGATGAGGAAGACCCCCGCAGAACCGCACCGGCAGCAGCCGCATAACTTATGGTGCCTGCAGGTGAGGTGGACGATGGACCAGCCCCTATATTCTCTAAACCCTCAACTTCACAGTCAACCATCTCCACCTCACTTACCTCAGCCTCACCATTTTTACTAGTAGAACTTTTTTTTTTCCTTTCCCGCACTGGCACCATTCACACCAACCATATCTCCAGCAGAAACCACCCCTCCAACACCTGACCCTTCACCATTATCACAGACACTATTCACACCACTTGCACCACTTCCATTATTATTTACATTTCCATTTGTGTTTTTCTCACTGCTTTCTGCTGGGGGGGTTGCTATTTGCAGTGCTACTGTCCCTTTAAGAGTGGTATTGCAGGGTTTAGTTACCACACCCTGCTTTTCAGCAAAGCATGTGCTGCTTGCAGACTGTTGCTCCAGCCTCTCCTGCAGACCATCTCCACACTCCTGTGTGCACTTCACCACCGGGTCCCCCGCCGATACAGGTGACACACATGCAGAGGACCCCGGTGGTGCGATCCGGGCCGGCATTACCGCAGCCATTACAGCTGCACCTGATATGATAATCGGTGCCGGGGCCCCTGACTTTGATCCAGCATCAGGTCTGCATGTGGGGGACCCCGACACCACAGCACACGCCGCCGATGATGGGGCCCCGGCTGACAGTGCACCGCCAACACTGCGGGGAGCGGTGACCACCGGCAAGGTACCCACAGCCTCCACCCCCGAGCGTCAGCGGGTGCAGCAGGTGCCAGGCCGTCCCTCGTTTTCACAGAGGATCGGGCCTGGATACCTCCACAGATCTTATTACCGCCCGCCACAGGGCCACACTCCAGACCATGCACACTGTCCGGCTCTGCAGCCGCATGCCCACGATCGCCCCCTCTGCTACTGCCAGCAGAGACGGCGACCGGCGCCATATGACTTGTACTCTCCCTGCTCCCTCGCACTGGAACCACTGCAGATCCCAGGCCGGGGTGGGTAGCGGGTTCCACACAGCGGGACTGGGGGGTCCCAGGAAGGGGCACAAACACCAACCTCTCCTCCAATGTTTTCTTCCTTTTTTTCCGTTTCTTTTTCCCCCTCCTGGTTGCCTCGTCCCCGCAGACCTCATCCCCAAACTTCAGGTGGGCATAATTTACTGGGGACTCCAGCTGACGGATCTGCTGCAAGACGAGGCAACCCCCACTACTGCTGTTGTGTCGACCCGCCACCACAATTGTGGGTTACCAGGGCAATGGGGTACTCAGAGCCGAGCCCGTAGAAGTCTATGGGGATTGTCACAGGTAGCTGTGGCTCGGTCTGTGGCCCTGGCGGTCTGGCGTATGTTGGGGATATATTTACAGGGGATTGATTTATGTACAGTTCGTGACGCCACCTGTAGTATTCTGGTAATTTGTACCAGCGCTGCTATAGATCTCTGAGGGGATGGTGAGGCAGCTAGATGTCGGGTCCCCTACAGGTGGGACTCTTCCCTCAGGTCGGTAGTTAGGTAGGGATTGTGCAGGCATGCAATAATAACTCAGTCTCACACGGTCAGCGTCTTTCCATACCTTTACTTGCAAGATGGTCAGGCAGGTCCCAGGGAGGCTGATGGGGTTGGTGGAGGATGAGCTTTGAGGCAACAGCTAAGCAACTTAGGGGCCTCCTTTACTGTCCAATGAAGATGAGTACGACCAGCCTGAAGCGTAGTCCCCTCTATGATTCCAGCTTATCCAAAGCTGTGCTTCCCAGTCAGTTTAGTGTTAGGAGCCTTTCTATGAGGGAGCTGAATTCTTATTTTGTCCTGCAGAGACTCAAAGTCTTCACTTCCCCTGACCCCAGTTACGTACTGACTATAAGGGGGTGTTTGCCGCGACCTAGGGTCCGGTAAATCTCTGGTTTTCTCTTCACTATGCTTGTAACAATAGTGATTCTTCGGTCCCCAGTAACCGGTAGCAATGTGCAGGACTCTTCCAAGCCAAACGCACTTTTCCAATAATCTTCCTTCCACTTTGCCCTTCGATTTGCTCGACTCTTAATAGATAGTTCAGTCTTTCTTCCAGTGGGGCACAGCTCTGACTAGACTAAGGTGAATTAGACCACCTGTACCAGCCTCCACGTTCTGAACTGATGACAGGCTCAAACTGGACACGTCTACTCTGTCCAAGGACAGGAAACTGACTGACTAGAATCACTCCCTTCCACACCCTGCTGGGTGTGTCAGAAGTGCACATGATGTCATGAAGAGACCTTAACTGTTACCTCTCCACTCATCCTCCTGGTATTGTGTACCAGGGCTACACATTCCCCCATGGTAAACGACAGCACTCCCGGGCTATAAAATATAAAGAGACATTTTTGTTTATGCATGAAAACATTAAACAGTAAACATTGGTTCGTCCCATCCGGGAGGTGAGGATATCTTGAACGTTGCAAACATTATAGAAAAATACAAGTATTAAATAGCATTCAATAAATATACAGTATACTTGTGAAGGACCCGCACCAAACCTTCAACGTAGGTCCTGGGTGGGCTGCAGGACATCCAAATGCAGACCTCACTCAGTGCCACACCACACGGGTTTTTGGTTCAGAGGTAAGTCAAGGTTTCATGTGAAACCACTAAAAAGGCACTTTAGTGCAACTATTTACAGGATACAGTTTTTGGGCTGGCTCAGTCCTCAGCCTCTGAGTCCATTGTAAGACATAGACATAATAGGGAAAAACACATATATATATATAGACTTTTTACAATGTTCACATGAATTCGTTATAATCACTGCTGATATCTAATGGGTAATTTCCCTTTTGTGATTCTCTCTGATCTACGTGGTGTAGTTTCAGGTATATCAAGTTGCGATCTGTCTGCACTGCGTAACGGCAAACTATAGAACTGCCTTAATCTTTCTATGGATCTGGCAAGCGTACTGATGGCTGGGCGGTGTGAGTCAGCTTCACCAGGAGATCCCATAGTATGGGGCGCTGCTTCAGATGATCCATCTTGAGGTTCCACAGGTTGAGGTGTTGCTGGGATGGGTAACTCCTGAGCGGGCTCAACTGGCACCACAGGCACAACTGGAGGTAAAACTTCCTCTTGTGGCTGATAAAACTGCAACACTGGAATTATCACAGCATCTCCCAGTCTAGGCCAATCCGCAGGAAAATCTCCCAGATCGGTGTGGATGACCTCTTCCTTTCTTTCTCTTTGATTGAGGACAGGGTTCTTTTCACAACTCTTTAAGTGTTCTGGACACAATTTCAAATGATCTCTGGACACAGTGATTGTTGTTCTTCCTCCGTCTTTACTGACGACACAGACTTTTCTATTGTCATATTTAGAATCTTGTATGACGTAGGGTTCTTGCTCCCACTGATTATCCAGTTTATGCATCTTCCTTTTTCTCTTTAATACTACCTCTCCAGGCATCAAAGGCTTGGCAGGAGCATTTCTGTTGTAAACATCTTCCTGTTTCTCCCGTGCCTTATTGAGACTTTCCTCTACACAGATTTGTACTCTTCTGTATTGCTCTTGCCGATTGATGTCCCAGTTTTCCACGGCATCGTCTGCCTCCGGTTCTACCACTCCAAGTTCTAAATCCATTGGTAGTTTTCCGGGCCTTGCTCTCATAAGATAGGCTGGAGTGCAGTTAGTTGAGCTTACAGGTATATGATTATACAAATCAACCAAATCAGGTAGTAAATCCGGCCATCGATTCCTGTCTTCCAACGGTATGGATCTCAACAAGTCAAGGACAATATGGTTCATCTTTTCGCAAAGACCGTTGGTTTGAGGGTGGTATGGTGTCGTTCTAATTTTCTTGCACCCGTACATATGACAGAATTCCTTGAATAAATCGGCTTCAAAAGCAGGTCCCTGATCGGTTAAGACTTGCTCCGGATACCCATGCGGTCTGCAGAAACTTGCTTGAAAGGTCTTCGCTGCCGTCACCGCGGTCTGGTCCTTACTGGAACAACTACCAGAAATCTGGAGTAATGGTCCACCATGGTCAAGGCGTATGAGTATCCAGTTCTACTTGGCGACAGTTTGACGTGGTCCAGGGCCACAATCTCCAGGGGACGAGTCGTCCGGATAGGTTGCAGGGGTGCCTTTTGACTACCGTAGTCCTTTCTTCTGAGACCACAGGGTCCACAGTTCCGACACCACCTCTCGATGGAGCTGCGCATCCCTACCCAGTAGAACCGGCATCTCAACAGGGTCTCCAGCTTCCTCCAGCCAAAGTGTCCTGCTTGATCGTGGTACGCTTCCAACACCATTGGGACGTCTGCCTTGGGGACCACTATTTGCCAGACCATTTCATGGGTTCTGGGGTTGACGTATCTCCTGCACAACTTCTCACGGTATAGGAACAACCTGCTTTTCTCGTTCCACAGGAGCTTGGCTGACATAGGTGCATCCTTTTCCAAGGAGGAACCTTCCTGTTTTAACAACTCCTTGATGCGGCTGACCACTGGATCACTGTCCTGAGTCTCTTTCCAGCTGTGATGGGGTAAAGGATTTAATGTTGCACCATACTGCTTTCTGTGGACTCGATGCTCGTGGACTACCCCATTTCGATGGAACGCAGGGAGCTCAATTTCTTCCAGGTCGTCCGATTCTTCTTCCGTGTCAGAGTCATGCGGCATTCGGGACAACGCATCAGCATTAGCATTCTTTCGACCTGCCCGGTACTTGATAGTAAACTGGTAATTGGACAACCGGGCCATCCATCGCTGCTCCATGGCACCCAGCTTGGCGGTTTCCAGGTGCGTTAACGGGTTGTTGTCTGTGTACGCCGTGAACTTATTGGAGGCCAGATAGTGCTTAAATCTTTCAGTAATGGCCCAGACCAGCGCCAGAAACTCCAGCTTGAAGCTGCTATAATTTTCCGGATTCCTCTCGTTGGCCTGAGTTTTCTGCTAGCATAAGCGATGACTTTTTCTTGGCCATTCTGCTTCTGACTGAGAACTGCTCCCAGCCCTTCATTACTGGCGTCGGTGTACAACAGGAACGGTTGGCTGTAATCAGGATAGGTTAAGATCTCATCACCTGTCAGGATCTCTTTCATCTTTTGGAATGCTTCAGCCTGTTCTTTACCCCAGTTAAAGGGAGGGTTTCTGCTCTTTAAGGATTGTCCTACCAGGAGGTCCTGTAAAGGAGCTGCCTTCTTCGTGTAATCTTTCACGAATCTCCTGTAGTAACCCGTTAGTCCCAGGAACTGTCGCACTTCCTTAAGGTTCTTCGGCTCCGGCCACTTCTGGATGGCAGTGACTTTCTCTGGGTCCGGCGCTACTCCTTCCGAACTGACGATGTGCCCCAAGTATTGTACCTTCTGCTTGAGTAGATGGCATTTTGAGGGTTTTAATTTCATCCCGTACCTGGACAGGGACTCGAATACTTCTGCCAGGTGCTTCAGATGGTCCTCATATGTCTTGGAATACACAATGACGTCGTCTAGGTATAGCAGCACGGTTTCAAAATTGAGATGTCCCAGACAGTTTTCCATCACTCTCTGAAATGTTCCTGGGGCACTGCTGAGCCCAAACGGCATTCTGTCGAACTCACAGAGCCCCATTGGGGTGGTGAAAGCCGTTTTCTCACGATCCTCCTCAGCCACAGCCACTTGCCAGTAACCACTAGTCAGATCGAGGGTAGAAAAGTAGTTAGCCGTTTTCAGAGCAGCTAATGATTCCTCTATACGTGGTAACGGGTATGCATCCTTGTGTGTTATGCGGTTCACCTGCCTGTAATCCACACACATTCTCATACTACCATCTTTCTTTTTAACCAGAACTAGAGGGGCTGCCCAGGGGCTACAACTATCCCTTATCACCCCAGCTTTCTTCATATCATTCAACATTTCTTTAGCTTTCTGATAATGAGCTGGAGGTATGGGCCTATACCGCTCTTTGATGGGAGGATGACTGCCTGTAGGGATATGATGTTGTACTCCCTTAATTGTCCCAAAATCAAGTGGATTTTTGCTAAACACTTGGGCATACTCTTGCACCACCCGTAATACCCCTTGCTTCTGGTGAGCGGGAGTGGTGTCCGTCCCAACATGGAGTTGCTGACACCATTCCGCCACCTGAGTTGCTGGGTCATTGTCCTCCTCTATTTGACAGGAGTCTAAGGACTCAGCCGGGAGAATAGAATTATTATCAACAGCATGAAGTTTAGCAATGGTTGCATAACGGGGTAAATTTACTTCATCATCTCCCCAATTGAGAAGCCGTACCGGTACTCTTCCATTCACCACTTCTACTACTCCTCTAGCAGTCATAAGTGTAGGTCTATGTTCTGAATGGTGGGGTTCTACTACAGCTTGGTAATTCTGTCCTCTCAGACCTATGGCTGCCCTGCACCAAATGATCATTTCACTCATTGGGGGTATCACAATAGGATCTGAGTCAGTGACCCGTACATTACCAATTTCGCCGTCTGTAAGCTTCGCTTGCTGCTGACACACCAGGGCCCGGATCTCTCTTTGGATTACTCCTCTCTGCCTTGGTCGGGCAATCTCAGCGAGCTGTTGGAGTAAGAACACAACTTCTCCCAAACAATTACCGATAATGTTAGTACCCAAAATGATATTTAAACCGTTCTCCTCATTTACAGTCTTTACTACCAGAAGCCCTTGGTCTTTCAATTCCTCTCTGCCCACCTTTACATCTACACATTTTGTTCCGAGTACTTCTACAGGAAGACCATTAGAAGCATACACAGTAAAGTCAAGGCTCGGAGGTTTAAGACTGTCCATTGACCAGTACTTGGTATATAGAGCATCAGGTATTAGGGTCACCTGGGACCCAGTGTCTAACAATGCTGGAACAGCAATACCATCTAGAATAATGGACAGGTAGGGTCGCCCGCCCACATACCTGCGGTTCCAGTCTAGGGGGCCTGACGGGTATTCTCCTGGGTGTTGGCCCTTGGACCCAGGTTCTGCCCGTTTAAAGGACACTGTGTAGACAGATGACCTTTCCGGTTGCAGCGGTAACAGATGATCTCTCGACGAGGAGGGTGTTGATCAGAGGTTGCTCCTGGGAGTGGCGTTGTCCTCCTCCGGGGGGGCGACGTCTTCTTTCTTCTCCGGTGCATCCACGGAACGTCCTCTGGGCAGTCAGCTAACAAGATCTTTCCTTCCTCCTCTTTCCGCAGCTGCAGGGCACTCATCACAGCGGCCAGATTTTTAGTCAGCTGGCGCACCTCTGAGCGCAGACAGTCCAATTCACTAGGAGGTGTCACCTGCGCTTTGGCTTCAGCCACTAGCGGGGAAAAGGGGGTTACTGCCGGTTCCGGAGTGACTTCAGCCTGATGATGTTGGGTTGCCACCTCGGGTTTGCCCAGGGGCCGCAGCCCTTTTATTGCCATGTCCTTTAGGGCATCAAAGGTAGCATCCGGATGATCTAAGGACCACCAATTTACAGTTCTGCGTTCCTCTGGGGATCTCAATCCCTGTATAAATTGTTCTTTCAGCATTCTATTCTCGTCGATAGCATTTAAATTGTTAATTTGCTTGAGGGCTCTCAGGGCTCCCTGTAGTCGGCAAGCGTAGTCCCGGATGCTGTCACCTGGCTGTTGTGAACAGTGATAGAAGGCCATCCGGAGATCCGTTTCTGTGCGGTCTTCAAATATGGCATGCAGCTTCAGGAAGATCGCAGGTACCGACTCCTGATCAACGGTATCCCAGGTCTCCACTTCCCTCTCAGCAACGCCAGTTAGCTGCCCTATTAGCACAGCAGCTTTTTGTCTCTCAGGCATGGAGTACATTTCTAGGATGCTGCATAACTTCCGCTTGAAGCCTGCTAATGTGCCTGGCTCACCGCTGTATTGGGGAAGCCATTTCGCCCCAGGCATATATGGGAGCGTTAGTGGCATGATCGGGACTACCGGACTGGGTGCTGGGCCTGCGCCCCCATCTGGCGCTACAATACCAGACGGTGCGGGATTGGGGCCTCCGGCTGGGGCCGCACTGTCAGCCGGTTGTTGTGACATCTTAGCGCCCCCTTGGTTAAACGGAGCCTACCGGTTTCAGACGCTGCTATTTCACAGGCACCGCAGTGGGAACAGGACCTTCGTCGCAGGCGCTCTGATGTCAGAGCGTTCACTTCCTGTTGCAGGACCTGCCGCTGAGTCAGAGCCGGGGGCGTGTCCAAGACTTTGCGCGCTCTTTCAGGTACGCCCACCTTCTTCTCCAGCGCCTGAGGGCGCGAATATGGCGGCAAATATGGCGGTATTTGGCGCCAAACAACAGCAACAGTCTTTTTCGCAAAAACACTCCACAGGCACACAGGGCTCGCAATGCTGCAAGTTTCGTATCCTGTTCGTGACGCCAAGTTTTTGTGTCGACCCGCCACCACAATTGTGGGTTACCAGGGCAATGGGGTACTCAGAGCCGAGCCCGTAGAAGTCTATGGGGATTGTCACAGGTAGCTGTGGCTCGGTCTGTGGCCCTGGCGGTCTGGCGTATGTTGGGGATATATTTACAGGGGATTGATTTATGTACAGTTCGTGACGCCACCTGTAGTATTCTGGTAATTTGTACCAGCGCTGCTATAGATCTCTGAGGGGATGGTGAGGCAGCTAGATGTCGGGTCCCCTACAGGTGGGACTCTTCCCTCAGGTCGGTAGTTAGGTAGGGATTGTGCAGGCATGCAATAATAACTCAGTCTCACACGGTCAGCGTCTTTCCATACCTTTACTTGCAAGATGGTCAGGCAGGTCCCAGGGAGGCTGATGGGGTTGGTGGAGGATGAGCTTTGAGGCAACAGCTAAGCAACTTAGGGGCCTCCTTTACTGTCCAATGAAGATGAGTACGACCAGCCTGAAGCGTAGTCCCCTCTATGATTCCAGCTTATCCAAAGCTGTGCTTCCCAGTCAGTTTAGTGTTAGGAGCCTTTCTATGAGGGAGCTGAATTCTTATTTTGTCCTGCAGAGACTCAAAGTCTTCACTTCCCCTGACCCCAGTTACGTACTGACTATAAGGGGGTGTTTGCCGCGACCTAGGGTCCGGTAAATCTCTGGTTTTCTCTTCACTATGCTTGTAACAATAGTGATTCTTCGGTCCCCAGTAACCGGTAGCAATGTGCAGGACTCTTCCAAGCCAAACGCACTTTTCCAATAATCTTCCTTCCACTTTGCCCTTCGATTTGCTCGACTCTTAATAGATAGTTCAGTCTTTCTTCCAGTGGGGCACAGCTCTGACTAGACTAAGGTGAATTAGACCACCTGTACCAGCCTCCACGTTCTGAACTGATGACAGGCTCAAACTGGACACGTCTACTCTGTCCAAGGACAGGAAACTGACTGACTAGAATCACTCCCTTCCACACCCCTGCTGGGTGTGTCAGAAGTGCACATGATGTTATGAAGAGACCTTAACTGTTACCTCTCCACTCATCCTCCTGGTATTGTGTACCAGGGCTACACACTGTTATCGCTGCCGCTATCATCCGCATCACCCCTATCATCCTCTGAAATACTATTGTCTGATGGGAGTGGGACCTGCACTGGATCTATCCCGCTGTGTGTGGCCTGGAGATCACTTACCAAGCCCCCAGGTGGGTACGGTGCCTCCTCCATCTCCACATGGTCCACCTCCTCCACCTGGGTCGGACGCCGAGACCCCTCTGGCTCCTTTGCAGCAGCCATGTTGTGGAATCGGTCCTCATTGTCCAGTTTTTCCCGGAAAGGCCCGCTGTTATCCAGTATAGCCGCTCTCCGGGCTTCCATGCCCTCAATGCCGATCCTCAGGCTGGATATCCTGGCTGTTAGGGCAGACTTCTCTGTACGGGAGGCCCTGTCTGCAGCTTGCCTCGCCTCCTCAGGGTCTTCCCAGCCTCCTCATACTCGCAGAGGTACACATGGATGCGGGAGCCATAGCTGGTAACCGGCTCCCCTGCGGCCCTAGTGCCCCAATCTTTCTGCACCGCCGCCGCTGCACCTCTGCGAGTACTCCGCTCACCTCCGGGAGGAGACACCGCAGTGGCCCTCGCCTCAGCCTTAGGAGCTTTGCAGCCCTCCTGGGTCTTCCTGGGCTCATCCATGTTTCGGGCCTTGCTGGATCTGGTGACCCTCTTTGCCGGTAGCAATGAGCTCCCACCCCCCGCCGGCTTAGACCGAGGGGTGGGAGACGGGGACTTAGCCCCACAGTTCATCCACTACACCCCTCTCTTTCTTGGGTCAGAGAGGGGGGGATTCCTGGGTGTAAGGAAAAAAAACTGGTCTCTCTCCTGGAGCAAACAGTCGCACACCTTCCTCCACAGACTACAGGCCTCTAGTGGTGGCTGTGTGTAGCCCAGCTACGCAGGCACACATGAAAATCCAGGAAAGTGCACTGGAAGGTAACAGCCAAAGCTTGATATGCATTCACTCATGTCACTCACACTCTTTAGACACACCCATAGGGTATATAAGTTTGGTGGGTGTCAGCATAGAGAGGAGTTTGTTTCCTGTCTTCGGACAGAGGAGTCACCTTCCTGTCTTAGGACAGTGAGTCAGTCAGTTAGCTTCGGGAGGCTCAGGAGTGAGTCATCCCTTGGATAGTTACCTGTCTGAGTTAGTCAGTCAGATTGGTTTCCTGCTGAGTTCAGAGCAGAGACTTCAGCCGCCTGTCCCAGGACAGTGAAGTTCAGTCGACAGAGGTCCTGGACTAGGAGAATACTGAGAGCTGCTCAGCGAGCCCAAACAGGGAATCTGTGATTCGACTTCTATGCAGCAGTGCTTATGTTAAGAGCGGAAAGCAGGGCGAAGGGCACAGTGGAGAAGACAGAGCAGTGCCTTAGGTATTGGATTACCTGCACTAAATCACCGGTCACTGGGGACCGAAGCTCACTATTGTTTCAGGCATAGTGACAAGAAAACCAGAGGCATCTGGACTACAGGTCGCAGAGAGCAGCCCAAAGTGTCAATACGTAACCGGAGTCAGGTGGAACAGGGACTTTGAGCCTGATCAGCAAAAGTAAGGACTTAGTTTCATCATTAGAAGGCTCCACCACAACGTTGGCCGGGCAGTATAGCTATTGAGTCAGCTGGAGAATTTAGAGTTAACTTCGCTTCAGGCAAGTTGGACTCACATTATATGGAAGTTAAGGAGGCCTCTAACCTGCTCGGCTGCTACCTGAAAGTGCACTCTCCACCCCGACCAGCTTCCCGGGACCTGCTTGAACCATCATCAGTAAAAGGTATGAAAAGGAGCTACCTTGTGTGTGACTGAATTATTACTACACCCTGCATCATAACCCCCATAGACTTCCAGGGACACGTCTCACCTGTGGGAGACTTACTACCAAGCTGCCCCATAACATCCCCTGTGAAGACCCTTACAGCAGCGCTGGTACAAATTACCAGAAACCACAGGTGGCGTCACGAACTATCCTAATAATCCCCTGTAAATATTCCCCCATCGCATTGACTGCCAGGGCCACGGACCGAGCCACCGCTACCAGTGACATCTCCCATGGAAATCGATGGGCTCGGCTCCGAGTACCCCATAGTTCTGGTATCCACAATTGTGGTGTGAGTCAAACAACTTGGCGTCACGAACAGGATACGAAACTTACAAGATTGTAAGCCCTGTGTGCCTAGATTGAACTGTTTGCTGTATGTTACTTTTGGCGCCAAAATACCGCCATTTTGCCGCCAAGTTGGCGCCCTGAGGCGCTGGTGAAGAAGGTGGGCGTACATTCGTGGGCGTGTACCCCCCTAAGGCGCGAAAGATATGGCCGCCCTCTCCAAGGCCTACTACAATGTGAGATCCAGCCCCACTGCTAAAGAAATACGCCTCCTCTTCATCCTCTATGCGAAGAGGAGGAGACGCAAATCCCGCCTCCACGGAAAGGACCAGAATGTTCCTGTTGGATACCACAGTGAGACCTGGACCGAGGTGGCAGAAGGACAAGAGCAGCTATGCAGTGGAGCACAGGCCCTGCTCCCCGGAGAAGCTGTTGTTTGAACCAGAGCCATCCCTACTACAGAAGCTTCAGCAAACTATGCTGGAGCTGCAGAGGAGAATGCAGTGCTCAGAAGATTAATCCAGCGTCATGCAGACTTGCAGGAGACAGAGAGACGCTGGCGTGCCCAGATACAGCGGCTGCTGTGGGACGCAGTGCTCTCTCCCACAAGCATAATGCCGTCTCCTGATTTCCCAAGTTCCCTGCTGAAGAAAGCTGAAGGAAAACCGGAGGCTGCCCCCAAAAGTGCTGTACCTGATCCCACCGATGCGGAGGTGGAGGAGAAGGAGGCTGAGGAGGTCCTGCCCGTTCCGGAGTGCCAGCCAGGCAAGGAGGCCGCAGCAGATTACAGTCCCCCGGTAGGGACACCGGAGGAAACCCAGCCGTCTGTGATGGAGCAGCGACAGCAGCAGGTTAGTGCGTCCCCAACTGAGCCATTGCGCACACCTGCTTCCTGCTCTGCATCACACCAGCATTGTGCATCGGCATCGCCCCCTGCGTACACCTCCGTATCGCAATCGGCATCGCCTCCTGCTTACTCAAAGCAAACCAAGGCGCAATCTGTACAGCAGCCCAGGTCTCAGCCAGCGCTGCCGCCTAAACCGCAAACTGCGACCAAAATAGTACCGCAAAATGTTGTGGCACCTGTAGCGACGCAATCGGCGTCTCACAAAGAAGAAGCACCCGGCGTGCCCCTAGCGGTTCGCACAAGGACTGTAGCGACCCAGACATTGATAGCAGGTCACGACCTGTTTGTTATGAGATCCAGAGAACATCGCGTCGTTCCGGCCCCAGGTGTGGAAGACGTAATTGAAGTCTGCAAGAAAATGTGAAGACCGGTAGGACCCAGACAGGGGTTTACCGTATTGAAGCATGTATAAAGTTGAGAAGGAAAGTTCGCATAATTGCACTTGAAATGTATGTAATGTTTACATAACTTGCAAATTGCACTTTATTATTGTCTATTGAAGTTTTACATATGGAGTAGAATACCGGCGGCTGGGTACCAGAAAGAAAAGTTAAGAAAAATGATGTTTACCTATTTTGCATAGTTTTACATATAGAATACCCTGGTTGGGTAAATACCGTGAGAAGTATAATGTGAGTTTCAGAAGTTATCAATATGTGTCTTTTATTATGTCATGGACTGAGAGGCTGAGGACTGTGCCAGCCCAGAACTTATCTTTGTACATAGTTGCGCTTCGGTGCATTATATTGGTTTTACACGAAGCCACTATTACACATCTACCTCTGAAGAAAAACCCGTATGGTGTGGCCTAGAGTGAGGTCTGCAGTCAGAAGTCCTGCAGCCCACCCAGGACCCACGTGGGAGGTTTTTGGTGCGGGTCCTCCACAAGTATCTTGTATATATGAACATGTTTGATATTTTGATACTTTTGATACTTTTGTATTCTTCATTGTACATATTGTAACGTTTAAGAAGTCTTACCTCCCGGATGGGATGAGTTTGAAATGTTATTGTTATTGCAAAACAAAATATTCTTTTTGTCTTTTACAGCCCGGGAGTGCTGTGTTTTACCAAGGGGGGATGTGTAGCCCAGCTACGCAGGCACACATGAAAATCCAGGAAAGTGCACTGGAAGGTAACAGCCAAAGCTTGATATGCATTCACTCATGTCACTCACACTCTTTAGACACACCCATAGGGGTATATAAGTTTGGTGGGTGTCAGCATAGAGAGGAGTTTGTTTCCTGTCTTCGGACAGAGGAGTCACCTTCCTGTCTTAGGACAGTGAGTCAGTCAGTTAGCTCCGGGAGGCTCAGGAGTGAGTCATCCCTTGGATAGTTACCTGTCTGAGTTAGTCAGTCAGATTGGTTTCCTGCTGAGTTCAGAGCAGAGACTTCAGCCGCCTGTCCCAGGACAGTGAAGTTCAGTCGACAGAGGTCCTGGACTAGGAGAATACTGAGAGCTGCTCAGCGAGCCCAAACAGGGAATCTGTGATTCGACTTCTATGCAGCAGTGCTTATGTTAAGAGCGGAAAGCAGGGCGAAGGGCACAGTGGAGAAGACAGAGCAGTGCCTTAGGTATTGGATTACCTGCACTAAATCACCGGTCACTGGGGACCGAAGCGTCACTATTGTTTCAGGCATAGTGACAAGAAAACCAGAGGCATCTGGACTACAGGTCGCAGAGAGCAGCCCAAAGTGTCAATACGTAACCGGAGTCAGGTGGAACAGGGACTTTGAGCCTGATCAGCAAAAGTAAGGACTTAGTTTCATCATTAGAAGGCTCCACCACAACGTTGGCCGGGCAGTATAGCTATTGAGACAGCTGGAGAATTTAGAGTTAACTTCGCTTCAGGCAAGTTGGACTCACATTATATGGAAGTTAAGGAGGCCTCTAACCTGCTCGGCTGCTACCTGAAAGTGCACTCTCCACCCCGACCAGCTTCCCGGGACCTGCTTGAACCATCATCAGTAAAAGGTATGAAAAGGAGCTACCTTGTGTGTGACTGAATTATTACTACACCCTGCATCATAACCCCCATAGACTTCCAGGGACACGTCTCACCACTTACTACCAAGCTGCCCCATAACATCCCCTGTGAAGACCCTTATGTGTAGCCCTGGTACACAATACCAGGAGGATGAGTGGAGAGGTAACAGTTAAGGGCTCTTCATACATCATGTACACTTCTGACACACCCAGCAGGGGTGTGGAAGGGAGTGATTTAGTCAGTCAGTTTCCTGTCCTTGGACAGAGTAGACGTGTCCAGTTTGAGCCTGTCAGCAGTTCAGAAAGTGGAGGCTGGTACAGGTGATCTAATTCACCTTAGCCTAGTCAGAGCTGTGCCCCACTGGAAGAAAGACTGAACTATCTATTAAGAGTCGAGCAAATCGAAGGGCAAAGTGGAAGGAAGATTATTGGAAAAGTGCTTTTGGCTTGGAAAAGTCCTGCACATTGCTACCGGTCACTGGGGACCGAAGGATCACTATTAGCTGCAAGCATAGTGGTAAGAAAACCAGAGATTTACCGGACCCTAGGTCGCGGCAAACAGCCCCATATAGTCAGTACGTAACTGGAGTCAGGTGGAATAGGGACTTTGAGTCAAGCGCAGACAAAAGCAGGAACCTAGTTTCATCAATTGGAAGACTTCGCCACAAATCTGACTGGGCAGAACAGCTCTGGAATAGCTGAAATTTAAGAGGGAACTACGCTGCAAGCTGGTTGTACTCATCGTTATTGGACAGTAAAGGAGGCCCCTAACTTGCTTAGCCGTTGCCTCAAAGCTCATCCTCCATCAACCCATCAGCCCCCCTGGGACCTGCCTTACCATCTTGCAAGTAAAGGTATGGAAAGACGCTGACCGTGTGAGACTGAGTTATTGATTTGCATGCCCGCACAATCCCTACCCAACTACTGACCTGAGGGAAGAGTCCCACCTGTAGGGGACCCGACATCTAGCTGCCTCACCATCCCTCAGAGATCTATAGCAGCGCTGGTACAAATTACCAGAATACTACAGGTGGCGTCACGAACTGTATATAAATCTATCCCCTGTAAATATTCCCCCAACATACGCCAGACCGCCAGGGCCACAGACCGAGCCACAGCTACCTGTGACAAATCCCATAGACTTCCATGGGCTCGGCTCTGAGTACCCCATTGCCCTGGTAACCCACAATTGTGGTGGCGGGTCGACACAAAAAATTTGGCGTCACGAACAGGATACGAAACTTGCAGCATTGCGAGCCCTGTGTGCCTGTGGAGTGTTTTGGCGAAAAAGACTGTTGCTGTTGTTTGGCGCCAAATACCGCCATATTTGCCGCCAGATTCGCGCCCTAAGGCGCTGGAGAAGAAGGTGGGCGTACCTGAAAGAGCGCGCAAAGTCTTGGACACGCCCCCGGCTCTGACTCAGCGGCAGGTCCTGCAACAGGAAGTGAACGCTCTGACATCAGAGCGCCTGCGACGAAGGTCCTGTTCCCACTGCGGTGCCTGTGAAATAGCAGCGTCTGAAACCGGTAGGCTCCGTTTAACCAAGGGGGCGCTAAGATGTCACAACAACCGGCTGACAGTGCGGCCCCGGCCGGAGGCCCCAATCCCGCACCGTCTGGTATTGTAGCGCAAGATGGGGGTGCAGGTCCAGCACCCAGTCCGGTAGTCCCGATCATGCCACTAACGCTCCCATATATGCCTGGGGCGAAATGGCTTCCCCAATACAGCGGTGGGCCAGGCACTTTAGCAGGCTTCAAGCGGAAGTTATGCAGCATCCTAGAAATGTACTCCATGCCTGAGAGACAAAAAGCTGCTGTGCTAATAGGGCAGCTAACTGGCGCTGCTGAGAGGGAAGTGGAGACTTGGGATACCGTTGATCAGGAGTCGGTATCTGCGATCTTCCTTAAGCTGCATGCCATATTTGAAGACCGCACAGAAACGGATCTCCGGATGGCCTTCTATCACTGTTCACAACAGCCAGGTGACAGCATCCGGGACTACGCTTGCCGACTACAGGGAGCCCTGAGAGCCCTCAAGCAAATTAACAATTTAAATGCTATCGACGAGAATAGAATGCTGAAAGAACAATTTATACAGGGATTGAGATCCCCAGAGGAACGCAGAACTGTAAATTGGTGGTCCTTAGATCATCCGGATGCTACCTTTGATGCCCTAAAGGACATGGCAATAAAAGGGCTGCGGCCCCTGGGCAAACCTGAGGTGGCCACCCAACATCATCAGGGTGAAGTCACTCTGGAACCGGCAGTAACCCCCTTTTCCCCGCTAGTGGCTGAAGCCAAAGCGCAGGTGACACCTCCTAGTGAATTGGACTGTCTGCGCTCAGAGGTGCGCCAGCTGACTAAAAATCTGGCTGCTGTAATGAGTGCCCTGCAGCTGCGGAAAGAGGAGGAAGGAAAGATCTTGTTAGCTGACTGCCCAGAAGACGTCCCGTGGATGCACCGGAGAAGAAAGAAGACGTCGCCCCCCCGGAGGAGGACAACGCCACCCCCAGGAGCAACCTCTGATCAACACCCTCCTCGTCGAGAGATCATCTGTTATCGCTGCAACCGGAAAGGTCATCTGTCTCCACAGTGTCCTTTAAACGGGCAGAACCTGGGTCCAAGGGCCAACACCCAGGAGAATACCCGTCAGGCCCCCTAGACTGGAACCGCAGGTATGTGGGCGGGCGACCCTACCTGTCTATTATTCTAGATGGTATTGCTGTTCCAGCATTGTTAGACACTGGGTCCCAGGTGACCCTAATACCTGATGCTCTATATACCAAGTACTGGTCAATGGACAGTCTTAAACCTCCGAGCCTTGACTTTACTGTGTATGCTTCTAATGGTCTTCCTGTAGAAGTACTCGGAACAAAATGTGTAGATGTAAAGGTGGGCAGAGAGGAGTTGAAAGACCAAGGGCTTCTGGTAGTAAAGACTGTAAATGAGGAGAACGGTTTAAATATCATTTTGGGTACTAACATTATCGGTAATTGTTTGGGAGAAGTTGTGTTCTTGCTCCAACAGCTCGCTGAGATTGCCCGACCAAGGCAGAAAGGAGTAATCCAAAGAGAGATCCGGGCCCTGGTGTGTCAGCAGCAAGCGAAGCTTACCGACGGCGAAATTGGTAATGTACGGGTCACTGACTCGGATCCTATTGTGATACCCCCAATGAGTGAAATGATCATTTGGTGCAGGGCAGCCATAGGTCTGAGAGGACAGAATTACCAAGCTGTAGTAGAATCCCACCATTCAGAACATAGACCTACACTTATGACTGCTAGAGGAGTAGTAGAAGTGGTGAATGGAAGAGTACCGGTACGGCTTCTCAATTGGGGAGATGATGAGGTAAATTTACCCCGTTATGCAACCATTGCTAAACTTCATGCTGTTGATAATAATTCTATTCTCCCGGCTGAGTCCTTAGACTCCTGTCAAATAGAGGAGGACAATGACCCAGCAACTCAGGTGGCGGAATGGTGTCAGCAACTCCATGTTGGGACGGACACCACTCCCGCTCACCAGAAGCAAGGGGTATTACGGGTGGTGCAAGAGTACGCTCAAGTGTTTAGCAAAAATCCACTTGATTTTGGGACAATTAAGGGAGTACAACATCATATCCCTACAGGCAGTCATCCTCCCATCAAAGAGCGGTATAGGCCCATACCTCCAGCTCATTATCAGAAGGCTAAAGAAATGTTGAATGATATGAAGAAAGCTGGGGTGATAAGGGATAGTTGTAGCCCCTGGGCAGCCCCTCTAGTTCTGGTTAAAAAGAAAGATGGTAGTATGAGAATGTGTGTGGATTACAGGCAGGTGAACCGCATAACACACAAGGATGCATACCCGTTACCACGTATAGAGGAATCATTAGCTGCTCTGAAAACGGCTAACTACTTTTCTACCCTTGATCTGACTAGTGGTTACTGGCAAGTGGCTGTGGCTGAGGAGGATCGTGAGAAAACGGCTTTCACCACCCCAATGGGGCTCTGTGAGTTCGACAGAATGCCGTTTGGGCTCAGTAGTGCCCCAGGAACATTTCAGAGAGTGATGGAAAACTGTCTGGGACATCTCAATTTTGAAACCGTGCTGCTATACCTAGACGACGTTATCGTGTATTCCAAGACATATGAGGACCATCTGAAGCACCTGGCAGAAGTATTCGAGTCCCTGTCCAGGTACGGGATGAAATTAAAACCCTCAAAATGCCATCTACTCAAACAGAAGGTACAATACTTGGGGCACATCGTCAGTTCGGAAGGAGTAGCGCCGGACCCAGAGAAAGTCACTGCCATCCAGAAGTGGCCGGAGCCGAAGAACCTTAAGGAAGTGCGACAGTTCCTGGGACTAACGGGTTACTACAGGAGATTCGTGAAAGATTACACGAAGAAGGCAGCTCCTTTACAGGACCTCCTAGTAGGACAATCCCTGAAGAGCAGAAACCCTCCCTTTAATTGGGGTAAAGAACAGGCTGAAGCATTCCAAAAGATGAAAGAGATCCTTACAGGTGATGAGATCTTAACCTATCCTGATTACAGCCAACCGTTCCTGTTGTACACCGACGCCAGTAATGAAGGGTTGGGAGCAGTTCTCAGTCAGAAGCAGAATGGCCAAGAAAAAGTCATCGCATATGCCAGCAGAAAACTCAGGCCAACTGAAAGGAATCCGGAAAATTATAGCAGCTTCAAGCTAGAGTTTCTGGCGCTGGTCTGGGCCATTACTGAAAGATTTAAGCACTATCTGGCCTCCAATAAGTTCACTGCGTTTACAGATAACAACCCGTTAACGCACCTGGAAACCGCCAAGCTGGGCGCCATGGAGCAGCGTTGGATGGCTCGGTTGTCCAATTATCAGTTTACTATCAAGTACCGGGCAGGTCGAAAGAATGCTAATGCTGATGCGTTGTCCCGAAGGCCGCATGACTCTGACACGGAAGAAGAATCGGACGACCTGGAAGAAATTGAGCTACCTGCGTTCCATCGAAATGGGGTAGTCCACGAGCATCGAGTCCACAGAAAGCAGTATGGTGCAACATTAAATCCTTTACCCCATCACAGCTGGAAAGAGACTCAGGACAGTGATCCAGTGGTCAGCCGCATCAAGGAGTTGTTAAAACAGGAAGGTTCCTCCTTGGAAAGGATGCACCTATGTCAGCCAAGCTCCTGTGGAACGAGAAAAGCAGGTTGTTCCTATACCGTGAGAAGTTGTGCAGGAGATACGTCAACCCCAGAACCCACGAAATGGTCTGGCAAATAGTGGTCCCCAAGGCAGACGTCCCAATGGTGTTGGAAGCGTACCACGATCAAGCAGGACACTTTGGCTGGAGGAAGCTGGAGACCCTGTTGAGATGCCGGTTCTACTGGGTAGGGATGCGCAGCTCCATCGAGAGGTGGTGTCGGAACTGTGGACCCTGTGGTCTCAGAAGAAAGGACTACGGTAGTCAGAAGGCACCCCTGCAACCTATCCGGACGACTCGTCCCCTGGAGATTGTGGCCCTGGACCACGTCAAATTGTCGCCAAGTAGATCTGGATACTCATACGCCTTGACCATGGTAGACCATTACTCCAGATTTCTGGTAGTTGTTCCAGTTAAGGACCAGACCGCAGTGACGGCCGCAAAAACCTTTCAAGCAAGCTTCTGCAGACCGCATGGGTATCCCGAGCAAGTATTAACCGATCAGGGACCTGCTTTCGAAGCTGATTTATTCAAGGAATTCTGTCACATGTACGGGTGCAAGAAAATAAGAACAACACCATATCACCCTCAAACCAACGGTCTTTGTGAAAAGATGAACCATATTGTCCTTGACTTGTTGAGATCCATACCGTTGGAAGACAGGAATCGATGGCCGGATTTACTACCTGATTTGGTTGATTTGTATAATCATATACCTGTAAGCTCAACTAACTGCACTCCAGCCTATCTTATGAGAGCAAGGCCCGGAAGACTACCAATGGATCTAGAACTTGGAGTGGTAGAACCGGAGGCAGACGACGCTGTTGAAAACTGGGACGTCAATCGGCAAGAGCAGTACAGAAGAGTGCAAATCTGTGTGGAGGAAAGTCTCAATAAGGCACGGGAGAAACAGGAAGATGTTTACAACAGAAATGCTCCTGCCAAGCCTTTGATGCCTGGAGAGGTAGTATTAAAAAGAAAAAGGAAGATGCACAAACTGGATAACCAGTGGGAGCAAGAACCCTACGTCATACAAGATTCTAAATATGACAACAGAAAAGTTTGTGTCGTCAGTAAGGACGGAGGAAGAACAACAACCACTGTGTCCAGAGATCATTTGAAGTTGTGTCCAGAACACTTAAAGCGTTGTGAAAAGAATCCTGTCCTCAATCAAGGAGAAAGAAAGGAAGAGGTCCTACACACAGATCTGGGAGATTTTCCCGCGGATTGGCCCCGACTGGGAGATGCTGTGATAATTCCAGTGTTGCAGTTTTATCAGCCACAAGAGGAAGTTCTACCTCCAGTTGTGCCTGTGGTGCCAGTTGAGCCCGCTCAGGAGTTACCCATCCCAGCAACACCTCAACCTGTGGAATCTCAAGAAGGATCATCGGAAGCAGCGCCCCATACTATGGGATCCCCTGGTGAAGCTGACTCACACCGCCCAGCCATCAGTACGCTTGCCAGATCCATAGAAAGATTAAGGCAGTTCTATAGTTTGCCGTTACGCAGTGCAGACAGATCGCAACTTGATATACCTGAAGCTACACCACGTAGATCAGAGCGAACCACCAAAGGGAAGTTACCCATTAGATATCAGCAGTGATTATAACGAATTCATGTGAATATTGTGAAAAGTCTATATATATATATGTGTTTTTCCCTATTATGTCTTCGTTTAACAATGGACTCAGAGGCTGAGGACTGAGCCAGCCCAAAAACTGTATCCTGTAAATAGTTGCACTAAAGTGCCTTTTTAATGGTTTCACATGAAACCTTGACTTACCTCTGAACCAAAAACCCGTGTGGTGTGGCACTGAGTGAGGTCTGCATTTGGATGTCCTGCAGCCCACCCAGGACCCACGTTGAAGGTTTGGTGCGGGTCCTTCACAAGTATACCGTATATTTATTGAATGCTATTTAATATTTGTATTTCTATATATAATGTTATTGTTCGCAACGTTCAAGATATCCTCACCTCCCGGATGGGACGAATTAATGTTATTGTTAATGTTTTCATGCATAAACAAAAATGTCTCTTTATATTTTACAGCCCGGGAGTGCTGTCGTTTACCATGGGGGAATGTGTAGCCCTGGTACACAATACCAGGAGGATGAGTGGAGAGGTAACAGTTAAGGGCTCTTCATACATCATGTACACTTCTGACACACCCAGCAGGGGTGTGGAAGGGAGTGATTTAGTCAGTCAGTTTCCTGTCCTTGGACAGAGTAGACGTGTCCAGTTTGAGCCTGTCAGCAGTTCAGAAAGTGGAGGCTGGTACAGGTGATCTAATTCACCTTAGCCTAGTCAGAGCTGTGCCCCACTGGAAGAAAGACTGAACTATCTATTAAGAGTCGAGCAAATCGAAGGGCAAAGTGGAAGGAAGATTATTGGAAAAGTGCTTTTGGCTTGGAAAAGTCCTGCACATTGCTACCGGTCACTGGGGACCGAAGGATCACTATTAGCTGCAAGCATAGTGGTAAGAAAACCAGAGATTTACCGGACCCTAGGTCGCGGCAAACAGCCCCATATAGTCAGTACGTAACTGGAGTCAGGTGGAATAGGGACTTTGAGTCAAGCGCAGACAAAAGCAGGAACCTAGTTTCATCAATTGGAAGACTTCACCACAAATCTGACTGGGCAGAACAGCTCTGGAATAGCTGAAATTAAAGAGGGAACTACGCTGCAAGCTGGTTGTACTCATCGTTATTGGACAGTAAAGGAGGCCCCTAACTTGCTTAGCCGTTGCCTCAAAGCTCATCCTCCATCAACCCCATCAGCCTCCCTGGGACCTGCCTTACCATCTTGCAAGTAAAGGTATGGAAAGACGCTGACCGTGTGAGACTGAGTTATTGATTTGCATGCCCGCACAATCCCTACCCAACTACTGACCTGAGGGAAGAGTCCCACCTGTAGGGGACCCGACATCTAGCTGCCTCACCATCCCCTCAGAGATCTATAGCAGCGCTGGTACAAATTACCAGAATACTACAGGTGGCGTCACGAACTGTATATAAATCTATCCCCTGTAAATATTCCCCCAACATACGCCAGACCGCCAGGGCCACAGACCGAGCCACAGCTACCTGTGACAAATCCCATAGACTTCCATGGGCTCGGCTCTGAGTACCCCATTGCCCTGGTAACCCACAATTGTGGTGGCGGGTCGACACACTTACAGCAGTGCTGGTACAAATTACCAGAAACCACAGGTGGCGTCACGAACTATCCTAATAATCCCCTGTAAATATTCCCCCATCGCATTGACTGCCAGGGCCACGGACCGAGCCACCGCTACCAGTGACATCTCCCATGGAAATCGATGGGCTCGGCTCCGAGTACCCCATAGTCCTGGTATCCACAATTGTGGTGTGAGTCAAACAGCTGTATGACTCTGTATACAGGGAGCTCCCCCTAGTGGTGGCTGCAGACAGGATCTTATGTATCTCTGTATACAGGGAGCTCCCCCTAGTGATGGCTGCAGACAGAATCTTATCATATATCTCTGTATTCAGGAGCTCCCCTAGTGGTGGCTGCAGACAGAATCTTATGTATCTCTGTATACAGGGAGCTCCTCCTACTGGTGGTTGCAGACAGAATCTTATTATGTATCTCTGTATACTGGGAGCTCCCCCTAGTGGTGGCTGCAGGCAGGATCTTATCATGTATCTCTGTATACAGGGAGCTCCTCCTACTGGTGGTTGCATACGCGATTTTATGTATCTCTGTATGCAGAGAGCTCCTCTAGTGGTGGCTGCAAACAGGTTCTTATCATGTATCTCTGTATACAGGGAGCTCCTCCTACTGGTGGTTGCATACGCGATTTTATGTATCTCTGTATGCAGAGAGCTCCCCCTGGTGGTGGCTGCAGACAGGATCTTATCATGTATCTCTGTATACAGGGAGCTCTTTCTACTGGTGGTTGCAGGCAGGATCTTATCATGTATCTCTGTATACAGGGAGCTCCTCCTACTGGTGGTTGCATACGCGATTTTATGTATCTCTGTATGCAGAGAGCTCCCTCTAGTGGTGGCTGCAAACAGGATCTTATCATGTATCTCTGTATACAGGGAGCTCCTCCTACTGGTGGTTGCATACGCGATTTTATGTATCTCTGTATGCAGAGAGCTCCCCCTGGTGGTGGCTGCAGACAGGATCTTATCATGTATCTCTGTATACAGTGAGCTCCCCCTAGTGGTGGCTGCAGACAGGATCTTATCATGTATCTCTGTATACAGGGAGCTCCTCCTAGTGGTGACTGCAGACAGGATCTTATCATGTATCTCTGTATACAGGGAGCTCCCCCTGGTGGTGGCTGCAGACAGGATCTTATCATGTATCTCTGTATACAGTGAGCTCCCCCTGGTGGTGGCTGCAGACAGGATCTTATCATGTATCTCTGTATACAGTGAGCTCCCCCTAGTGCTGGCTGCAGACAGGATCTTATCATGTATCTCTGTATACAGGGAGCTCCTCCTAGTGGTGACTGCAGACAGGATCTTATCATGTATCTCTGTATACAGGGAGCTCCCCTAGTGATGGCTGCAGACAGGATCTTATCATGTATCTCTGTATAAAGAGAGCTCCCCCTAGTGGTGGCTGCAGACAGGATCTTATCATGTATCTCTGTATACAGGGAGCTCCCCCTGGTGGTGGCTGCAGACAGGATCTTATCATGTATCTCTGTATACAGTGAGCTCCCCCTAGTGGTGGCTGCAGACAGGATCTTATCATGTATCTCTGTATACAGGGAGCTCCTCCTAGTGGTGACTGCAGACAGGATCTTATCACGTATCTCTGTATACAGGGAGCTCCTCCTAGTGGTGGCTGCAGACAGGAACTTATCGTGTATCTCTGTATACAGGGAGCTCCCACTAGTGGTGGCTGCAGACAGGATCTTATCATGTATCTCTGTATACAGGGAGCTCCCCCTAGTGGTGGCTGCAGACAGGATCTTATCATGTATCTCTATATACAGGGAGCTCCCCTAGTAGTGGCTGCAGACAGGATCTTATCATGTATCTCTATATACAGGGATCTCCCCCTGTGGTGGCTGCAGACAGGATCTTATCATGTATCTCTGTATACAGGGAGCTCCTCCTAGTGGTGGCTGCAGACAGGATCTTATCATGTATCTCTGTATACAGGGAGCTCCTCCTAGTGGTGGCTGCAGACAGAACTTATCGTGTTCTCTTATACAGGGAGCCTCCCCTAGTGGTGGCTGCAGACAGGATCATACATGTATCTCTGTATACAGGGAGCTCCCCCTAGTGGTGCTGCAGACAGATCTTATCATGTATCTCTGTATACAGGGAGCTCCCCATAGTGGACTGCAGACAGGATCTTATCATGTATCTCTTATACAGGGACTCCCCCTGGTGGTGCTGCAGACAGATCTTATCATGATCTCTGTATACAGGGAGCTCCCCCTAGTGGTGGCTGCAGACAGGATCATATCATGTATCTCTGTATACAGGGAGCTCCCCCTAGTGTGGCTGCAGACAGATCTTACATGTATCTCTATATACAGGGAGCCCCCCTAGTGTGGCTGCAGACAGGATCATCATGTATCTCTGTATACAGGGAGCTCCCCCTAGTGGTGCTGCAGACAGAATCTATCATGTATCTCTGTATACAGGGAGCTCCCTATGAGTGGACTGTCAGACAGAATCTTATCAGTACTCTGTATAAGAGGAGCTCCCCCTAGTGGTGACTGCAGACAGAATCTTATCATGCATCTCTGTATACAGGGAGCTCCCCCTAGTGGTGGCTGCAGACAGGATCATACCATGTATCTCTGTATACAGGGAGCTCCCCCTAGTAGTGGCTGCAGACAGGATCTTACTATGTATCTCTGTATACAGGGAGCTCCCCCTAGTGGTGGCTGCAGACAGGATCATACCATGTATCTCTGTATACAGGGAGCTCCCCCTAGTGGTGGCTGCAGACAGGATCATACCATGTATCTCTGTATACAGGGAGCTCCCCCTAGTAGTGGCTGCAGACAGGATCTTACTATGTATCTCTGTATACAGGGAGCTCCCCCTAGTGGTGGCTGCAGACAGGATCATACCATGTATCTCTGTATACAGGGAGCTCCCCCTAGTGGTGGCTGCAGACAGGATCTTACTATGTATCTCTGTATACAGGGAGCTCCCCCTAGTGGTGGCTGCAGACAGGATCATACCATGTATCTCTGTATACAGGGAGTGTAATGGGAGTTGGAGACTTGTTCATCAGTCTGATATTAGAATTTTTGCACAGAGAACTTAACTCTTGTAATGGTGGAGAGTTGTTCTGCTCTATCGGGAGATGCTTGGAGTTGTAGTATCACCGACTCCAGGTACTGATTTTTCTCAGTGATTTTCTGTTTGTGACAGAAACTCTCAGAGGGAATGATTTTAATATTGGCCTCATTTTCTCCGACCCCATAAATCTCCAAGGTGGATGACTGCAGCGAGCGCCAGCGATTGATGCCACAAACACTGTTGCTGTGCTTGGGAAGCCCTGTGTACTATGACACCGGACAACTAATCCACAGTCTCATGTCTGAAGATCACCCCTCCGCTACAAGATGGGGGTCATCATGGAGGGGGATGGGGGCGTATACAGCAGCAGGTAAATGATTCACAGTATTACATAGGTGCGATGTGCTGCGGATCTTTACAGGTCAGTGGTGCGATGCTCTGCACACCTCAGTCTCGTTGCGTCGCTGGCTGCGATGACAGTGATCGGATGTAATAAATCCCAACTTGCTCTATTATCAGTGACACGGTCGGGGGGGTAACATGTCTGTGGATTCCGCGCTGCTCCTGGGAACGGCCGAGGGCGACATCGGATTTTGTCGTTGGTCACAGCGGTTCATCCGCCGGCCATTATCTGGATTTATTGGCTGCGTTTCTATAGAGTGGGCACTTCCTCTGCTGAGCGCGGCTCCAGGTCCAGCGCTGTCTCCGCTCGCTGAATGAGCGAATTTATGGTTATGCCTTGTGCCTACGAGTGAAGCATCTCAAGCTGTGGGATCCTCCATGAATATTTAGAACGTCCGCACCGGTGCCGGCCTACGCCATAGAGTAGTACAAAATCCTGAACCTGGGAAAGCTGGGCTTCATCTCATCCACAAGAATAATCAAGCCTACAGACCTGCCCAGTTATGGAGTGCAGGAGCCTAGGAAAGCTGGGTGAGACCTGATGGCAGAGCAGCTGCACCGGCTGTAGTCCAGACATCGCTCCTGCGCCCTATTCATATCAAACTATAAACCACCGGCCGATGCTTTATCAGTCCCGTGATGATGACCCCCGACCGCCATTTATCCAGGAAAGGCCATAACCGGTAATAACAGAGTTTTGCGTTGGTCACAATGTGACTCCGACAATCATCAGACCCCATGACACTCAGCAAAAATCACTGTATCTTATAGAGCTCGGGATCTTAAAGAGGAAGTGACAATACAATGTAACAAGACCATCTGATAGGAAGAATACGCTGTGAAATCCTGAACTCCGATCAGTCTCTTCCCACCATACTTTACACTGCAGCTCAGCTTTAATTAGCTTGGAAGCAGTGTATAATGAACTCGGTAAGAGATGATTTCATTAATGTCTGATCCTTACATTCTGGAATCTCCACTGCCCAGCATATTCCTACACACTCGGGACAGGGAGGCGCTGCATTTATCTGATGGAGAAACCTGCGATAATTTTTAGTCAATCATTAAGTTCTGAAAATCAACTTTTAATTATTACAATATTCTCCTCAAACACAAGAAACAGATCTCCTGCAGCGTCACCTTTACCTTCTGGAGGATTATTATAGAATGCCTCCTATCCATGACTAGAGATCAGAGGTGACATCACTGAGAATGCCGCCTATCCATCACTAGATATCAGCGGTGACATCACTGAGAATGCCGCCTATCCATCACTAGAGATCAGAGGTGACATCACTGAGAATGCCGCCTATACATCACTAGAATCAGCGGTGACATCACTGAGAATGCCGCCTATCCATCACTAGAGATCAGAGGTGACATCACTGAGAATGCCTCCTATCCATCACTAGAGATCAGCGGTGACATCACTGAGAATGCCTCCTATCCATGACTAGAGATCAGCGGTGACATCACTGAGAATGCCTCCTATCCATCACTAGAGATCAGCGGTGACATCACTGAGAATGCCTCCTATCCATCACTAGAGATAAGAGGTGACATCACTGAGAATGCCTCCTATCCATCACTAGAGATCAGCGGTGACATCACTGAGAATGCCTCCTATCCATCACTAGAGATCAGTACTGACATCACTGAGAATGCCTCCTATCCATCACTAGAGATCAGCGGTGACATCACTGAGAATGCTCCTATCCATCAATAGAGATCAGCGGTGACATCACTGAGAATGCCTCCTATCCATCACTAGAGATCAGGGTGACATCACTGAGAATGCCACCTATCCATCACTAGAGATCAGCGGTGACATCACTGAGAATGCCTCCTATCATCACTAGAGATCAGCGGTGACATCACTGAGAATGCCTCCTATCTATCACTAGAGATCAGAGGTGGACATCACTGAGAATGCCTCCTATCCATCACCAGAGATCAGCGTGACATCACTGAGAATGCCTCCTATCCATCACTAGAGATCAGCGTGACATCACTGAGAATGCCTCCTATCCATCAATAGAGATCAGCGGTGACATCACTGAGAATGCCTCCTATCCATCACTAGAGATCAGTGGTGACATCACTGAGAATGCCACCTATCCATCACTAGAGATCAGCGGTGACATCACTGAGAATGCCTCCTATCCATCACTAGAGATCAGAGTGACATCACTGAGAATGCCTCCTATCCATCACTAGAGATCAGGGTGACATCACTGAGAATGCCTCCTATCCATCACTAGAGATCAGCAGTGACATCACTGAGAATGCCTCCTATCCATCACTAGAGATAGCGGTGACATCACTGAGAATGCCTCCTATCCATCACTAGAGATCAGCAGTGACATCACTGAGAATGCCTCCTATCCATCACTAGAGATCAGCGGTGACATCACTGAGAATGCCTCCTATCCATCACTAGAATCAGCAGTGACATCACTGAGAATGCCTCCTATCCATCACTAGAGATCAGCGGTGACATCACTGAGAATGCCTCCTATCCATCACTAGAATCAGTGGTGACATCACTGAGAATGCCTCCTATCCATCACTAGAGATCAGCGTGACATCACTGAGAATGCCTCCTATCCATCACTAGAGATCAGCGGTGACATCACTGAGAATGCCTCCTATCCATCACTAGATCAGCTGTGACATCACTGAGAATGCCTCCTATCCATCACTAGAGATCAGCGGTGACATCACTGAGATGCCTCTATCCATCACTAGAGATCAGCGTGACATCACTGAGAATGCCTCCTATCCATCACTAGAGATCAGAGGACATCACTGAGAATGCCCCTATCCATCACTAGAGATCAGGGTGACATCACTGAGAATGCTCCTATCCATCACTAGAGATCAGATGACATCACTGAGATGCCTCCTATCCATCACTAGAGATCAGGGTGACATCACTGAGAATGCCTCCTATCCATCACTAGAATCAGGTGACATCACTGAGAATGCCTCCTATCCATCACTAGAGATCAGGGTGACATCACTGAGAATGCTCCTATCCATCACTAGAGATCAGAGTGAATCACTGAGAATGCCTCCTATCATCACTAGAGATCAGCGGTGACATCATGAGAATGCCTCCTATCCATCATAGGATGGGACACACTGAAAGCTCTATCCACACTAAGATAGCGTGACATCCTGAAAGCCTCCTATCCATCATAAATCAGTGACATCACGAGAGCCTATCCCACTAGGACACGTGATCACTGAGATGCTCCATCACATGAGAGCGGACATCACGAGAATGCTCCATCCATCAGTCGGAATCACTGGATGCCTCCTACCACCTAAATAGGTGACATCACTGAGAACCATCATCTGATCAGGGGAATATGAAATGCCTATCATCACTAGAGATCAGTACACACTGAGAGCCCTATCATCCTAGAATGTGACACACTGAGAATCCTCCTATCTCACGAATAGTGACTCATAAAGCTCCTATCACATAGAGATCAGTGATCACTGTGCCTCCTACCTGAGAGTGACTCATGAGAACCTACATCACTAGAGCGGGACTCATGAAATCCTCTACCACTAGAAGTGAATCATGAGATGCCCCTATCATCACAGAGTCAGGTGACACATCAGATCACGTGTCATGAGCCTCCATCCTCTAGATCATGCACAGAGCTCTATCCTCACTGAGACAGGTGAATCCTGATGCCTCATCACAAGTCAGGGACACACTGAATGCTCCTACCACTAGATGCGTGAACCGAGACCTCATCCATCAGATAGGGGCATACTGAAATCTCCATCACACTAACCGTGAATCACGAGAAGCCATCTCATAGATCGGTGACATCATGAAATGCCCCACCACAGGACAGTGACATCATAGAAGCTCCATCTCACTAATCAGTGAATACTGAAATGCCCTACCATCACTAGAGATCAGTACATCAGAGATCCTTCCATCATAAGATCATCCACTGAGAACCTCTCCATACTAAATCGGTGACTCCTGAGTCTCTACATCACTAGGTCTGACACCTGAGATGCCCCTATCATCACTAGAGATCAGTGCATCACGGAATGCCTCTATCCATCATAGATAGCGTAGTCCTACATCACTAGAGCCTCCTACATCACTAGAATCATACATCACTGAGAACTCCATCCATCACTAGAGATCAGCGTACATCATAGATGCCTCCTATCCATCCTAGAGATCAGGTGACACACTGAAATGCTCCTATCCATCATAGAGATCAGCGGTGACATCACTGAGAATGCCTCTATCCATCACTAGAGATCACGGTGACATCACTGAGAATGCCTCCTATCCATCACTAAGATCAAGTGACATCACTGAGAATGCCTCTATCCATCACTAGAGATCAGCGTGCATCAGAGAATCCTCCTATCCATCACTAGAGATCACGTGACATCACTGAGAATGCCTCCATCCACACTAAGTCAGTGACATCACTGAGAATGCCTCTTCCATCACTAGAGATCGGGTGACATCACTGAGAATGCCTCCTATCCATCACTAGAGATCAGCGTGACATCACTGAGAATGCTCCTATCCATCACTAGAGATCAGGGTGACATCACTGAGAATGCCTCCTATCATCACTAAGATCAGGTGACATCACTGAGATGCTCTATCATCACTAGAATAGGTGACATCACTGAGATGCCTCTATCATCACTAGAGATAGCGTGACATCACTGAGAATGCCTCCTATCCATCACTAGAGATCAGCGTGACATCACTGAGAATCCTCCTATCCATCACTAGAGATCAGCGGTGAATCACTGAGAATGCCTCCTATCCATCACTAGAGATCAGAGTGACATCATGAGAATGCCTCCTATCCATCACTAGAGATCAGGTGACATCACTGAGAATGCTCCTATCCATCACAGAGATCAGCGTGACATCAGACTCATCCACAAGAAAGTGACACAAGAATCCATCCTAGTCAGTCATGGCTATCCATCACAGAATCAGTGATCACGAAACCTCCTATCCACACTGGATCCGTCATCATGAAGCTATAAAAGATCTATCAATCCATCCTCATGAGTGCTCCATCCTATCATAAGAGGACACAGAATGCCTCTATCCATCACTAGATAGGATAATCTCCTAACTGATCAGTCCACAGATCCTACACAAGACCCTCATCACAGAGATGCTACATCATAATCCTACATCTAATCTCTACAATGATCCATCAATCAGAAACTACATCACTGAAGTCTACAAACTCATCATAGATCATACAGAGAAGTCTCATCTACATCACGAATCACGGAACCTCCATCTCACTGATAGTACATACACTCATCCTAAAGAGAACGAGAGTCATCATAGAATCCTACATCACTGAGATGCTATCACAAATCCTACATACTAGAATCCTACATACTGAGATGCTACTAAAGCCTCCATCCTGAACATTCATCATAGATCCTCATCACTGAGAAGCCTCATGATCACTAATAGCACACTGAAATGCCCTATCTAATCACTGACCACTGAGACCATCCAAGATCAGAACAACCTATCCATCCTAGACAGGAATCATGAGAACTCTATCCATAGATCACGAAACTGAATCCTCCTACACTAAGACTACCAGAACACCAACAAGATCCTCATCACTAGATGCCCCAATCATCATAGACAGGGTGACATCACTAGAATCTCATCATCACTAAATCAGGGTGACATCTGAGAATCCTCCTATCCAACAAGAGATGCTCTACATGAAATC
>JARQOD010000001.1:391977831-392029236 GCA_033576555.1 Oophaga sylvatica
TTTGGGGGTGTTTGTACCCCCCACAAACCGCCCCTTGCTGCTCCCCTTCTCCCTGGTTCTGCTTTTTGGGGCTTGGTGACTGATGGGATTTGCCGTTGATGTACGGGGCCTAAATTTAGGAGACAATGGACGTTGTCTGCTCGCCCCCAGATTCCTACACAAAGTTGTAGTTATTACAGGGTTTTTTAAATTTAAACTGGTTAGACATTGAATGATGGGAGATAAGTGCATTCAGGATCCATGAATGCCGAGATAGACTCGGTAAGAATGATGGGGGTTTGTCATCCTTATGATAAAGGGGCAAAAGGCTGGAGATGATGAAAGTTTTTGATTAGTGTTTTAGATATACATGGAATGGTGGAATCAAAAAAGATAATGGAGGTTGTAGTCTGTTGGGAAGTCATTCATAGGGTTTAGAATGAGAGGATGGGGGGAGTTGTAATCTGAATCTGTGTGCTGAATTCCTACATACACTGGTGTACTAATGGAGTAGAGTTGTTGTCTATGTCAAAGATACATAGAATCATGGGATGGTGGGAGTTGTAGTCTGTGCTGCAGGTTGAGTGCGGGCCTCGTGCTGTCATGTCTGCTCTCAGTCCGGATTTCCTATCTGGTGCTTTTTCCAGGAGATTTTCTGAGCAGAAATTCCCTGTGCTCGTTGTATTTGTGAGAGGAAGTGCGAGGAGTCAGATTCGGGAGCGTGCTGTTCGCCGTCTCATCTTGCTTCTTTTCTCCACATCTGTGAGCAGCATCTTCTCCTTTGCTCATACTTGTCTCTTGAACTGAAGATTCTTGATATTTTTGGGTTGATGACCCATTGAAAACAAACACTCAGCTGTGCCTGTATGGATCAATCAGAACGAGATATTGAAATGTGAAAAAAAATGAAAAGTCTGAGCTGTGACCCCCCCGTCCTCTGCTCTGGCTACTCTGCTCTGGCTCCTCTGCTTTGGCTCCTCCGTCTGCTCCTCCGTCCTCTGCTTCGGCTCCTCCGTCCTCTGCTTCGGCTCCTCCGTCCTCTGCTCCGGCTCCTCCGTCCTCTGCTCCGGCTCCTCTTTCCTCTGCTCCGGCTCCTCCGTCCTCTGCTCTGGCTCCTCCGTCCTCTGCTCTGGCTTCTCTGCTCCTCCGTCCTCTGCTCCTGCTCCTCCGTGTTCTGCTCTCTCCGTCCTCTGCTCTCCTCCTGCTCTGCTCTCTCTGTCCTCTGCTTCGGCTCCTCCCCCCCTCCGTCCTTGCTCTGGCTCCTCTGCTCCTCGTCCTCTGCTCCGGCTCCTCTGCTCCCGCTACTTCGTCCTCGGCTCCGGCTCCAACGTCCTCTGTTCCGGCTCTTCCGCTGCTTCGTCCTCTGCTCTCCTCCGTCCTCTGCTCTCCTCCGTCCTCTGCTCTCCTCCGTCCTCTGCTCTCCTCCGTCCTCTGCTGTCCTCGTCCTCTGCTCTCCTCCGTGCTCTGCTTCGGCTCCTCCGTCCTCTGCTCCGGCTCCTCCGTCCTCTGCTCCGGCTCCTCCGTCCTCTGCTCCGGCTCCTCCGTCTTCTGCTCCGGCTCCTGCGCTCCTCCGTCCTCTGCTCCGGCTCCTCTTCTCCGTCCTCTGCTCTGGCTCCTCTGTCCTCTGCTCCGGCTCCTCCATGCTCTGATCTCCTCCGTCCTCTGCTCCGGTTCCTCCCCTCCTCCGTCCTCCGCTCCGGCTACTCCACTCCTCCTCTGCTCCTGCTCTTCCTCTCCTCCGTCCTCTGCTCCGGCTCCTCTTCTTCTCCGTCCTCTGCTTTGGCTCCTCTGTCCTCTGCTCCGGCTCCTCCGTGCTCTGATCTCCTCCGTCCTCTGCTCCGGTTCCTCCCCTCCTCCGTCCTCCGCTCTGGCTACTCCACTCCTCCTCTGCTCCTGCTCTTCCGCTCCTCTGTCCTCTGCTCCGGCTCCTCCGTTCCTCTGCTCCGGCTCCTCTGTGCTTTGCTCTCCTCTGTGCTCTGCTCTCCTCTGTGCTCTGCTCTCCTCTGTGCTCTGCTCTCCTCTGTGCTCTGCCTCCTCCGTACTCTGCTCCTCCTCTGTCCTCTGCTCCTCTGTCCTCTGCTCCTGCTCCTCCGTCTGTTCTCTGCCCTCCGTCCTGTTCTCCTGCCCCTCCGTCTGTGCTCCTGCCCTCCGTCCTGTGCTCCTGCCCTCCGTCCTGTGCTCCTGCCCTCCGTCCTGTGCTCCTGCCCCTCCGTCCTGTGCTCTGCCCTCCGTCCTGTGCTCCTGCCCTCCGTCCTGTGCTCCTGCTCCTCCGTCCTGTGCTCCTGCCCTCCGTCCTGTGCTCCTGCTCCTCCGTCCTGTGCTCCTGCTCCTCCGTCCTGTGCTCCTGCTCCTCCGTCCTGTGCTCTGCTCCTCCGTCCTGTGCTCCTGCTCCTCCGTCCTGTGCTCCTGCTCCTCCGTCCTGTGCTCCTGCTCCTCCGTCCTGTGCTCCTGCTCCTCCGTCCTGTGCTCCTGCTCCTCCGTCCTGTGCTCCTGCTCCTCCGTCCTGTGCTCCTGCTCCTCCGTCCTGTGCTCCTGCTCCTCCGTCCTGTGCTCCTGCTCCTCCGTCCTGTGCTCCTGCTCCTCCGTCCTGTGCTCCCGCTCCTCCGTCCTGTGCTCCCGCTCCTCCGTCCTGTGCTCCGCTCCTCGTCCTGTGCTCCCGCTCCTCCGTCCTGTGCTCCCGCTCCTCCGTCCTGTGCTCCCGCTCCTCCGTCCTGTGCTCCGCTCCTCCGTCCTGTGCTCCCGCTCCTCCGTCCTGTGCTCCCGCTCCTCCGTCTGTGCTCCCGCTCCTCCGTCCTGTGCTCCGGCTCCTCTGCTCCGACTCCTCCACTGCTGCTCCTCCACTCTTCCGCTCCTCCATCCTTTGCTCTGGCTCCTCTGCTCCGGCTCCTCTCTCCTCCGCGCCGGCTCCTCTGCTCCGACTTCAACTCCTCCGATCCTCTGCTCCGGCTGCTCTGCTCCGGCTGTTCCGCTCCTCTGCTCCGGCTCCTCTGCTTCGGCTGTTCCGCTCCGCTGCTCCGGATCCTCCGTCCTCTGCTCTGGCTCCTCCGTCCTCTGCTCCGGCTCCAGCTCCTCTGCCCTGGCTCCTCCGCTCCGGGTCCTCCGTCCTCTGCTCTGGATCCTCTGTCTCCGGCCTCCTGTTTCACTATTTCTTGTTCTCTAGCGACAAAACCCAAAGGAAATGATAAACTCCCAGGGGGTGACTGGAGGAAACCTGCACCATTGCCGTCTTCGGGGGCGCTCACAATGGACCGATTGGGAAAAATTGCTGTGGAGATGGATGCGGAATAGTGATGAGCGAACGTGCTTGGATGATATGTTTTGTGGCTGTTACAGAGACAACACATGCTGGAATTACCTAACAAACAGGCTGTCTAATAGCAACGAGACATGCAGCCGCGGGGACTCGAGCATAGTATCCGAGCACGTTCGCTTCTCTATTATGCGTACCATTATCACTTATCATCAGCTTAGTTACAGCAGAACCGCAGACAGCATCACACATAATAGAATTAGATACACTGCTTGGCACACAGTATCACACAGGAGAGGATTAGATATAGCCGTTAGTATCACACATGTCTGGTGCTCAGGACAGGTATCTGATATGTATGGTGAGGTCAGTGTCAGGATAGTCCCTCCTGTACAGATGCATGAGTAGATTTCCTAGGTGCTTTCTCCCTTTGGACTTCTCATCTGACCAAAGTTCTGTCTGCAGCTTCAAAGTTTTCTGTAAACTGCTGCCCAGGTGAATCCTGGGAAATGTGGTGACTGCACACATACAGGAGGGATGGAGCGATGCTCCCCAGCAGGAGACGACTCTGCTCCAAGTTCTGCAGCGCTGGCACCATGCAATTATTACGGAGTTGATTAAGCGTCTAAACTTCCAATTGTGTAATGTGACAAAGAAAATAGTCACACAGCTTTGTATACTGTCACTGACACTTAACTCCTCACCTGCCAGATAGCAGAGCTTACACTGAACTACTGTGCCATCATCTGCTGCCTGATGAGGAGATGCACATTCCCAGTGATATCACCTCTGACCTCTGGTGATGGATAGGCGGCATTCTCAGTGATGTCACCGCTGATCTCTAGTGATGGATAGGAGGTATTCTCAGTGATGTCACCGCTGATCTCTAGTGATGGATAGGAGGCATTCTCAGTGATGTCACTACTGATCTCTAGTGATGGATAGGAGGCATTCTCAGTGATGTCACGCTGATCTCTAGTGATGGATAGGAGGCATTCTCAGTGATGTCACGCTGATCTCTAGTGATGGATAGGAGGCATTCTCAGTGATGTCACCGCTGATCTCTAGTGATGGATAGGAGGCATTCTCAGTGATGTCACCGCTGATCTCTAGTGATGGATAGAAGGCATTCTCAGTGATGTCACCTCTGATCTCTAGTGATGGATAGGCGGCATTCTCAGTGATGTCACCGCTGATCTCTAGTGATGGATAGGAGGCATTCTCAGTGATGTCACCTGATCTCTAGTGATAGATAGGAGGCATTCTCAGTGATGTCACTGCTGATCTCTAGTGATGAATAGGAGGCATTCTCAGTGATGTCACCGCTGATCTCTAGTGATAGATAGGAGGCATTCTCAGTGATGTCACCACTGTTCTCTAGTGATGGATAGGAGGCATTCTCAGTGATGTCACTGCTGATATCTAGTGATGGATAGGAGGCATTCTCAGTGATGTCACCGCTGATCTCTAGTGATGGATAGGAGACATTCTCCGTGATGTCACCGCTGATCTCTAGTGATGGATAGGAGACATTCTCAGTGATGTCACCGCTGATCTCTAGTGATGGATAGGAGGCATTCTCAGTGATGTCACCTGATCTCTAGTGATGGATAGGAGGCATTGTCAGTGATGTCACTGCTGATCTCTAGTGATGGATAGGAGGCATTCTCGTGATGTCACCCTGATATCTAGTGATGGATAGGAGACATTCTCAGTGATGTCACCCTGATCTCTAGTGATGGATAGGAGGCATTCTCAGTGATGTCACTGCTGCTCTCTAGTGATGTATAGGAGGCATTCTCCAGTGATGTCACTCTGATATCTAGTGATGGATAGGAGACATTCTCAGTGATGTCACTGCTGATATCTAGTGATGGATAGGAGACATTCTCAGTGATGTCACTGCTGATATCTAATGATGGATAGGAGGACATTCTCAGTGATGTCACGCTGATCTCTAGTGATGGATAGGAGGCATTCTCAGTGATGTCACTGCTGATATCTAGTGATGGATAGGAGGACATTCTCAGTGATGTCACTGCTGATATCTAGTGATGGATAGGAGGCATTCTCAGTGATGTCACTGCTGATCTCTAGTGATGGATAGGTGGCATTCTCAGTGATGTCACGCTGATCTCTAGTGATGGATAGGAGGCATTCTCAGTGATGTCACTGCTGATCTCTAGTGATGGATAGGAGGCATTCTCAGTGATGTCACCGCTGATCTCTAGTGATGGATAGGAGGCATTCTCAGTGATGTCACGGCTGATGGTACGTCCCATAGTTCCAATGGCCAGTTATTATGTAGGATAATAAAAGTAGAAATGTTTTCAGTCTTTTCCATGCATCCGGTGATCAGTGATGATTTGGGTCATCCAGGCTCCGGCCGCTTCCCATGTACAGGACAAGAATTTATTTTCCGGAAGGACAATCATCATTTGCTTTCCATTGTGCAGTGACCGGGATATAATGGTGGGATATGATGTATCTGTAGGGACCGGCTGGTGACGCAGGGACATTGTATCCTTCCAGTGTGGGGAGGATGCGCTGCGTCCTGACTCCATACAGTCCCACTTCCTGCCTTCGCTACGGAGCCTATAAACGCCAGTTGTTAGGGGAAGCTTGTTTGTTGCTTAGCAACCCTGGCGAGGAAAAATAGATTTCCCTTCACCGCTGCTGGGAGGATTTGCAGTAACTGAGGGTTTGCTGGGAATTGCAGATTACATTACTACAGTTCACCCCACCTGTTCAGTCATGGCCAAAAGTTTTGAGAATGGCACAAATATTAATTTTTACAAAGTCTACTGCTTCACTTTTTCTAATGGCAATTTGCATATACTCCAGAATGTTATAAAGAGTGATCAGCTTAACAGCAATTACTTGCAAAGTCAATATTTGGCTAGAAAATGAACTTTATCCCCCAAAACACATTTCAACATCATTGCAGCCCTAGCCTTAAAAGGACCAGCTAACCTCTTTTCAGTGATTGCTCCATTAACACAGGTGTGGGTGTTGATGAGGACATGGCTGGAGATCAATCTGTCATGATTAAGTAAGAATGACACCACTGGACACTTTAAAAGGAGGCTGGTGCTTGGCATCATTGTTTCTCTTCTGTTAACCATGGTTATCTCTAAAGAAACACGTGCAGTCATCATTGCAATGCACAAAAATGGCCTAACAGGGAAGAGTATCGCAGCTAGAAAGATTGCACCTCAGTCAACAATCTATCGCATCATCAAGAACTTCAAGGAGAGAGGTTCCATTGTTGCCAAAAAGGCTTCAGGGCGCCCAAGAAAGACCAGCAAGCGCCAGGACCGTCCTTAAAAGTGTTTCAGCTGCGGGATCGGGCTACCAGCAGTGCAGAGCTTGCTCAGGAATGGCAGCAGGCAGGTGTGAGTGCATCTGCACGCACTGTGAGGCGGAGACTCTGGAGCAAGGCCTGGTCTCAAGGAGGGCAGCAAAGAAGCCACTTCTCTCCAGAAAAAACATCATGGACAGACTGATATTCTGCAAAAGGTACAGGCAGTGGACTGCTGAGGACTGGGGTAAAGTTATTTTCTCTGATGAATCCCCTTTTCGATTGTTTGGGACATCAGGAAAACGCCTCATTCGGAGAAACAAGGTGAGCGCTACCACCAGTCTTGTCTCATGCCAACTGTTAAGCATCCTGAAACCATTCATGTGTGGGGTTGCTTCTCAGCCAAGGGAATCGGCTCTCTCACAGTCTTGCCTAAAAACACAGCCATGAATAAAGAATGGTACCAGAATGTCCTCCAAGAGCAACTTCTCCCAACCCTCCAAGAGCAGTTTGGCGATCAACAATGCCTTTTTCAGCATGATGGAGCACCTTGCCATAAAGCAAAGGTGATAACTAAATGGCTCAGGGAACAAAACATAGAGATTTTGGGTCCATGGCCTGGAAACTCCCCAGATCTTAATCCCATTGAGAACTTGTGGTCAATCATCAAGAGACGGGTGGACAAACAAAAACCTAAAAATTCTGACAAAATGAAACCATTGATTGTGCAAGAATAGACTGCAATCAGTCAGGATTTGGTCCAGAAGTTGATTGAGAGCATGCCAGGGAGAATTGCAGAGGTCCTGAAGAAGAAGGGTCAACACTGCAAATATTGACTTGCTGCATTAACTCATTCTTACTGTCAATATAAGCTTTTGTTACTCATATGTTTGCAATTCTTATATTTCTGTCTGTGATAAAAACATCTGTCAAACACACATAAAAACCAGAGAGCAGCAGATCATGTGAAAATATAATATTTGTGTCATTCTCAAAACTTTTGGCCATGACTGTAATATTTATTTCTGTCTGTAAGGGCCCCGTCTCTCATAGCGAGATCGCTGCTAAACAGCGATCTCAGCAGCGATCTCGCTATGTCTGACACGTCCCAGCGATCAGGCCCCTGCTGTGATTCGCTGGTCGTGTCAAAAATGCCTGGACTTTTTTTTGATCGCTGGTCTCCCGCTGGCCAGCACGCATCGCTGCGTGTGACAGGCAGGAGACCAGCGATCAGCTGGTAACCAAGGTACACTTCGGGTTTCCAGGCGCGGGGCTGTGCCTGGAAACCCGATGTGTACGTTGGATACCAGCGCGCTGCTGCAGGGGAGATGGAAGCAGACGAGGGACTCGTGCGAGCGCCTGGGGCGACCTCTGCACTGTTTCCCCAAGACCTGGGGAAATGGGGCATTTGCCAAGGATTCTGGTACAAATATTTGTGTTTTAATATATTGTAGAATTGTGATTTTATTTTATTTTTTTTGCACCGTCCAATCCATCCACCATGCTGTGCACTGCAGGATAATCGTAAACACTCTTTTGCTATAGAGTGGTCCCATAGTGATTTTCAAGTACCGTAATAATAATTAATTTCTCTACGTGGAGGGGCGAACCCCAAATTTTTATTTTAAACGAGTTGGCCCATCATAATAATTATCGCCTATCCACAGGGGCCGACCTCTGAGAATCTCACTGATCCCCAAACTGTGTGTATGATTCCCATAGATCAGAGTCGTGCATTCCAGTGGGTACATTCTGGGGATCAGAGGGGATTCCAGCTGTCGGACCCCAGCTTACTTATTCTGTGGTTGTTGGGGTCCAGGGCTTAGGCATCCATTCTTTGCAGCAATACTCTACTTTGGCTTGTAGAGGGGGTCCCTAGTTGGGGTCCTGGAATATTTCAGGATAGGTGTTTTTACCAGAAAACCAGTGTGATGGTTTGGTTTTTAGGAGAACGCACCAGTCCTTCACATTGGATCACGGCGGAGACCTACGGAGCTCTGTAACACTGTGCTGTGCATCGGGGGCTGTAGTAATAGCTGTCAGGGTAATGCAGTAGAAAGGCTGATAATTGACAGTAAGGAGGTCGCACGCAGCAATTCCTGGTGATAGTTGTCTGTCCACCATCCATCTCCTATGTAGTGACTGCAGCTCTTTTATCATCCATCCGCTAAACTCATTACTTCCCAGTGCAGCCATCGCCGGCTGTGGATTCAAGGCTGCCGCCTCGCTGACTGTTCGCCCTCCGCTCACTAATGCCTTCTCCTATACTTTGTTCTCTTAAAAGCCTCCAAAACAGGATTAATAGCGTGGTCTGATTAGCGGGGCGTCTTGGGTTCAGGCAGCCGAGGCGTCTTGGGTTCAGGCAGCCGAGGCGTCTTGGGTTCAGGCAGCCGAGGCGTCTTGGGTTCAGGCAGCCTAGGCGTCTGTGGGTTCGGGCAGCCGGGCGTCTTGGGTTCGGGCAGCCGGGCGTCTTGGGTTCGGGCAGCCGGGGCGTCTTGGGTTCGGGCAGCCGGGGCGTCTTGGGTTCGGGCAGCCGGGGCGTCTTGGGTTCGGGCAGCCGGGGCGTCTTGGGTTCGGGCAGCGGGGCGTCTTGGGTTCGGGCAGCCGGGGCGTCTTGGGTTCGGGCAGCCGGGGCGTCTTGGGTTCGGGCAGCCGGGGCGTCTTGGGTTCGGGCAGCCGGGGCGTCTTGGGTTCGGGCAGCCGGGGCGTCTTGGGTTCGGGCAGCCGGGGCGTCTTGGGTTCGGGCACCGGGGCGTCTTGGGTTCGGGCATCCGAGGCGTCTTGTGTTCGGGCACCGAGGCGTCTTGGTGTTCGGGCAGCCGAGGCGTCTTGTGTTCGGGCAGCCGAGGCGTCTTGTGTTCGGGCAGCCAGGCGTTTGGTTCGGGGCATCTTGGGTTCGGGCAGCCGGGGCGTCTTGGCATTGGATAACCGGTTTTCGTACCAGACAGTATCCATTGTGAGAGGATTAAGATATACAAACTGAATTGCTCTTTATCAATGCTGTGTGTATTGTCATGAAATGAAGGAGCATGACATAATTGGGGATGCAGTTGTGGAGTATCCCACGCTCCAGCTTAGATACAGTAGCAGTTGTGTCGCTGTGTAGGTACAGATACATTAGTGAAACGTTCTCCTGTGATGGAGGATTACGTAACCGGACAGATGGCGCTCCTGGATACCTGCATGCTTCCGCTAGTTGCTGGATTCCTCCGGATACCTGCATATTAGTGCTGCCTGCATTGTGAGCTGCTCTGAAAGCCTCTGAAGATGATGGATTGGGACTGGAGTACAGATACGAATCCTCAGGAGAGATCTTCCCTTTCTCTTGTGAATGGCGCAGAAATGATGGAAATTACCGGCCGCCCGGCTGTACAAGTCTCTGTGTGGGAGATCATCTCGTAGAGGTCATTTGCAAATTAGAAATTCCCGGATGGTGTCAGAGAAGCGAAGTATTCAGAGGATGTTCATTCATACGTTACATTGTGTCCACTGTATATTCTCTGTGCCCGCAGGCGTGAAACCCAGACGTATACATGTATATACACTCTGAGAATGAGGTCATTACATTTTGCGTTTTCCCAAAATCCTACACCTGTTCAACAGATTGTTTAGTATTTCTCAGCATCATTTACTGTAATGCCTCTGACCTGCAGTACCAGACTCAACCATGAGGACGGGTGGCACTGTTTTTCAAAGATGGCAACCATGTTTTTCTAATCTGTTATGATTTGGTAGCTGAGGAGAGTAGGCAAAAACGGCAATACACCAGAGAGGTTGGAATCTACTGGATTGCAGTACCCTGACTAACCACCACAACTAAAGGCAGCCGTGGAGCGTTCCTACGTTGGTCCTAGAACGCCTCGTCACAGCCTGAGAGGTTAACTACACCTAAAGATAGAAAGAGGAAAGCTATCTGCGCCGGAGCAGATCCCCAAAGAACATAGGAAGCCCCCAAACATGTAATGGCGGCTAGACAAGAGGAAACACAGACACAGACAGAAAATAGTATGAGCAAACGCTGGGGCCCAATCTGCCTAGACAGAAAAGGATAGGAAGGACACTTACTGCAATCCAAAAAACCCTAAAAAATACCAACTCTACTAATTGCAAAAACACCTGAGATCACACGACCTCTACCACCTAAATTAGTTCTCTGGTGTAACAAAACTAAGCCGCAGCCACTGAAAAAACTGGAAAAGGCAAAAGAACAAATAACAGAGGCTCAGATAAACTGAGAGGAGCACAAGCCCCCGGAGGGGACCTGGCTGACCTCCACAGAAGTGCAGGGAACAATGCAAAAAGCAAGCACAAAAAAAACAGAAAATATCTTATCTGAGAGCAGGAGAAGAGGCAAGACTCAGCAAGCTTCCAAGTGAACCAGGAACCACAGTTGAGACAAGAACAATTGATCACCGGCAACCATGATGGGAGGGAACCTCCCTTATATAAGACCAGTCTGTAACTCCTGATTGCCAATCATCATTGAATGGTTCAGTACTGTTTGTAACCACCAGAGGGAGCTTCTGCTCAGAATTCATTTCTAACACATTCACAACAGTACCCCCCCCCCTTGAGGGGGTCACCGAACCCTCATTTGGGCAACCAGGTCGGTCAGGATGAGCTCTGTGATACGCACGGATCAGTCTCCTAGCATGGATGTCCGAAGCAAACACCCAAGAATTGTCCTCCTGACCATAACCTCTCCACTTAACCAAATACTGGAGTTTTCGTCTAGAAAAACGAGAATCCAATATTTTCTCAACCACATACTCCTGATTGCCCTCAACCAAAACAGGGTCAGGAGGCGCAGCCATAGGAACCACTGGCTCGACAAACCTCTTCAATAAGGACTTGTGGAACACGTTATGGATCTTAAATGTCCTTGGAAGAAGTAAAGGAAAGGAAACAGGATTAAGAATCTCCATGATCTTATAAGGTCCAATGAACCTAGGCTTAAACTTAGGAGATGTAACTCTCATAGGGATATTTCTTGAGGACAACCAGACCAAGTCCCCCACTTTAAACCGAGGACCATCAGTCCTATGCCGGTTGGCAAAACGCTGGGCCCTATCCTGAGAGAGGGACAACCTCTCCACTACCTGGTCCCAAATCTGCTGCATACGCTCCACAACAGAGTCAACACCTGGACAGACAGAAGCCTCCGTCTGTCCCGAAGAAAATCGAGGGTGAAACCCAAAATTGCAGAAAAATGGAGACATCAAAGTGGCAGAGCTAGCCCTGTTATTAAGAGCAAACTCAGCCAAAGGCAAAAAAGAGACCCAGTCATCTTGATCAGCAGACACAAAGCATCTCAGATAAGTCTCCAATGTCTGGTTTGTTCTCTCAGTTTGTCCATTGGTCTGAGGATGAAAAGCCGAGGAGAAAGACAATTGAACACCAAGTTTAGAACAAAAAGTCCTCCAAAATCTGGAAACAAACTGGACTCCTCTGTCAGACACGATGTTCTCAGGAATGCCGTGTAACCGAACCACGTGCTGAAGGAACAAAGGCACCAATTCGGAGGAGGAAGGCAACTTAGGCAATGGCACAAGATGTATCATCTTGGAAAACCTATCACAAATCACCCAGATAACGGTCATTCTCTGAGAAACAGGGAGGTCGGAAATGAAATCCATAGAGATATGGGTCCATGGTCTCTTGGGCACAGGCAATGGCATCAACAAACCACTAGAGCGAGAGCAAGGCTTGGAGCGAGAGCAAGTCCCGCAGGACTGCACAAATTCCCTGACGTCACGAGACAAAGTAGGCCACCAAAAGGACCGACTAACCAAGTCTCTGGTACCAAAAATTCCGGGATGACCGGCCAACGCGGAACAATGAATCTCAGACATCACACACTTTTTCCACCGGTCTGGGACAAACCATTTCCCAATAGGGCAGCGCTCGGGTTTATCCTCCTGACACCCTTCCAGAGCCAGTTTCAAATTGGGCGAGATGGCGGAAAGAACTACACCCTCTTTCAAAATAACAGCAGGATCAGATAACTCAGGAGAGTCCGCAAGGAAACTCCTCGAGAGGGCATCCGCCTTAACATTCTTAGTGCCAGGAAGAAAGGAAACCACAAAATTAAAACGTGTGAAAAACAAGGCCCACCTGGCCTGTCTAGGATTAAGTCGCTTGGCTGATTCCAGATAAACCAGATTCTTATGGTCCGTGAGGACCACCACCTGATGTTTGGCTCCCTCCAGCCAATGTCTCCACTCTTCAAAAGCCCACTTCATGGCCAATAACTCCCGATTACCCACGTCATAATTACGTTCAGTTGGAGAAAATTTTCGAGAGAAAAAGGCACAAGGGTTACTTTTAGAGGTCTCTGGATCTCTTTGGGACAAAACGGCACCTGCCCCAATTTCAGAGGCATCAACCTCCACCTGAAATGGCAGAGAAACATCAGGCTGCCGTAGAACAGGAGCAGAAGTGTGTTATGAACTGCTACAAGCACTAAGGAAAGATGGGAACTCTGTCCCTACAATAGGACTGAGCTTGATCCCTACGATGTAACGGGGAACCTGATCCTGCGACCAGACCCGCTAAAGTCCTCAGCTAGTCTGAACGAAGACCTATAGTTGCGAGGAAGGAATCCCTACAAGATCTAGGGACTGGGAGAAAAGGTGGACACCTCCTAACAGAAATTGTAGCAGGGAAAATTAAACAGAAAACAAATTACTACGAGATCCTAAGATTAAGCAAAACTGACAGAGTAATTCACCTAAGCACCCGGCTAGCTTAAGAGTAGATAATACAATGAAGTCCAGCAAAGCCAGAAGGGCGGAGCCAGACTAAATAGGAAAAAAGGTCATGTGACCAGCAAACTGAAACAAAATCTAACAAGAGGGTTCTAACAAAGTGAATCTCTGCTTAAGTTCCTGAAACGCAGAGACTGCCTCAGGAGGCCAATTCACCACATCAGAACCCTTTTTGGTCAAATCAGTCAATGGTTTAACAATAACAGAGAAATTACCAATAAATTTACGATAAAAATTGGCAAAACCCAAGAATCTCTGAAGAGCCTTTAATGAAGTAGGTTGGTTGGACCCAATCACAGATGGCCTGAACCTTGACCGGGTCCATTTCAATAACAGATGGGGACAAAATGAATCCCAGAAATGAGATCCTCTGTACGCCAAAAAGACACTTTGATCCCTTCACATACAGAGCATTCTCTCTCAAAATCTGGAACACAGTCCGAACATGTTTCACATGAGAGTCCCAGTCATTGGAAAAAATCAAGATATCATCCAAATAAACAATCAGAAATTTATCCACAAAATCCCTGAAAATGTCATTCATGAAGGACTGGAAGACGGAAGGAGCATTAGTGAGCCCAAAGGGCATCACTAGGTACTCAAAATGCCCCTCTGGGGTATTAAACGCCGTCTTCCATTCATCCCCGTGCTTAATGCGAATACGGTTATATGCTCCCCTGAGGTCAAGCTTGGTAAACTAAGTAGCACTTTTCACCCTGGAAAACAGGTCAGAAAGCAAGGGTAACGGATATTGATATTTCACAGTGATATTGTTCAAGAGACGATAATCAATACACGGCCTTAATGAACCATCCTTTTTGGCCACAAAGAATAAACCGGCACCCAAGGGTGAAGAAGATGGTCTGATATGACCCTTCTCCAATGACTCCTTGATATAAGACCGCATAGCGTCATGTTCAGGTATAGACAAGTTAAAAAGGCGACCTTTAGGGAATTTACTACCAGGCACTAATTCAATAGCGCAGTCATAGCTCCTGTGGGGGGCAAGGAGGCAGATTTACTTTCGCTAAACACATCAGAAAAATCAGTCAAAAAGTCAGGAACATCCTGAGCCTGGGGAGAGGCAGAAAAAACAGGAGTGTTGGCATTAACACATTGGCAGCCCCAACTGGTTACAGACACAGATTTCCAATCCAAAACAGGATTATGAGACTGTAACCAAGGGAAACCTAGTACAATAATGTCATGCAGATTATACAGCACCAAAAATTTGCAACTCTCCTGATGATCAGGTTCAACCCTCATTATCACCTGAGTAGAGAACTGGGGTTTATTCTCAGCCAAAGGGGTAGAATCAATCCCCAGTAGGGGAATAGACTTCCGTAGGGGTATCAAGGGAAACCCACAACGTTTAGCAAAATCAAAATCCATCAGGTTAATAGCTGCTCCCGAATCAACAAAAGCCTGAGCAGAAAATGTGGACAGGGAGCAAATCAGGGTAACAGTCAACAGAAATTTAGTCTGAACACTACCCAAGACAACTGAGCGTTCAAAACGTCTTCCCCGCTTAGGGCAGACTGAAATAGCATGAGAGGCGTCACCACAGTAGAAACATAACCCATTGCGTTTTCGAAACTCATGACGCTGTGCCCCAGAAGCCACTCTATCACACTGCATGGGTTCAGAAGCTGGTTCACAAGGCAACACTATTCCACGCATACCTCTACGCTCACGCAAGCGTCTGTCAATTTGAATCGCTAATGACATAGAATCATTGAGACCAGAGGGAGCAGGGAAACCCACCATAACATCTTTTACTTTCTCTGACAGACCCTTCCGAAAAAGGGCTGCCAAAGCATCATCATTCCATTTGGTCAGGACTGCCCACTTTCGGAATTTCTGACAGTACAACTCAGCGTCCTCAAGCCCCTGATTTAATGCCAACAAGGTTTTTTTAGCTTGATCAGTGACATTAGGTTCATCGTACAATAACCCCAGAGCCAGAAAAAATGCATCAACATTGCTCAAAACAGGGTCCCCAGGTGTCAGGGAAAAAGCCCAATCCTGAGGATCGCCGCGCAGGAGAGAGATGACAATTTGAACCTGCTGTGCTGCGTTCCCTGAGGACTTAGGTTTTAAGGCAAAAACAACTTACAGTTATTTTTGAAATTCAGAAATTTAGCTCGATCCCCCAAAAATAAATCTGGCATGGGGATCCTAGGTTCCACAACCGGCAACCCTGCAAGATAGGTAGCAATACTCCGAACTTCAGTGGCAAGCTGATCCACACGGCCAGAAAACTGTGCAAACTCCAGTGACAGGAAAAAAAAAAATCCTCCTCAGCACCCAGAGAAAAAGAGGGAAAAAATGCAACAAACAGAGAAAAAAAAAAAAAAATTCTGACAACTTTCCTTTTTCCTTTTACTATTTTTCCCTTCTGTTGAGTACCATATAATTTTCAGTTTGGCCGGTGATACTGTTATGATTTGGTAGCTGAGGAGAGTAGGCAAAAACGGCAATACACCAGAGAGGTTGGAATCTACTTGATTGCAGTACCCTGACTAACCACCACAACTAAAGGCAGCCGTGGAGCGTACCTACGTTGGTCCTAGACGCCTCGTCACAGCCTGAGAGGTTAACTACACTTAAAGATAGAAAGAGGAAAGCTATCTGCCCCGGAGCAGATCCCCAAAGAACATAGGAAGGCCCCAAACATGTAATGGCGGTTAGACAAGAGACAGACACAGACAGAAAATAGTATGAGCAAACGTTGGGGCCCAATCTTCCTTGACAGAAAAGGATAGGAAGGACACTTATTGCAATCCAAAAAAACCCTAAAAAATGCCAACTCTACTAATTGCAAAAACACCTGAGATCACACGACCTCTACCACCTAAATTAGTTCTCTGGTGTAACAAAACTAAGCCGCAGCCACTGAAAAAACTGGAGAAGGCAAATGAACAAATAACAGTGGCTCACAAAAACTGAGAGGAGCACAAGCCCCCGGAGGGGACCTGGCTGACCTCCACAGAAGTGCAGGGAACAATGCAAAAAGCAAGCACAAAAAAACAGAAAATATCTTATCTGAGAGCAGGAGAAGAGGCAAGACTCAGCAAGCTTCCAAGTGAACCAGGAACCACAGTTGAGACAAGAACAATTGATCACCGGCAACCATGATGGGAGGGAACCTCCCTTATATAAGACCAGTCTGTAACTCCTGATTGCCAATCATCATTGAATGGTTCAGTACTGTTTGTAACCACCAGAGGGAGCTTCTGCTCAGAATTCATTTCTAACACATTCACAACACTAATCCTGTGTAATTCTATTAAAGGGTTTTTTTTTGTGGTCAATATTTGCCCAAAAGTAGGGAATGGTATTATAAAATGATCCACTACTTATTGATTACCTCTCCCGTCACCCCAGCTCTTTTTGGTCCCTGGTGGTCCTACAGCTAGTCACATGCCGCTGCAGTGATGTTTTCATGTACAGCAAGTGATTGATTGGCTGACATGGTCACATGATTGATGGATGGGGCACCATTGCTTCTGGATCGGCAGGGGACCCGACAGGTAAAAAGGGGTGGCCTAATTTATGATTTTGTATAATTCGCTAATTTTGTAAATCCAAGAAAATGTTTTAAAGCTCACTTGTCATTTCAGGTGACTGATATGAATAAGTCGTCCTATGTGTGTACATGAGGAACAACTGGATTTTTGCCTACTATATGATCTGCACCTTGTATTTTTTCACCTTTTTACTTCCCCATCTCAAACTTTCAAATGTCCCTGAGCTAGTGTGTGGAGACTAGCTGCAATGATATCTACCGTACACAGACATGAGAGATTCCTGTTTTCCTGTCTCTATGTAGCACATGTTTAGAAACAGCATGGAGGATGTTACACAGCAGTACTGAGCAACATAGCTGTGAATCCAGCTCTGAAGTGAGATAAAACACTAGCATGGAGGACATTATACAGTAGCACTGAGCAGAGTAGCTGCGAATGCAGCTCTGAGGTGAGATAAATACTAACTGTAACATGATAAACATTTTTTTCTTCATCTGAGTACTCAGAACTTCCACAGAGCTGCATGAATCCTAATCGTTATCATCCGATGTATGAATGTGGTCTCTCTGGTGTTCAGGCGCCCCTACACGGTGACTGGTCAGCACAATCTGTGTATATAGCGAGATTTAGTACAGAGGAAATATCTTGTGTCTGCAGAGTCAGATTTAACATCGGTGATCAGGACATCGTTATTAGAGAACATTATGGATTCGTTATATCTGCTTTATATCCTCAAATCCAGGTTAAGTCCTTCACTGGGACCGAGGCCATGGTTTCAGCTGAGCATTGTATCATATCATTCCCACGTGTGTGTCACCTCGCTTACATTGTCCTGCAGTGTTTTTTTATGCAGTTTTGCTTTTTTTTAATTATTATTATACATTTTTATAGCGCCATTTATTCCATGGCGCTTTATGTGTGTAAGGGGCAAATATAGACAAGTACAATAAATATGAGCAAAACAAGGCACACACAAGTACAGGAGGAGAGAGGACCGTGCCCACAAGGGCTCACAGTCTACAGGGGATGGGTGAGGATACACAAGGAAAGGGTAGAGCTGGTCGTGCGGCAGTTCAGTAGACTGAGGATCACTGCTGGTTGTGGGTCTTCAGGTTCTTTTTGAAGGTTTCCGTGGTAGGGGAAAGTCTGATGTGTTGGGGTGGAGAGTTCCAGAGTATGGGGGAAGCACGGGAGAAGTCTTGTATGTGATTGTGGTAAGAAGAGATGAGAGGGGAGTAGAGAAGGAGATCTTGAGAGGATCGAAGGTTTCGTGTAGGTAAGTACCGGGAGACGAGGTCACAGATGTATGGAGGAGACAGGTTGTGGATGGCTTAGTATGTCATAGTTAGGGTTTTGAACTGGAATCTCTGGACAATAGGAAGCCAGTGAAGGGCCTGACAGAGAGGAGGAGCCGGGGAATAACTGGGAGACAGGTGGATTAGTCGGGAAGCAGAGTGTAAGACGAATTGGAGTGGTGCTAGAGGGGAGGCCAGAGAGTAGGAGGTTGCAGTAGTTGAGGCGGGAGATAAGGGCATGCACTAATGTTTTGGTGGTTTCATGATCAAGGAATGTACGGATCCGGGAAATGTTTTTGAGTTGGAGTCGGCAGGAGGAGGCAAAGGCTTGGATATGTGGCTTGAAAGAGAGATCAGAGTCAAGGATCACCCCGAGGCATCGAGCATGCGGGACTGGCGAAAGTGAGCTGCCATTGACATTGATGGACAGGTCTGGTGGAGGGGTAGAGTGAGATGGGGGAAAGATGATGAATTTCAGGTTGTTGTAAACATTGCAATAATAATAAATTGGAACTAAAACTTGACAACCAGGAGTAATAGATTGTAGTCGCCTGTCCTAGGTAATAAGTTGCAGGTGTACACAACATTTCTAGTCCAATCATGGCAGCTGTCTCCTAGAAGCAGCGCCACCCATGTGTTTTGGTTGTGTCTGGTATTACTGATCAGAATCACTAAAGTGAATGTTTGACCTGTTATATCACTCAGCACCTGTGGACAGATGTGGTGCTGTTTTGGAAGAAGATTGTCTTGTTTTTTTGCTAGTCCTGTACAAACTTGTTAACCAGTTGAGGTTCAGTTCCCCGCGACTCTACATGTATCTGTTGGGTCTTCTTCGTGTGCTTCGGATTTTGCAAAAATTTTCTGAAGTAGCAACAAAACTTATGGCACATTCCTGTAGGTTCGAGTGACCTGATCTGCTGGTTTATCAGAGGAACTGGGAGGCTGTTAATCTAAGTTATTACTTGCGCAGACATGGTCTAGGCTGTCCACAGATTGTTGCGCTATATGTGATAACAAAGGCAATAAATAGCACTAGAGTTGGGCTTCTTAGAGAGGATGAAACATCTGCAGACCCTAAACCATCTTACACAGATGTTTGTCCAACATCTGTTTGAAGACTTCCATTGAAGGAGAACTCACCACCTCTCATAGCAGCCTGTTCCACTCATTGATCACCATCACTGTCTAAAAGTTTTTTTTCTAATATCTAATCTGTATCTTCTCCTTTTTCCGTTTCATTCCATTGCTTCTCGTGTTTTCATGTGCAAATGAGAATAAGGATGATCCCTCTACACTGACAGCCCTTCAGATATTTGTAGACAGCTATTAGGGTATGTTTCCACGGTCAGGAAACATTCAGTATTTTCTGCGTCCACATGTTACAGCATAGTAAAGGGGATTTGGATTTATGAAATCCCGTCTCCACTATGTGTGCAGGTCCGCATTCGGCAGCCCTGCGTATCCAGACATGCGGCGCGTCTTTCCAGACCGCAGCAGGTCTATTTTTCGTGCGGAGACACTCCGTCTACTCAAGATAAATAACCCTGTCTATGGATAGGATGCGGTGATTCCACATGTGTTCAATGAACACATGCGGTATCACCACGCGTACAATAGGGGGCAGCGCTTTGGGCGGAGCAGGGTTTCCGCTGCATCCAAAGCACTGCCAGTACAACCCGTGGAGACGTACCCTTAAGTCTCCTCTTAGCTTTTTTTTTTTTTTTTTTTTTCAAGCTGAACATTCCCAGATCCTTCATCTGTTCCTCGTAGGACATACTTTGCAGTCCAGTTACCATCCTGGTAGCTCTTCTCTGAACTTGTGCCAGTTTTTCAATGTCTTTTTTTAAAATGTGGTGCCCAGGACTGGACACAGTATTCCAGAAGCTGTCTGAACAAGGAAGAGTAGAGGGTGATAATTACTTCACTTGATCTAGACTCTATGCTTCTCTCAAAACATCCTAGTACTGTGTTTGCCTTTTTTTGCTGCTGCATAACACTGTTGACTCATGTGCAGTCTGTGATCTATTTATATAACCAAGTCTTTCACACTTGCTGTTGCTTGGTTCTATTCCTCCCATTCTGTAGATGTAATTTTTGTTTTTCTTGTCCAGATGTAGAATTTTGCATTTCTCCATGTTAAATACCATTCTATTAGTCACTGTCCATTGTTCCAGCTTATTTAGATCCTTCTGAATCCTTTCTCAGTCTTCTCTAGTGTTAGCTATACCTTCTAGCTTTGCATCGTCTGCAATTTGATTAGTTTACCTTCAGATCCCTTATCTAGATAATTTATAAAAAATATTTAACAGTGGGGCCAGGGCAGAGCCTTGTGGAACCCCACTTGAAACACTCTCCCAATTGGATGTGCAACATCACTGAGTATGATCACTGAGCCAGGTATTAATCCACCTAACTATAACCTTGTCAATCCCATACTTGGTCATTTTTTCAATAAGGATAGTTTGAGATACTTTATCAAATGTTTTGCTGCTGAAGTCGAGATATACTATATATACTGCATTTCCCTGATCCACCCAGTCAGTGATTCCATCGTAGAAGGAAATTAGATTTGTCTGGCATGACTTGTTTGCTACAAACGCATGCTGGCTCTGGTTAATAACTGTATTCTTATCCAAGTTCTTGCATAAATGTTGTTTAATAATTTCTTCAGAGATCTTTCCTGTTATAGAAGTAAGGCTAACTGTCCTGTAATTTTCTGGCTCCTTCTTCTTTCCTTATTTGAAGATAGACAACATTTGCCCTTCTCCAATCATCTGGGACTTCTGTTCTCCATGATTTTTAAAGATTCTGGCTAGTGGTTCTGCAATTTCCTCTAACTCTTTCAGTCACCTGGGATGTAATTTATCTGAACCAGGAGATTTAAATTCATGTAAATTAGCTAAGTGTTCCCTCACCATCTCTCTGTTTATAGATAGTGTGGATTATTTTATTCCTTCGATGGCACCATGAAGATCAGTTGATGTTACAGTTGCTTTCTTAGTGAACACAGGTGCAAAATAGGAGCTAAAAAAAGTTTGGCTACTCAAGCATCATTTTTGGCCACTTCACCCTTTTCATCCTGTAAAAATCCTATAACATCTTTGCCTTTTCTTTTGCTTTTGACATACCTCCAAATCCTTTTTTACTGCTTTTGATCTCACTTGCAAGCCTCACTTACTGGCTTTAGCTCTTCTAAGGGCCCCGTCTCACATAGCGACACACCAGCGATCCCGACAGCGATCAGGATCGCTGGTGTGTCGCTACATGATCGCTGCTGAGCTGCCAAACAGGCAGCGATCAGGACAGTGACACTGTGGGTAACGTCGCCTAGTTACCCGCAGTGTACGTTGGATACCAGCCCGCTGATGCAGGGAGCTGGTAACCAAGGTACACTTCGGGTTTCCAGGCGCTGCTCGGTGCTTGGAAACCCGATGTGTACCTTGGTTACCAGCTCCCCTGCAGCAGCGCGCCGGTATCCAACATACACATCGGGTTTCCAGGCACAGCCCCGCGCCTGGAAACCCGAAGTGTACCTTGGTTACCAGCTGATCGCTTGTCTCCTGCCTGCCACACGCAGCGATGCGTGCTGTCCAGCGGGAGACCAGCGATCAAAAAAATGTCCAGGCGTTTCTGACACGACCAGCGATTCACAGCAGGGGCCTGATTGCTGGTACGTGTCAGACATATATTAGCGAGATCGCTGCTGAGATCGCTGTTTAGCAGCGATTTAGCTAGAGATCTCGCTATGTGAGACGGGGCCCTTACTCTTGCCCTGCTTTCCCTGCAAACAGCATTATATCCTCCTTTAGATATGCTCCCTCTTTATGCTTTATTTTTTCCTTTTTATCAAGTGATTAAGTTCTGTGTTCATCCATCCTGGTCTCTTTAAATGCTTCCAAATCCTCCTCCTTTTCGGGATTGTTACCGATTGTTCAGTAAGAATTTGATTTAGTAAAATCTCACATCCTTCTTGGATATTTCTCTTTTGGAACATCTAGCAATTGGAGCTCTCCTACCCTCTTTCTGAGTCCATTAAAATCTGCCTTTCTGAAGTCCAACCTTAAATCTGAGTCCTCGCAGGTCTTCTTCCTCTAGTTATCTAAAAGTCGAGGATAGCATGATCGCTGCCTCCTAAATTCCCAGCCACCTTTACTTCCTCAACCATTTCCTCCCTGTTGGTAAGAATTAGGTCCAAGATTGCAGATCCTCTTGTTCTTTCTTCTACCTTTTGAAACATAAAGATCTCCGCAAGAGAAGATCACAATTTTCTGGACCCATTACTTTTGCCTGAGAGAGATTCCCAAGAAATACCTGGATAGTTAAAATCTCCCATGATTGCTATGCCGTACTTTTTTTGAGAACAGAGACATCTGATTTAAAAACAGTTCATCCATATCTTCAGTCTGTCCAGGTGACCTATAGTAAACACCTACAATAGTGTCCTTTTTATGTTCTCTCCTTTTATTCTTACTCAAACAGTTTCTACAGAGCTACCAGTCCCTGGAGATTGGATCTCTGTGGAGATATAAGTTTTTCTAACATACAATGCAACAACTCAGGATCTGTAATATAATGTATGTACATAGTGAGTGCAGCTCTGGAGTATAATACAGGCTGTAACTCAAGATATGTACAGGATCAATAATGTGATGTATATACACAGTGACTCCACCAGCAGAACAATGAATGCAGCTCTGAAGTATCACTGATTGTATCAATTCTGCAGCCTGGATAAGCTCTCTAAATATCTCTAATTTTTTCAGGATTTTTAGAGACAATTTTTCAATGAGAAGCCAGCATGAACGATGAAAAGTTAATTTGCCGTGCACGCTTGTGGTTTATTTTGCAGGGTTTATTAGGGGCACTATTGTTGCCCCCTCCTCCCCACATACTGTTTGTTGCTTTCTGTATTAGTTTTGAGAGCGGCTTGGCTCATGTAGCGGAACTAATGTGCCCGTGTGGTAGGAGGCTGCCAGTAAGAGAACAGCTGTCCTTTACACTCCTCACACCGGGCTCCACGTAAAAGTAATAAAAATGGAAATCTGCATTTACGCAGCGTTGTCCGTGTGCGAGCTCCTTGCGAGGAGACGGGCTGTCTTCATGTTCTTGTCACCTGTGGAGCCTCACATGGCAGGAACGGTGTGAATTAACATATCATATCATGTTGATGGCACTGGAGACGATGAGCCCAGAGACCGAGCCTTTATAAATAGATATTTAATCTTTAGTGTGGAGGGGGAACATCTGCTCACATCAGAAATCTGCAGATCAGGCTGCACCTCTGGATCTGACCACAGCAAAGCTGCTGGTGGCAGGAACGGGTTTGTGCCATCGTGATTGTTGGCAAGAACAAAAGGTGGCACTCGCTGTTTCATTTAAAAGTGCCTTTTATTAATCCATATTAAAACTTGCAGGAAGGTATTCGTGTAGTACACACTGGACGACGGCCGTTTTGTTCTTCCTGCGCTTCAACGGGTCCTCATGTGCCATCGTGTTCACCTACTCCTCCTCCGAGGCTCTCCTGTGTGGTGAGGTCTGATGACTTTTATGTTAGTTACATGAAACCATTGCAATGTCCTCATCAGGTTAACATGAGGGGTGACGTGCAGCCATGATATGTTACTGTACAGGAAAGCTGGTTCTCCCATTCCTACAGGTGTAATCTGCGTGCCAAGAGCAAGGTCACCACCATAGGGATTGTGCACATGACCATATTATCTGGAAAGTTATCATTTTACTAAATCTAATATATTTACCCGAGACTTCATCATCCTCAGTCTCTCCCTTCGAACCCCCTCTGTCACTCTCTTCTTCCAGACCCACTCTCTTTGTTTCTCCATCTGGACGCCCCGTCTCTCCCTTTTCCTCCGGACCCCCTCTGTCATCGTCTCTTTTTCTGGACCCCCTCTGTCTCTTCGTCTGGACCCCTTCTCTCTGTGTCTCTCCCTCCGGACCTCCCCCTCCTTCTGTGTCTCTCCCTCCGGACCTCCCCCTCTCTCTGTTTCTCTCCCTCCGGATCTCCCCCTCTCTGTGTCTCTCCCTCCCGACTCCCCCTCTCTCTGTGTCTCTCCTCCGGACCTCCGCCTCTCTCTGTGTCTCCCTCCGGACCTCCGCCTCTCTCTGTGTCTCTCCCTCCGGACCTCCCCCTCTCGCGTTCTTCTCGACTCCCTCTCTGGTCTCTCCTGAACCTCCCCCTCTCTCTATCTCTTCCTCTGGACCTCCCCCTCTCTCTGTGTCCTCTCTCCTCCGGACCTCCCCCTCTCTCTGTGTCTCTTCCTCTGGACCTCCCCCTCTCTCTGTTTCTCTCCCTCCGGACCTCCCCCTCTCTCTGTCTCTCCCTCCGGACCTCCGCCTCTCTCTGTGTCTCTCCCTCCGGACCTCCCCCTCTCTCTGTGTCTCTCCCTCCGGACCTCCCCCTCTTTCTGTGTCTCTCCCTCCAGACCTCCCCCTCTCTGTCTCTCTCCCTTCGGACCTCCCCTCTCTCTGTGTCTCTCCCTCCGGACCTCCCCCTCTCTCTGTGTCTTTTCCTCTGGACCTCCCCCCCTCTCTGTGTGGTCTCTCTCCTCCTCAGACCTCCCCCTCTCTCTGTGTCTCTCCCTCTGGACCTCCCCTCTCTCTGTGTCTCTCCCTCTGGGCCTCCCCCTCTCTCTGTGTCTCTTCCTCTGGACCTCCCCCTTTCTCTCTGGGTCTCTCCCTCCGGACCCCCTCCTCTGTCTGTGACTCTCCCTCCAGACCCCCTCCTCTGTCTGTGTCTCTCCCTCCGGACCCCCTCTGACTCTTCAGACTTGTATGTTACACTGTTGGCTGGTCTCACTGGTGAAAATCTAATGTGTGCAGTCTCCTTAACATGTGGCTACACGGTCTGACTGCACAGGGCTGGTTTGTAGTCTGTAACCATGGAGATACATGGATCTGCATAGTAGCTGCAGCCTGAAAACTGTAGACTAATTGCACCCAGCCTATATATTTGCGTTAGCGTAAGATTCACATTTGTGGCTGTTAGGATTTATGGCGCGTACGTCGCTGTCCATTCTGTAAGTAAACTTCTGACTCTCTATGAGGTTTCAAGTTTAATTTCTGTGAAGCCAGAGTGTATATAAATTACAATAATTTCCCAATAATTGCTCAGGTTTCTGTTCAGCGTTTTGAATAATTTATGAATTAGTATTTTTAGATAAACTGCAGATGATTTACTGAGCGCGTCCTGCGTCGGAGACAGAAATTGGGTCAATAAGTGAACTGTGTGTAAATTACGGATGTGACTGCGAGGTGGCGGCTTAGTGAGTGATTCTAGGAAGGCATCAGTCACAATGATTAGTGACATCACAGATTTACTGCCCTGTCATGTGACGCTGATGTCATCGTGAGCCGCAGCATCATTAGTACTGTAGGAGGCAAGATGGTGGCGCCCCCTGTGCAAGCAGAAAATCTGGCAAAGTGAGCTGCTTAGATGCTTTATCTAATCATACGCATCTGGCAAGGACAGCTGGGTTTTGGATGGGGCAGAGAAGTTCAGATGGGAACAAGGTGGGGGGAGTCTGGACGGGGACCAGGTGGGGGGAGTCTGGACGGGGTGAGTCTAGAGAAGGTCCTGGGGGGTGGAGTGTGGACTAGGATGGTGGGGGGGGGTAGTCTGAAGGATGTACTGGGAAAGGGAGTCTGGACTGGAGACAGACAGGATGGGGTGGAGTCTGGAGGGGGAGAAGTCTGGAAGGGGTGGTGGGGAAGTGTGGAAGGGTTCTAGATGAAGAGCAGCGGAATCTGGCGCTCATATCCCTCTCCCCATTGAGAACACATGTATGACCGCCAGCGTGGAGCATGCTTGTGCTTTCTGTCGACATCAGGTATTCTGTGTGCTGATGACAGAACATTTTTTCTATAATTCTAGTGACACAATGAGGCGATAACCTTTGTACGTGTTGGTGTATACCCTGCGCGTGTCTGGCCTTGCCTGTAACGTTTATTCTTCATTGTTAATATTTATCAACTATACATTTCTGCTCACAAGAGCTGACACTCTAAATGCAGCAGATGAGCGGGCCGATCAGACATCTCCCCGGTGCACCCCTGAGAAGCACCCCTGCCCATTGATAAGGTGACTGATTTGTGGAGCTGCGAGATGGAGACGGATGTCGGTGTTCCCTTGGGGTTCATGGGTGATGGAATTAACAGAGGCTGGCACTCTACTCTCGCTGTGTTTGTTTCCATGGCAACAGCTACGTACAATCTCCTCGTCCGTCTTCATGACACAGTTGCAAGAACAGTAGCTTACAGGTCTGATAGAGCGGTGGACGGACAGCACCCTCCGAACCAAGTAAGTGCAGCCTCTTTCCTAACCTGCTTTGGTGTAACGGACGGACAGGGGCGGGCGGGAGTGCACCGGACCCTGGAAAGGCGCAAGAGCGGCTCGCTACGCCAGCAGAACCTGAAAGTTGCAGATGCTAAATATATCGTAAAATGCCATGTTTAGCTCTGAATGCATAGGAGATCCGCCTGCGGATTTAACCCCTGGTAGGCTGGCAGCGAGCAGACGCGATCCCCCCAGATGCAGGAGGATAGGAATCATTCACCATCGGGCAGATACAATGTAGCAACAGACACTTGTATCTTTCACGGATGTGAAGTCTTTTGTGGCGAGGTGTCTGTCGTGTGTGTGCGGTCACTGTGTCTCGGCGTATGTCTGGGTCTCGCCGCCCCAGAATCTCAGCCTCCGTGTTTGGTGAAAAGGTTGTGATTCCTGCACAGCAAACAGCCAGAGAGGCTGAGTCCCCAGCGAGCAGTCATACGGCCAGCTGTTCACTGCATACAGCAGGGGGAATCCTCGAAATCCGCCCCCCGAATCTGGGCTGTACCGAGCCGCACAAAGCAGCTGCATAGCGGGGTTTTCCATGGGTGACCTGTCACAGTGGGGGGCTTCTTGTCTGTGCCTGCAGATCTACAGTGTGTTCATGACTTGCTGAATGACCCCCATTATTTGTCCCTTCACACTGGGGTCACTGACATTAAATGGTCAGTGTGATCACCTCATAACCAGAAATGGCAATTAATAAACTTAGTCACAAGTGATCCTTTCTATGAAAGGTCACATGTAATGGATCGGACCCTACAAGCAGTTTATGGGATAGTGGTGGTGTGGGGTATTTTATATAAAGGATGTCCATAGATGACAGCATTACCCACACCTGGACTCTCTCGTCCAATTACAGAAAACGTTCTACTTTTGTGAAGCCACTGTATGTATTATTAAGGTTCATCCTCTCAGGCCCTTAGCAGTGGAGCTGTAAGGAGGTCTGGACTGCACTGATGCATTGTAACAAACATTCAGTTGTGTGAGCAGGACTCGGTCTGTGCAGATTTTCCATCTCCATGTCCTTTACTTATTTGTGGACATTTGGTACGTACAGTTTAGTAGAATCTGTCCACAGGTGACGCTGTGAGGGGCGCTGTCCACACAGAAGCTGCTACTTTCTGATGTCAATGACACTTCTGTATTTGTCCCTAGGATCGTGGCTACTTCGTGGCCTAGACATCTGCTCAGCAAGGCCAGAAATCTCCTTATTTTCAGCCATTTGTTATTGGTTTGGATCACGTGGAAATTGAAATATATTATTTAGTGCAATATTCACAGTAACTTCCACTGAAATAACTGGAGACATTGGGTTCATTAGTTCCCGGGATGCACATGGGCTGTCATGTGGGCATTCTTATGTCACTGTAGAAGAGCCTTTCTCTGTGTCAGATGTAAACTCAAGCAGTCTGACTTATATCGTTCATCATGGTGCAGGGTATATAAATAGTATCTGTCCAAGAATTCTGACCTCTCCACCCCCGGGTATCCTGCGCCAACTCCTGACCTCTCCACCGCTGGGTATCCTGTGCCAAGTCCTGACCTCCACCCCACCTCCTGTACCCTGCGCCGAGTCTTGAGCTCTTCCCCCATTTGCACTGTGCCTAGTCCTGTTCTTCTCCCAGCACCGTGTCCTCGCCTCTTTCCCTGCTTACACTGCGCCAAGTCCTGAGCTCTTCCCACCCCTCGTGTACTCTGGGCGAGTCCTGACCTCTTCCCCATCACGTGCTCTGTGCCGACTCCTGACCTCCCCTCCCCCCCGAGTACCTTGCGCAGAGTCCTGACCTCTCCCCCCATGTACTCAGCGCCGATTCGTGACCTCCCCACCATCTCTGCGAACCCTGCCGAGTCCAGACCTCTCTCCCCCCTCGTGTACCCTCCATCGCATCCTGAACTCTTGCCCAGTGTACCCTGCGCCGAATCCTGACCTCTCCACCCCCCCCCGCTTACACTGCCGAGTACCAACCTCCTCTTCCCCACGCATACATTGCGCCCAGTCCTGACCTCTTCCCCCTCCCCATGATCCCTGTGCTGAGTCCTGACCCCCCCTTCATGTACCCTGTGCCGAATCCTCATCTCTTCCCCCTCATGTAACCTGCACTTAGTCCTGACTTTTCCTCTGTGTATCCTGCCCGAGTCCTGACCCCCTAACCCCCCGCATACCCTGTGCTGAGTCCTGGCCTATGCCCCCCTCATGTACTCTGCGGCGATTCCTGACCTCCACATCCCCCCCCGCGTACCATGCACTAAGTCCTCACCTCCCCCCGTGTACCCTCCACCGCATCCTGTACTCTTCCCCAGTGTACCCTGCACCGAGTCCTGAACTCTTCCTCAGTGTACTCTGTGCAGAGTCCTGAAACCTCCCCCCACGTACAATGTGCAGAGTTCTCACCTCTTCCACATAAACCCGCCACCTCCCCCTCCCTGTGCACCCTGCACCAAGTCCCGACCTTCCCCCTGCACCGGCCTTGCGTCTTTCCCTCGTAGAATGCGCCAAGTCCTGACACCTCCACCCCCTCGCATACACTGCCGAGTCCTAACCTACTCTTCCCCCACACGTACACTGTGCCGAGTCCGGACCTCCTCTTCCCCCACACGTACACTGTGCCGAGTCCTGACCGCCTCTTCCCCCACGCATACTGTACATTGTGTTTAGTCTTGACCTTTTTCCCCTGCGTAAACTGCGGCCAGTCCTGACCTCTTCCCCCTCCCCTCATGAGCCTTGTTCTGAGTCCTGATCCCCCTTGTACCCTGTGCTGCGTCCTCGCCTCTTCTCCCCACCCCCCCCCCGTGTACGCTGCACAGAGTTCTGACTCCCCCCTCATGTACACTGCACAGAGTTCTGAACTCTTCCCCCCCCCCCCCCATGTACTCTGCACCAATTCCTGACCTCCCTGCGAACCCTGCGCTGAATCCAAGCCTCAGTTACCTGAAATATCCGGTCGGCGTTCATTGGCAGAGCGGCTGGGGAGTAAGTAGGATCCATCTCTGTAAACTCTTCTGCAAAATTCCCCACGTCCAGCTCATCCTTGATCCCACACCCCCGTGTACCCTCCACCGTGTCCTGAGCTCTCCCCCAGTGTACCATAACCTCTCCACCCAGTGCTTACACTGTGCCAAGTCCTAACCTCCTCTTCCCCCAGTACACTGTGCCGAGTCCTAACCTCCTCTTCCCCCACGTACACTGTGCCGAGTCCAACTCTCTCCCATACACTGCCGATCTAACCTCCCTTCCCACGTACACTGTGCCGAGTCCTAACCTCCTCTTCCCCCACGTACACTGTGCCGAGTCCTAACCTCCTCTTCCCCCACGTACACTGTGCCGAGTCCTAACCTCCTCTTCCCCCACGTACACTGTGCCGAGTCCTATACACCTTCCTCTTCCCCCACGTACACTGTGCCGAGTCCTAACCTCCTCTTCCCCCACGTACACTGTGCCGAGATCCTAACCTCCTCTCTCCCCCACGTACACTGTGCCGAGTCCTGACCTCCTCTTCCCCCTTGCGTACACTGCGCCCAGTCCTGACCTATTCCCCTCCCCCCACAAGCCCTGTGCTGAGTCCTGACCCCCTCCTCGTATACCCTGTGCCGAGTCCTCATCTCTTCCCCACCCCCCTCATGTAACCTGCAGCTAGTCCTGAACTTTTCCTCTGTATTCTGCCCCGAGTCCTGACCCCCTAACTCCCCCATGTGCCCTGCGCCGAGTCCTGGTCTATTCCAAACTCCTCCCCGCGTACCATGCGCAGAGTCTTGACCTCTTCCCTCCCCCCATCATGTACTCTGCGCCAATTCCTGACCTCCACACCCCCCCGCGTACCATACGCTAAGTCCTGACCTCTTCCCACCCCTTGTGTACTCTGTGACGAGTCCTGACCACCCCCTCGCGTACCATGTGTTAAGTTCTGACCTACACCCCCCACTGTACTCTGCACCGAGTGCTGACCTCTCTCCCCCCCCATTGCATACCCTGCATCGGGTCATCTTGTATCCTGTGCCGAGGCCTCTTCTCCCCCATGGTCTCTTCACTAATCCTTTAACTTGCAGCAGATTTTGGGCATCTATATCTATGACCATTTTTCGGTCATTGACGAGTTGATGACAGTAACGCTTCACGCCTCGGGACAGCAAATTGTCAGGTTTCTGTCAGCTCGTCTAACGTTCAGTCACTGGACTGCAGCCAAAACCTCTGAATGAGTCCTTGCTCGGACAATCAGTTCTGTGGATTGCACAGACCATATTGCACAGATTATACCTGCTGGATCCTATGTATTTCCCATCTGATCCGGAGCAGTTGGCTTTCTAGCCACTTTGGTTGGACAGTGAAGTGCGGGTGTCTGGCACTGTGGGGGCGTCATACCTGTATCCCCGGCGCGCTCCGCTCCGATGAGCCGGGAGGATGACTCCACGCTCTGTATTTTCCGCTGCCTGGTCTCGGATCGAGTTTGGACACAAAGAAATCTGTTTTGTGCGTTTGATTAATTATCTGGCATACACATATGGAAATAATTGAACAATGGTCTCTCCTGAGAATCATCGCAATGCCGGAATGAAAAATGATCTCTCACCGGGGTGACGGAGCCGCGAGACGTAACCATGTGGAGACGTCTTTTATCTGTGGCGCTGGATAACGCGATCATCGTGGCAATTAGTGGCTCGTTACCCACGGACGAAGACGCAACGCCTCGGAGTATTGAGGGGTGGCACCTTCCTGATTACACGGTAATTACGAATAAGATCAAAAATGGAAGCATCCTGTCTGCAAAAAAAAAGGTATGAATCAAGGTCACATGACCCAGACGCTTCCTTAAAGGGACGGTCCAGCCTTCTGCATATTAATCCTAATCATTGATGTTCTGCAACTTTCTAAATTACTTTGCATTTTCAGGATCTCTGCTTGCTGACGTTGAAAGGAAACATTCTTGTTTCTTTCTAGAGGCAGCACAAACCTGTGCCCTGTCCTAGGCTCCGGGATGAGACCTGTAGTGTTACACTGTACTTAGTGCTGCTCGCACAGCTCATGGCTAGCACAGAACATGAACATCACTGCTTATGGGTCCTAACAGGCTCATTTATCTGTCCATATAGGAATGCCGGCCCTTTTACTGTCAGACTGGATCCGTTATGGAGGCAGACTTCACCATTGCTGTGGGGTCCTTGCCCCACCCATTCCTCGTTCCCGCTGTCAACTCCATTCCTTACTGGTTCCTACTTAAACTATAAGCTGGATACATTAGCTATACTGCAAAATTTTCAGTTTGTCTGATTTTTCTCTTTATAGGTATATTTTTGAGTAAAATGTAAATTGCTCTTTTATTCTATAAACTACTGACAACATGTCTCCGAATATCCAAGCAATAAATTTTGTATTTATTTTCAGAAAATTAGAAATGTTCAAAATAACAAAAAAATGCAGTGGTTGCAGACCTCAAATAATGCTAAGAAAACAAGTTCAGAATCATTAAGAAACAACAACAATACTAATATTTTAACTCAGGAAGAGTTCAGAAATCAATATTTTGTGGAATAACCATGATTTTTAATCACAGCTTTCATGATTCTTGGCATGCTTTCCACCAGTCTTTCACACTGCTTTTGGGTGACCTTATGCCTCTCCTGGTACAAAAATGTAAGCAGTTCTTTATTTGATGGCTTGTGACTATCCATCTTCCTCTTGATTACATTCCAGAGGTTTTCAATGGGGTTCAGGTCTGGAGATTGGGCTGGCCATGACAGGGATTTGATGTGGTGCTTCATCCACACATTGATTGACCTAGCAGTGTGGCATGGCACATTGTCCTGCTGGAAAAAAACAGTCCTCAGAGTTGGGGAACATTGCCAGAGCAGAAGGAATAAACTGTTTTTCCAGGATAACCTTGTATGCGGCTTGATTCATACGTCCTTCGCAAAGAATAACTTGCCCAATTACAGCCTTGCTGAAGCATCGCCAGATCATCACCGCTCCTCCACCAAATTTCACAGTGGGTGCAAGACACTGTGGCTTGTACACCTCTCAAGGTCTCCGTGTAACCATTAGAAGTCCAGGTGATGGGCAGATCTGAAAATTAGACTCATCAGAGAAGATTACCTTACTCCAGTCCTCTATGGTCCAATCCTTATGGTCTTTGGCAAACTTCAGCCTGGCTCTCCTTTGCTTCTCATTGGTGAAAGGCTTTTTACTAGCTTTACATGACTTGAGCCCTGCCTCTAGGAGCCTGTTACGAACTGCTCTTGCCGTGCACTTCACCCCAGCTACCACTTGCCATTCCTTTTGTAGTTCACTTGATGTCATCCTGCGGTTGCTGAGTGACATTCGAATGAGATGACTGTCATCCCGGTCAGTGGAGAGTCATTTTTGCCCTCTGCCGGTCTGTAGCTTTGTTGTCCCCAATGTCTGCTGTGTGACCTTGTAATGGACTGCCATCATAGAAATTTTAAGGATGGAGGCAACATGACGCTCACTGTATTCCTCTGGTAGTAAAGCCAGAATTGAGCCCTTCTTTTCCTCACTCAAGACTTTTCTTATCAACTCCTTTGGCATGGTTAAAAGTTATTTTTTCATTCCTATTATTTTGGGATATTACTAGCACTTGTTTTGCCATCCAGCTTGTCCTATTTGCAAGAGGATTGTGAACACCACAGCAGTGTTTTTTATACTTAGTTAAATAAGATTTGTTTCAGGTGATCACCTAATCAGAAGCACATTAAGTAGAATGAGGTGCACTATGGTTGGAATTCAACTGACACTGGAATGTAATGGCTGTCAGACATGTGGAGAAGCTGATTTTTATAAAACTATATATATATATATATATATATATATATATATATATATATATATATATATATATATACTGTATATCCCTAATTATAATGGAGCAGAGATTCAGTGTAAAGCATGTAGGAGGGACAGAACATCTTGGAACATCAAATCAATAGGTAATGGTGCCTAGCTGCAATGTAAAGAATGGGGGAGGAGCAGGGCGGATAATATGTATTTGATGCTCATAGTTTGGTCCTAATGTATTAGAGGGCAGCGAAGTTGGATTTGCAGACAGAATATTGTGTGAGGAGTCGACGGGAGCAGGAAATCGTTCAGTTGTCTGCTGCTTTAGGGGTTCTTTACAGCACCCACCTTTTCTAAGACACTGCTATGAAGGAAATTTTAAAGGGATTGTCCAAGAGTACAAAACAAATGGCTGCTTTCTTTCAGAAACAGCGCCACACCTGATTACAGGCTATGGATGATATTGCAGCTCAGCTCCATTCACTTCAATGTGGTTCTGTTGCAATACAAGATGCGACCTAAGGTTACAAGGGGCGCTGTTTCTGACAGAAAGCAGCCATGTTACTCTAATCTTTGACATTATTTTTTTTTTTATAGGAAAATGATGAAAGATTCCGCCTAACGTGGAGATAAAAGCTTTATAAAGCTTGTTTAGTCCTGGCCAGCAGCGTCCACCTGGCTCCACTGCAATATGGGGTTGGAGAGGGTCATTGAGTGCCATGATGTCGCCATATTTGTTTCTGTACTCAGCCTGCAAGTGGCGCTGTTGCAGTTACTGTCCATATAGAGGATTAGTCAGCGACTAATGCGTCACCAGAGACCATATATATCACATTCTTCACGCATTTGTGCACTTGGAGATCTGCTGTATAATGCCGTCCTGTCTGTTAGTGGAAAAAAGACGACTTAATGTCTGTTTTCTTAATAGCACCTCTTTTCTAATAATAGGGTGAAATGATGTGTGGCCGCTCCCTCCCTTACCTGCGCGGACCCTTTAATGGACAGTAATTAACCCGTTCAAACAATTTCACCTAAAGAAATAGAGCAAAAATAGAAAACAAAAAGTGCCAGTTTTTCCCAGAGTTAGTTATGATCAGGGTTTGTGGCCGCTGGGCATGAAAGGGTTACTATACACTGTGCGATCCCGGCAACTTGTCACCGTGGATTCACGTGCAATATCGCGTCAATGATTTCAACATTGTGAAAAAATTCCCACAATGTACAAGAAAGCATAAAAATTACAAACTAAGACAAGAATCCATTCTTTACACTTCAGGCTGCGAATAGAAATATGACTTCTAAAATGCGTGGACCCCCCTCCCTTAACTAGTAGTAATGAGGAGAAAAACATGGCGGCTTTCTTCTAGCATCGGCTCCTCTCTGGTCACAGGCGTTGTGTTATTTCTCCTCCTTAGAAGTGGATGGGACTGAGCCCTTTCCATTGCTGCTGGTTCATCGGATACATTGTATCTAGGCTGGAACGTTGTGTTCTTTGGTTGCCCTTGGTAACATGACATCTATGCGATGACAGGAAGTCCTCGACCTGTGATAAGCGTGATGCGGGCGCGCTCCCGGATCCCGCTGATGACATTGGGAGAAATGTTCCTCATCTTTTTTTTTTTTTTTTTTCTGCGCGCTGATTATTTTCTGCTTGTTTCTATTTCGGCTTCAATAATTCTGCAGGATTAAACAAATCAAAACAATGTTGTCTTAATTAGTGGTTTCTGCTGGTAACGAGGACTGGAGATACCCCATGTGAGCAGAAAAATACAGCAGCCTCTGTATACGCTAATATGTGTGCAAATATGGAATATATAAAATGTTGACTGCAGAGCTGCCATACAAGCTGTATTATCAAATGATGGGAATTCACACAAATTCATGAGAGCCGCGACAAGGCGACCTTGAAAAAATGTGGAACCAGACGCCTCCTGATGGTATTCACATGATGGATGAGTGTCTGCCAGGATTTCTCTGCATTAATGACGCCAAGAAATGGGCCTTAGACACAGTGATCGGCTACGGAAACTTATTGCAGCAGATGAAGAACGCATCATGTTACGTTTTGTAAAAAAATCAGATGACCAGCAGTGCAATCAACTCAGAACTGGCATCAGCCAGTGGAACCATCTACTGTACAGAGAAGTTGTCTTCATGGATGAATTGCAGTCAATTATACCTTCTATATGGAAACAAGGATTAGGGATAGAATTACAGTGGCATGTAAATGTTTGGGCACTCCTCGTCAAAATTACTGTTGTGAACAGTTAAGCAAGTTGAAGATGAAATGATCTCTAAAAGTCCTAAATTTAAAGATGCGTCCTGTATTTTAGGCAAAAAATACATACAGTTGTGTGAAAGTGTTTGCCCCCTTCTTGATTTCTTATTCCTTTGCATGTTTGTCACACTTAAATTTTTTAGATCCCCAAACAAATGTAAATATTAGACAAAGATAACACAAGTAAACACCAATTCAGTTTTTAAATTAAGGGAAATAGAAATCCAAACCTACAGGACCCTGTGTGAAAAAGTGATTGCCCCCTAAACCTAATAACTGGTTGGGCTATGCTTAGCAGAAACAACTATGATCAAGCATTTGCGATAACTGACAATGAGTCTTTTACAACGATCTGGAGGAATTTTGGCCACTCATCTTTTCAGAATTGTTGTAATTAAGCCACATTGGAGGGTTTCCGAGCATGAACCACCTTTTTAAGGTCATGCCACAGCATCACAATCTGAATACGGTCAGGACTTTGACTAGGCCACTCCAAAGACTTAATTTTGTTTTTCTTAAGCCATTCAGAGGCGGACTTGCTGGTGTGTTTTGGATCATTGTCCTGCTGCAGAATCCAAGTGCGCTTCAGCTTGAGGTCACAAACAGATGGCCGGACATTCTCCTTCAGGACTTTTTGGTAAACAGCAGAATTCATGGTACCATTTACCACATCAAGTTTTCCAGGTACTGAAGCGGCAAAACAGCCCCAGACCATCACACTACCACCACCATATTTTACAGTTGGTATGATGTTTATTTTCTGAAATGCTGTGTTACTTCTACGCCAGATGTAATGGGACATATACCTTCCAAAAACTTTTCTCTCGTCAGTCCACAGAGCATTCTCCCAAAAGTCTTAGAGATCATCAAGATGTTTTCTGGCAAAACTGAGAAGAGCCTTTATGTTCTTATTGCTCAGCAGTGGTTTTCGTCTTGGAACTCTGCCATTCAGGCCATTTTTGCCCAGTCTTTCTTATGGTAGAGTCATGAACACTGACCTTAACTGAGGCAAATGAGGCCTGCTGTTCTTTGGATGTTGTTGTGAGGTCTTTTGTGACCTCTTGAATGAGTCGTTGCTGCACTCTTTGGGTAATTTTGGTTGGCAAGCCACTCCTGGCAAGGTTCACCACTGTTCGTTTTCGCCATTTGTGGATAATGATACTCACTGTGATTGGCTGGAGTCCAAAAACTTTACAAGTTTTTTAACCTCTTCCAGACTGATCTTGATTACTTTGATTCTCATTTTTTCCAGAATTTCTTTGGATCACGGCATGATGTCTAGATTTTGAGGAGCTTTTTGGTCTACTTAACTTTCAGGCAGGTCCTATTTAAGTGATTTCTGGATTTATAAGAGGTGTGGCAGTAAAATGGCCTGCGTGTGGCTAGGGAATATGAACTCTGCTTCCCAAAGATGTGATAAACCACATAAATTAACTACGGTATGTTTTAAAGAGGGGGCAATCACTTTTTCACACAGGGCCCTGTAGGTTTGGATCTATTTTCCCTAAATAATAAAGACCTTTAATTTAAAAACTGCATTTCGTGTAATATTTACATTTGTTTTGTGATCTGAAAACTTTAAGTGTGACAAACATGCAAAAGAATAGGAAATCAGGAAGGGGCAAACACTTTTTTTCACATAACTGTTGTAAGGTTTTTACTCACTCGGCTGCTTCAGAGGTAAATCAGGAGACACTTTCTTATACAAAAAGTCCTTAGGTTTATTGCTTCATAAACCACATAGTAACAGGCAATACAAATCTTCCATGTTTCAGCTCCCTGCCTGGAGCCTCACTCCTCAGTCACAGAGTCCTCTCTGTAAAGTCCCACATGGAAGTCTGTCCACACTGGCAGACTCCCACACACTCTCTACAGGTGTCAAGCACACTTCTGTTACATAGGTGTAACCCCACCCACCGATGAGGTCAGAATCACATGGTTAGGTCACCTGGTCATGACCTCATCACAGGTCCTTTACCACAACATACTATTACATACAGGTTTTTATCCGGGTATACAGACACATACCCCTTGGGTGGGTTTGTAGGTGACTGGACCCGCCCAGCTCTCCAAGTCACCTGGAAGCCTCCCAATGTATAGCAAAACTCTCAGCAGTAGATCTGCTGAACAAAACATGCCCAGGCTTCCATCACAGGGCCACCCACCTCTGCGATACATACCGTCCATCCATGACATGCCTCCATGCATATCCCGAGGAGCATACACAGTGCCCCCTAGCTGCATCAGGGGTCACTACACCACATACCTCCCCCCTTTGTTCAACCTTAGGAGGGTGGACACATGTTACCTGACCAGAGATCCTTCTCGGTCGTCTCTGCCAGTCAAACTGTCTCTCTAAGTCGGACCCTGCTACTGATCTCTTTGGTAGGCGTCTGTCCTCCGACCCTGTCACCTCTTTTGCTGACGAGGCCCCCCTGTCAGACCACCCGTATCCCCAGCGGTCAGTACGGCGTCGCAATTCCCAGGCACCCATACGTCCTGTCTGGTCTGAGTCCTTTTCTTTTTGTCTACTACAGGTTCTCCTGCTTAGGTCACTCATCACTGAGCTAACTGAGGCATTACTACTTCTACCTCTTCCATCAGGCGACCTATTTCCTGTATTAGCTCCAGCTTAAGTACTTGAAGTCTTGAGCGAACCTCTTCGCCTCTCAATACCACGGGTTGAAGGTGGCGGCCATCTTCTTTCCATTTTTTGTAGGTTTCTGTTGACCTGCTCCCTCTAAAGTCGTAGCTGCTCTACTTCTCTCAAGTGTGACACACGATACTCCAGAAGCATCCGGATATTCCCAAGGCTCTCCATGGATCCGACAATGAGGAACGGAACCATCCCGTCTTCACCCACGAGCTGGACTTCGTCATCAGCCGGAATCCTGACTCTCGTTACACCGGACTTATTCACCATCTCCTGCATCATTTTCCCAAGTCTTCCGATGACTTTCTTCACCAGTCCTCTGGGCACTTGAATGATGTCTTCCATTAATCCAAGCTGACTTTGAGTCTTTCTTGCTTGCTCCAGACGTTGAGTGGCTTCATGATTCTCAACAGGATTATTTGCTTTGTGCGGAGACAATGTAGGTGCATGTCCCTCAGGAGAGCCACTCGCTTCATTGTGACTTCCCTAGTCGACAGTATAACCAACTGCTTCTTCTCTGGCACCCAGTTCACACTACATGCTTCCACCGCTTTTCTAAAGGCCTCATGTACATCCTTACTGGCACAAGCTTCTTGCATGTCTTCGGGTACCTCTATTATACACTTGAAAAGCGATTTCTCCTTTTCCTGAACATGCGGTTGGACCTCCTCCTCCTGAGCATCAGCGCAGTTCTCCAAGACCTCAGCATTTCTTGTGTGGCCATCTTTGTGGCACTTCGCTTGCTGTACTTCGTCTCCCGTGGACTTCTGGAGCTGGGCATTAGTCTCCTCCTGTATCTTGAGCATACGGAGAACTTTATCTCGCTCCTCTGCCAAGCCGCGACACTCCTCCTCCCTCCTGAGAAGTTCCTGCTGATGCTTCTCCTGGGCCTCTCTGAGCACCTCCATATCTTTCCATAGGGCCTTGTTCATACTATGACACGCGGACAGATGATCTCTGAGCCTAGAGACTTCCCTCTCCAGCTCCTCCATTCTGTGCTCAATTGCCTCTTTATCCAGGACAGTAACCTGACCAGTACCTGACCCTGACTCTTCCTCATCATTTCTCTTCTTAGAGGATGTAGCCTGTCCCGCCTTCCTGCGGCGACTGCAGCGAGAGGAAGATCGGACATTTTTACTCGACTCCACCTTACTGCCCTCGCTTTCCCTTGCGGTCGAGTCACCGTCTGCACCAGAGTCACTCTCGGGGCCCTCCCGTTACCCTCTAACTGGGTGTCCGTTCTAGAGGTCTTATCTACCACATTGTCATGGGTTCTGTTGTCATACATTTCAGAGGACATCATGTCAGTAAGTCGGGCAGACGCATCCTTTCCTCCTGTGTCACCGTCTGATTCGTCAGTTTTGGGAGGTGTTACTGTGCTAATACACCTCGCCCCAACCGTACGGATCCCTCCATTCAACGGCTGTATAGGAACTCCCCTTCCCACAATTCTGAGAACAGCCCAGAGTCCCATCCTATAACCACTGGCCAAGCTAAGTTTGGAACCAAAGCTGCCTTATGTCTTTTAATGTCCCTGTCCGTCTCTAGGATCACACAGACCTCTACATAGTCTCTAGTGGACCCATGGATGCAGGTGACCTTGATCTTTCTTGTGGTTATAAAGTTATCAAGTGCAGTCCTCACTAGGGTCACCGAGCTTCCTGAATCGACCAGTCCGTGTACCTCCTCCTCACCATTCATTAGCAGGTTACACACACGAAGCCTCTCACCTGGAGGGTAATTCATATGACAAACTGGACACACATAACAATTTTGCCCCGGGCAACAGTTCGCCGGCATCTCCCCTTTAACATTGGGATCCTCCACCCCCTTTTGGGACTCCGCCCCCTTTTGGGCCATCACCCCTCCTTGGGTTATACACCGTGGACTCCCCCACGGCTCTACGAGACCCCAGTTCGCACAGACCCTTATGTCTCTTTGGGCTGGTACTGTTCCTTTAAGAGGTCACCCACTCTGGACCTCTGATGTCCTTCTGGTACCTCACCAGCTCCTGCTGGTACTGTCACCACCCGCCAGCACCTCCGGCTGCCACGCACAAGCCGCTGCTGCCACTGCAGCTCTTGCGGCTGCAAGTCCCTGCACCGCCGACTTTGTGAACCCGCTGGTCCACAGTCTGCCGCTTGTCCACTTCGTGACCCCACGAGTCACAGCCAGCCGCTTGTCCCCTTCGTGGACTTTGACGAGCCACAGCACACACCTTACACGTGTTCCAGAGAAAAAAAAACACCAAGGAAAAAACAGTTTCTCCCTGACACACTGTACCAGAAAGTCACTTTTCCTGGCTGACTCGAGCCAAACCCCTCAACAGAACCGCATGGTTCTCAGTGTGGGACCGTCACAGGCTCCGCACACACATGTGTCCTGTCCAGGCGCCACTCAGGACCCCCGTCCAACACCCCGGCTACCAAGCTCCAAGTCTCACCACGTGCTTCCAGGAATCCGATCCAACCCCAGGATCTTCCAACACTGATAGAACTTCCAGGAACCTTGCAGGCAGCCCTATTCAGGACACACTCGGCATGAGATTTGCGGACACCTCCTCTGAGGTATTCTCTCAGCATGCTTTTTCTCCATTTTTCAATGACCCCGGTCACCATAACACAGACTCCTGTCTGTCACCACTGTTTAACAGCTTCTTCAGATACCTCATATCTTCAGAGGCACCACATAAGCATAAACACAGTTTTTATTCGTGACCACTGGTCACACTCACGGTTTTCACAGACCGTCCGTTCCTCCTCTGGTTCCTGATTCCCAGTCCTGGAACATGTGCTCCTTGGGCCGCTGCTGCCCGCATTCCATCCACCAATTGTAAGGTTTTTACTCACTCGGCTGCTTCAGAGGTAAATCAGGAGACACTTTCTTATACAAAAAGTCCTTAGGTTTATTGCTTCATAAACCACATAGTAACAGGCAATACAAATCTTCCATGTTTCAGCTCCTGCCTGGAGCCTCACTCCTCAGTCACAGAGTCCTCTCTGTAAAGTCCCACATGGAAGTCTGTCCACACTGGCAGACTCCCACACACTCTCTACAGGTGTCAAGCACACTTCTGTTACATAGGTGTAACCCCACCCACCGATGAGGTCAGAATCACATGGTTAGGTCACCTGGTCATGACCTCATCACAGGTCCTTTACCACAACATACTATTACATACAGGTTTTTATCCCGGGTATACAGACACATACCCCTTGGGTGGGTTTGTAGGTGACTGGACCCGCCCAGCTCTCCAAGTCACCTGGAAGCCTCCCAATGTACAGTCATGGCCAAAAGTTTTGAGAATGACACAAATATTAATTTTTACAAAGTCTACTGCTTCACTTTTTCTAATGGCAATTTGCATGTACTCCAGAATGTTATAAAGAGTGATCAGCTTAACAGCAATTACTTGCAAAGTCAATATTTGGCTAGAAAATGAACTTTATCCCCCAAAACACATTTCAACATCATTGCAGCCCTGCCTTTAAAAGGACCAGCTAACCTCTTTTCAGTGATTGCTCCATTAACACAGGTGTGGGTGTTGATGAGGACATGGCTGGAGATCAATCTGTCATGATTAAGTAAGAATGACACCACTGGACACTTTAAACGGAGGCTGGTGCTTGGCATCATTGTTTCTCTGCTGTTAACCATGGTTATCGCTAAAGAAACATGTGCAGTCATCATTGCAATGCACAAAAATGGCCTAACAGGGAAGAGTATCGCAGCTAGAAAGATTGCACCTCAGTCAACAATCTATCCCATTATCAAGAACTTCAAGGAGAAAGGTTCCATTGTTGCCAAAAAGGCTCCAGGGCGCCCAAGAAAGACCAGCAAGCACCAGGACCGTCTCTTAAAAGTGTTTCAGCTGCGGGATCGGGCTACCAGCAGTGCAGAGCTTGCTTAGGAATGGCAGCAGGCAGGTGTGAGTGCATCTGCACGCACTGTGAGGCGGAGACTCTTGGAGCAAGGCCTGGTCTCAAGGAGGGCAGCAAAGAAGCCACTTCTCTCCAGAAAAAACATCATGGACAGACTGATATTCTGCAAAAGGTACAGGCAGTGGACTGCTGAGGACTGGGGTAAAGTTATTTTCTCTGATGAATCCCCTTTTCGATTGTTTGGGACATCAGGAAAACGCCTCATTCGGAGAAGACAAGGTGACCGCTACCACCAGTCTTGTCTCATGCCAACTGTTAAGCATCCTGAAACCATTCATGTGTGGGGTTGCTTCTCAGCCAAGGGAATCGGCTCTCTCACAGTCTTGCCTAAAAACACAGCCATGAATAAAGAATGGTACCAGAATGTCCTCCAAGAGCATCTTCTCCCAACCCTCCAAGAGCAGTTTGGCGATCAACAATGCCTTTTCCAGCATGATGGAGCACCTTGCCATAAAGCAAAGGTGATAACTAAATGGCTCAGGGAACAAAACATAGAGATTTTGGGTCCATGGCCTGGAAACTCCCCAGAACTTAATCCCATTGAGAACTTGTGGTCAATCATCAAGAGACTGGTGGACAAACAAAAACCTAAAAATTCTGACAAAATGAAAGCATTGATTGTGCAAGAATGGACTGCTATCAGTCAGGATTTGGTCCAGAAGTTGATTGAGAGCATGCCAGGGAGAATTGCAGAGGGCCTGAAGAAGAAGGGTCAACACTGCAAATATTGACTTGCTGCATTAACTCATTCTAACTGTCAATATAAGCTTTTGTTACTCATATGTTTGCAATTATTATATTTCTGTATGTGATAAAAACATCTGTCAAACACACATAAAAACCAGAGGGCAGCAGATCATGTGAAAATATAATATTTGTGTCATTCTCAAAATTTTTGGCCATGACTGTATAGCAAAACTCTCAGCAGTAGATCTGCTGAACAAAACATGCCCAGGCTTCCATCACAGGGCCACCCACCTCTGCGATACATACCGTCCATCCATGACATGCCTCCATGCATATCCCGAGGAGCATACACAGTGCCCCTAGCTGCATCAGGGGTCACTACACCACACTGTATATAGTCTTTGTAATTTTTGAAATGAAAAAAAAAACCAGGAAAATGTGCCACTGCAAAAGTTTGGGCACCTTTTGGAGATTTGTGTGCTCAGATAACTGTGATCAAGGTTTCAGACCTTTTATTGGCCTGTTAGTGTTATGGCTTGTTCACTGTCATCATTTGGAAAGGCCAAGTGATCCAAATTTCTCAGCTTCATAAAAACCCAGCCTCTTCTAACCTTGTGCCAAAAATCTGCAGCTATGAGTTCTTCTCAGCAGCTGGCTAGCACTCTGAAAATGAAAATGGTGGAGGTCCACAAAGCAGAAGAGGGCTATAAGAAGTAGAGATGAGCGAATTTGTTCTGATTTTGTCCCAGAGTCCGATTTTGACATATTCAAGCCATATTCAAACAATATTCGTGCCGAATGTATGTCTTATGATCGGTTCCGAACATATTTGGTAATTTCTACTCCCATTGACTCTAATGACGTTCTGCTCTGTTCGACAAATATTGCAGAAACAATATTCGATGCCGATCGTATTCGGAACCTAATCTGAACAAATTCTCTAATAAGAAGATGGCAAAGCATTTTCAAGTTGCCCTTTCCTCAGTTCAAATGTAATTAAGAAATGGCAATTACCAGGAACAGTGGAGGTCAAGATAAGGTCTGGAAGGCCAAGCAAGATTTTACTGAGAGCTGCTCGTAGTATTGCTAGAGAGGCAAATGAGAAGCTTCGCTTGACTGCAAAAGACCTTCAGAGACATTTATCAGACTCTGGAGTTGTGGTGTATTGTTCTACTGTTCAGAGACACCTGCACAAATATGGCCTTCATGGAAGAGTCATCAGAAGAAAACCTCTCCTGCGTCCTCAAACATAAAATTCAGCCCCAGAAGTATGCAAAAGAACATCTAAACAAGCCTGATGCATTTTGGAAACAAGTCCTGTGGACTGATGAGGTAAAATGGAACTCTTTGACCACAATGATCAAAGGTATGTTTGGAGAAAAAAGGGCACAGCACATCAGGAAAAAAACATCTTACCAACCATTAAGCATGGGGGTGAATCAATCATGCTTTGGGGTTGTGTTGCAGCCAATGGCACAGGGTAACATTTCACTGGTAGAGGGAAGAATAGGTTCAATGAAATTTCAACAAATTTTTGATTCAAACATAACCTTATCTGTAAAAAAGCTGAAGGTGAAAAGCATATTGCTTCTACAAATGGATTATGATCCTAAACAAACGTCACAATCCACAATAGACGACCTCACAAGGCGCAAACTGAAGGTTTAACAATGGCCCTTACAGTCCCCTGATCTGAACATCATTGAAAATCTGTAGCTAGACCTCAAAATAGGATGGAAGATGACCCAGGAATCTCACAGAATCGGAGAAATTCTCCAAGTAAGAATGGATGAAAATCCCTTAAACAAGAATTGAAAGACTCTCTTGTCTGGCTACAAAAAGCGTTTGTAAGCTGTGATACCTGCAAAAGGGTCTGCTACTAGATATTAACCATGAAGGGTGTCCAAGCTTTTTGCATTGGCCCATTTTCCTTTTTGTAATTTTTAAAATGCAAAAGATGAAAGTATGTATGTATGTGTACTGTATATAAAAAAAATTATATATATATAATATATATATATATATATATATATATGTGTATATATATATATAATATTTATAATTATTTTTTTTTGCCAGAGCTGTATATAAGAGACCACTGCACAGTTTTATAAAAGTCAGCTTCTCTACATGTCTGACAGCTATTCCATTCCAGTGTCCGTTGAATTCCAACCAGAGTACACCTCATTCTACTTAATGTGCTTCTGATTAGGTGATCACCTGAGCCAAATCTTACTAACGAAGGAAAGTATAAAAAACACTGCTGTGGTGTTCACAATCCTCTTGCAATAGGATAAGCTGGATGGCAAAACAAGTGCTAGTAATATCGCAAAAGTAATAGGAATGAAAAAAATAACTTTTAACCATGCCAAAGTAGTTGAAAAGTCTTGAGTGAGGAAAAGAAGGGCTCAATTCTGGCTTTGCTAGCAGAGTAATACAGTGAAGCATCATGTTGCCTCCATCCTTAAAATTTCTAAGACGGCAGTCCATTACAACAAGGTCAAGCAGCTGACATTGGGGACAGCAAAGCTACAGACCGGCAGAGGGTGAAAACGACTCTTCACTGACCGAGATGAGAGTCATCTTCTTCGAATGTCACTCAGCAACCACAGGATGACATCAAGTGACCTACAAAAGGAATGGTAGCTGGGGGGGAAGTGTACGGCAAGAACAGTTCGTAACAGGCTCCTAGAGGCAGGGCTCAAGTCATGTAAAGCTAGAAAAAACCCTTTCATCAATGAGAAGCAAAGGAGAGCCAGGCTGAAGTTTGCCAAAGACAATAAGGATTGGACCATAGAGGACTGGAGTAAGGTAATCTTCTCTGATGAGTCTAATTTTCAGCTTTTCCCAACACCTGGTCGTCTAATGTTATCCTGGAAAAACAGTTTATTCTTTCTGCTCAGGCAATGTTCCCCAACTCTGAGGACTGTTTTTTCCAGCAGGACAATGGGCCATGCCACACAGCTAGATCAATGAATGTGTGGATAAAGGACCACCACATCATATCCCTGTCATGGCCAGCCCAATCTCCAGACTTGAACCCCATTGAAAACCTCTGGAATGTAATCAAGAGGAAGATGGATAGTCACAAGCCATCAAACAAAGAAGAACTGATTAAATTTTTGTACCAGGAGTGGCATAAGGTCACCCAAAAGCAGAGTGAAAGACTGGTGGAAAGCATGCCAAGACACATGAAAGATGTGATTAAAAATCATGGTTATTCCACAAAATATTGATTTCTGAACTCTTCCTGAGTTGACCCCTTAATGTCCACTGACGTGCACAGTCCGTCATGGCTGGATGTCCGTTCCGGCATGAACTGACGGACTGTGCACGTCATGCCTTTGAACTACCACTGCATGTAAACACGCAGCGGTAGTTCAGTGCCGACAGCTGTCTATGACAGCTGACAGGCACGGCAAGAGGTGCGGGGACCCATGCCGTCGGTCCCCGCACCCAGAGCGCTGTGATTGGTCAGTCAATCTGACTGACCAAGCACAGCAGCGATCGGGCAGGAGATGCTGAAATTTCAGCATCTGCTGCCTGATCAGTGCAGGAGCTCAGCGCTGCAGTGGCCGAGCTTCCTGCCCTGACAGCCAGGAGCGGCTGTTAAACACCTGACTGCTGCGATCGAGCGCGATCGCAGCGTTCAGGGGGGAGGCAGAGGGTCGGGAGCTCCCTCTGCCTCAGATCGGCGTCCCCGCGATGTAATCGCAGGGCATGATCTCTGCCTTGATGACCCGGGGTTGTCATGAGAACCTCCGGGTCATCCAGCTACGGAAAGCCATTGAGACCATGCTCACAGCATGGTCTCAGCAGCTTTCACCATAGGTATAATACGTTGCAAAACTGGAGCTTTGCAATGTATTATACCTGCAATCAAAAGTGAAAAAGTGAAAGCCACATAAAGAAACTAGATAAAAAAAAAAAAAATTAAATTTGTAAAAAAAAATATTAAAAAATAATGAAAAAAAATTCCCCTAAAAATACACATTTTTATGTAAAAAAAACAACAAAAAAATACACATGTTTGGTATTGCCGCGTCCGTAAAAATCCCATCTATAAAAGCGTAACCCTAGTTAACCCTTTCAGTGAAAGCTGTAAAAAAAAACCACAAAAAAGCAGTAAATTATACATTTTCCAAGCAGTATCATCATACCGCTTGGAAAAAGTACATTAATACGCGATCAAAATAATGGATATAAATAAACATGATACCACTGAAAACGTCATCTTATCCCGCAAAAAACAAGCCGCCATACAGCATCATCAGCGAAAAAATAAAAAAGTTATAGGTCGCAGAATAAAGCGATGCAAAAATAATTATTTTTTCTTTAAGGCTAAAAGTGCACACGTTGAGGATTCTTAGCGTTTTTGCAGCTTTTTTTGCGGCAAAAAACGCTTACCCAACGCAACTCATATCCTATGGGATTCCGCAATGATGTGCACATGCTGCGCTTTTCTCCGCGGTGCAATCGCATCGCGGAAAAAAGAGCAGCATGCTCATTCTTTTTGCGGAATCGCAGAGATTCCGCCACCATAGGATTGCATTGAACCTCTTACTTTCCGCATGTGGCTATGCCCCCCATGCGCAAAGTAAGAGGTTCAAGTGTGGATGGTACCCAGGGTCTGGAGGAGAGGAGACTCTCCCTGTGAAAACAATAATTAAAATAAAAAATAAAGATATTCTCACCTGCCGGCGGCCCCCGCAGCCTTCCCGCCTCTCAGCGATGCTCCCGGCCAATCGCGTTCCCAGTGATGCATTGCGAGAATCACCCCAGATGACGTACGGTCTCGCGTGATCCTACGTCATCTGGGGTCATTGTCGCTATGCATTACTGGGAACGCGATTGGCCGGGAGCGTTGCTGAGAGGCGGGAAGGCTGCGAGGGACTCCGGAAGGTGAGAATATCACTATTTATTATTTTTTTTATTATTTTAACATTAGATCTTTTTACTATTGATGCGGCATCAATAGTAAAAAGTTGCTCACACTTGTCAAACACTATGTTTGACTCGTGTGACCAACCTGTCAATCCGTTTTCCAAGTGATGCTACAGATCGCTTGGAAAACGCTAGCATTCTGCAAGCTAAGATTACGCTTGCAAAACGCTAGTTTTTTAGTGGGAATACGCATACCAAAAAAAATGCGTATTTCCCGGGGCAGAGAGGTGCGGGATTGCCGCGGAAATTACCGCGGCAATTCCGCAACGTGTGCACTTAGCCTAAAAGTTTTTGTGTAAAAAACGCCAAAACATAAAAAAATATATAAATGAGGTATCGCTGTAATCGTAGTGACCCGAAGAATAAAGCTGCTTTATCAATTTTACCACACGCGGAACGGAGGAAAAAAAAACAAAACAATTCCTGAATTGCTAGTTTTTGTTCATTCTGCTTCCACAAACATCGGAATAGGAAGCGATCAAAAAACTATGTGCCCGAATATGGTACCAATAAAAACGTCCGCTCGTCCCGCAAATAACAAGCCCGCACATGACTCTGTCGGCCGAAATATGGAAAAATTATAGCTCTCAAAATACGGCGATGCAAAAATTTCTTACAAAAAATTCTTAAAAAAAAAACGTCTTTTAGTGTGTGACAGAAGCTAAACCTGAAAAAAGGATGTAAATTTGGTATCGCTGTAATCGCACCGACCCGAAGAATAAAGTCGCCTAATCATTTATACCGCACGAGGAACGGCGTAAAAAAATAAAACCAGTTCTTCACCTTTTGTGGATTTGTTCATTCTGCCTCCCAAAGATCGCAGTAAGGCGATCACAGTGGTTGACCCCACATATGGGGTATCAGCGTACTCAGGACAAATTGCACAACAACTTTTGGGGTCCTATTTCTCCTGTTACCCTTACAAAAATAAAAATTTGGGGGCAAAAAGATCATTTTTGTGGAAAAAAATTGTTTTTTTTTTTATTTTCACGGCTCTACGTTATAAACTTCTGTGAAGCACTTGGGGGTTCAAAGTGCTCACCACACATCTAGATAAGCTCCTTGGGGGGTCTAGTTTCCAAAATGGGGAAACTTGTGGGGGGTTTCTGCAGTCATGGCCAAAAGTTTTGAGAATGACACAAATATTAATTTTTACAAAGTCTACTGCTTCACTTTTTCTAATGGCAATTTGCATATACTCCAGAATGTTATAAAGAGTGATCAGCTTAACAGCAATTACTTGCAAAGTCAATATTTGGCTAGAAAATGAACTTTATCCCCCAAAACACATTTCAACATCATTGCAGCCCTGCCTTAAAAGGACCAGCTAACCTCTTTTCAGAGATTGCTCCATTAACACAGGTGTGGGTGTTGATGAGGACATGGCTGGAGATCAATCTGTCATGATTAAGTAAGAATGACACCACTGGACACTTTAAAAGGAGGCTGGTGCTTGGCATCATTGTTTCTCTTCTGTTAACCATGGTTATCTCTAAAGAAACACGTGCAGTCATCATTGCAATGCACAAAAATGGCCTAACAGGGAAGAGTATCGCAGCTAGAAAGATTGCACCTCAGTCAACAATCTATCGCATCATCAAGAACTTCAGGGAGAGAGGTTCCATTGTTGCCAAAAAGGCTTCAGGGCGCCCAAGAAAGACCAGCAAGCGCCAGGACCGTCTCTTAAAAGTGTTTCAGCTGCGGGATCGGGCTACCAGCAGTGCAGAGCTTGCTCAGGAATTGCAGCAGGCAGGTGTGAGTGCATCTGCACGCACTGTGAGGCGGAGACTCTTGGAGCAAGGCCTGGTCTCAAGGAGGGCAGCAAAGAAGCGACTTCTCTTCAGAAAAAACATCATGGACAGACTGATATTCTGCAAAAGGTACAGGCAGTGGACTGCTGAGGACTGGGGTAAAGTTATTTTCTCTGATGAATCCCCTTTTCGATTGTTTGGGACATCAGGAAAACGCCTCATTCGGAGAAGACAAGGTGAGCGCTACCACTAGTCTTGTCTCATGCCAACTATTAAGCATCCTGAAACCATTCATGTGTGGGGTTGCTTCTCAGCCAAGGGACTCGGCTCTCTCACAGTCTTGCCTAAAAACACAGCCATGAATAAAGAATGGTACCAGAATGTCCTCCAAGAGCAACTTCTCCCAACCCTCTAAGAGCAGTTTGGCGATCAACAATGCCTTTTCCAGCATGATGGAGCACCTTGCCATAAAGCAACGGTGATAACTAAATGGCTCAGGGAACAAAACATAGAGATTTTGGGTCCATGGCCTGGAAACTCCCCAGATCTTAATCCCATTGAGAACTTGTGGTCAATCATCAAGAGACGGGTGGACAAACAAAAACCTAAAAATTCTGACAAAATGAAAGCATTGATTGTGCAAGAATGGACTGCTATCAGTCCAGATTTGGTCCAGAAGTTGATTGAGAGCATGCCAGGGAGAATTGCAGAGGTCCTGAAGAAGAAGGGTCAACACTTCAAATATTGACTTGCTGCATTAACTCATTCTAACTGTCAATATAAGCTTTTGTTACTCATATGTTTGCAATTATTATATTTCTGTCTGTGATAAAAACATGGGTCAAACACACATAAAAACCAGAGGGCAGCAGATCATGTGAAAATATAATATTTGTGTCATTCTCAAAGCTTTTGGCCATGACTGTACTGTTTAGGCACATCAGGGGCTCTGCAAATGCAACATGATGCCCGCAGACCATTCCATCAAAGTCTGCATTCGAAGACGGCGCTGCTTCCCTTCCGAGCTCTACCATGCGCCCAAATAGTGGTTTACCTCCACATATGGGGTATCAGCGTACTCAGGACAAATTGCACAATAACTTTTGGGGTCCTGTTACCCTTTGGAAAATAAAAATTGGGAGTGAAAAGATCATTTTTGTGGAAAAAATGATTTTTTAATTTTGCAGCTCTACGTTATAACCTTCTGTGAAGCCCTTGGGGGTTCAAAGTGCTCACCACACATTTAGATAAGTTCCTTGGGGGGGTCTAGTTTCCAAAATGGGGTCACTTTTGGGGGGTTTCCACTGTATAGGCACATTAGGGGCTCTCTAAACGCGACATGGTGTCCGCTCTCGATTCCAGCTAATTTGACATTCAAAATCTCAAATGATGCTCCTTCCCTTCTGAGAACTGCCGTGCGCCTAAAGATTGGTCTTCCTCCACACATGGGGTATCGATGTACTCAGGAGAAATTGTACAACAAATATTGTGGTTCATTTTCTCCTGATACCCTTGACAAAATAAAAAAAATTGTGTCAAAAGAAAAAATTTGGGGGAAAAAAAGTTAATTGTTAATTTTTTCCTTCCACATTGCTTCAATTCTTGTGAAGTACCTAAAGGATTAATAAACTTGTTGAATATGGTTTTGAACATCTTGAGGGGTGCATTTTTTAGAATGGTGTCACTTTTGGATTTTTTCTGTCATATTGACCCCTCAAAGTGAATTCAAATGTGAGGTGGTCCCTAAAGAAAATGGTTTTGTAAATTTTGTTGGAAAAATGAGAAATCGCTGGTCAACTTTTAAACCCTTATAACTTCCTAACAAAAAAAATTTTGGTTCCAAAATTGTGCTGATGTAAAGTAGACATGTGAGAAATGTTATTTATTAACTAATTTTT
>JARQOD010000001.1:392029336-392095020 GCA_033576555.1 Oophaga sylvatica
GTTGGCCCGCGTGATCCACGTCATCTGGTCATTGTCGCTATGCTTTTACTGGGAACGCGTTTGCCGGAGCGTTGCTGAGAGGCGGGAAGGCTGCGAGGGACTCCGGAAGGTGAGAATATCACTATTTATTATTTTTTTTTTTTTTTAACATTAGATCTTTTTACTATTGATGGGGCACAATAGTAAAAAGTTGCTCCAACTTGTCAAACACTATGTTTGACTCGTTGTGACCAACCTGTCAATCCGTTTTCCAAGTGATGCTACAGATCGCTTGGAAAACGCTAGCATTCTGCAAGCTAAGATTACGCTTGCAAAACGCTAGTTTTTTAGTGGAATACGCATCCCAAAAAAAATGCGTATTTCCCACGGCAGAGAGGTGCGGGATTGCCGCGGAAAATTACCGCGGGAAATTTCCGCAACGGTGTGCCTTAGCCTAAAATTTTTGTGTAAAAAACGCCAAAACATAAAAAAATATATAAATGAGGTATCGCTGTAATCGTAGTGACCCGAAGAATAAAGCTGCTTTATCAATTTTACCACACGCGGAACGAGGAAAAAAAAAAAAAACAATTCCTGAATTGCTAGTTTTTGTTCATTCTGCTTCCACAAACATCGGAATAGGAAGCGATCAAAAAACTATGTGCCCGAATATGGTACCAATAAAAACGTCCGCTCGTCCCGCAAATAACAAGCCCGCACATGACTCTGTCGGCCGAAATATGGAAAAATTATAGCTCTCAAAATACGGCGATGCAAAAATTTCTTACAAAAAATTCTTAAAAAAAAAACGTCTTTTAGTGTGTGACAGAAGCTAAACCTGAAAAAAGGATGTAAATTTGGTATCGCTGTAATCGCACCGACCCGAAGAATAAAGTCGCCTAATCATTTATACCGCACGAGGAACGGCGTAAAAAAATAAAACCAGTTCTTCACCTTTTGTGGATTTGTTCATTCTGCCTCCCAAAGATCGCAGTAAGGCGATCACAGTGGTTGACCCCACATATGGGTATCAGCGTACTCAGGACAAATTGCACAACAACTTTTGGGGTCCTATTTCTCCTGTTACCCTTACAAAAATAAAAATTTGGGGGCAAAAAGATCATTTTTGTGGAAAAAAATTGTTTTTTTTTTTATTTTCACGGCTCTACGTTATAAACTTCTGTGAAGCACTTGGGGTTCAAAGTGCTCACCACACATCTAGATAAGCTCCTTGGGGGTCTAGTTTCCAAAATGGGGAAACTTGTGGGGGGTTTCTGCAGTCATGGCCAAAAGTTTTGAGAATGACACAAATATTAATTTTTACAAAGTCTACTGCTTCACTTTTTCTAATGGCAATTTGCATATACTCCAGAATGTTATAAAGAGTGATCAGCTTAACAGCAATTACTTGCAAAGTCAATATTTGGCTAGAAAATGAACTTTATCCCCAAAACACATTTCAACATCATTGCAGCCCTGCCTTAAAAGGACCAGCTAACCTCTTTTCAGAGATTGCTCCATTAACACAGGTGTGGGTGTTGATGAGGACATGGCTGGAGATCAATCTGTCATGATTAAGTAAGAATGACACCACTGGACACTTTAAAAGGAGGCTGGTGCTTGGCATCATTGTTTCTCTTCTGTTAACCATGGTTATCTCTAAAGAAAGACGTGCAGTCATCATTGCAATGCACAAAAATGGCCTAACAGGGAAGAGTATCGCAGCTAGAAAGATTGCACCTCAGTCAACAATCTATCGCATCATCAAGAACTTCAGGGAGAGAGGTTCCATTGTTGCCAAAAAGGCTTCAGGGCGCCCAAGAAAGACCAGCAAGCGCCAGGACCGTCTCTTAAAAGTGTTTCAGCTGCGGGATCGGGCTACCAGCAGTGCAGAGCTTGCTCAGGAATTGCAGCAGGCAGGTGTGAGTGCATCTGCACGCACTGTGAGGCGGAGACTCTTGGAGCAAGGCCTGGTCTCAAGGAGGGCAGCAAAGAAGCGACTTCTCTTCAGAAAAAACATCATGGACAGACTGATATTCTGCAAAAGGTACAGGCAGTGGACTGCTGAGGACTGGGGTAAAGTTATTTTCTCTGATGAATCCCCTTTTCGATTGTTTGGGACATCAGGAAAACGCCTCATTCGGAGAAGACAAGGTGAGTGCTACCACTAGTCTTGTCTCATGCCAACTATTAAGCATCCTGAAACCATTCATGTGTGGGGTTGCTTCTCAGCCAAGGGACTCGGCTCTCTCACAGTCTTGCCTAAAAACACAGCCATGAATAAAGAATGGTACCAGAATGTCCTCCAAGAGCAACTTCTCCCAACCCACTAAGAGCAGTTTGGCGATCAACAATGCCTTTTCCAGCATGATGGAGCACCTTGCCATAAAGCAACGGTGATAACTAAATGGCTCAGGGAACAAAACATAGAGATTTTGGGTCCATGGCCTGGAAACTCCCCAGATCTTAATCCCATTGAGAACTTGTGGTCAATCATCAAGAGACGGGTGGACAAACAAAAACCTAAAAATTCTGACAAAATGAAAGCATTGATTGTGCAAGAATGGACTGCTATCAGTCCAGATTTGGTCCAGAAGTTGATTGAGAGCATGCCAGGGAGAATTGCAGAGGTCCTGAAGAAGAAGGGTCAACACTTCAAATATTGACTTGCTGCATTAACTCATTCTAACTGTCAATATAAGCTTTTGTTACTCATATGTTTGCAATTATTATATTTCTGTCTGTGATAAAAACATGGGTCAAACACACATAAAAACCAGAGGGCAGCAGATCATGTGAAAATATAATATTTGTGTCATTCTCAAAGCTTTTGGCCATGACTGTACTGTTTAGGCACATCAGGGGCTCTGCAAATGCAACATGATGCCCGCAGACCATTCCATCAAAGTCTGCATTCGAAGACGGCGCTGCTTCCCTTCCGAGCTCTACCATGCGCCCAAATAGTGGTTTACCTCCACATATGGGGTATCAGCGTACTCAGGACAAATTGCACAATAACTTTTGGGGTCCTGTTACCCTTTGGAAAATAAAAATTGGGAGTGAAAAGATCATTTTTGTGGAAAAAATTATTTTTTAATTTTGCAGCTCTACGTTATAACCTTCTGTGAAGCCCTTGGGGGTTCAAAGTGCTCACCACACATTTAGATAAGTTCCTTGGGGGGTCTAGTTTCCAAAATGGGGTCACTTTTGGGGGGTTTCCACTGTATAGGCACATTAGGGGCTCTCTAAACGCGACATGGTGTCCGCTCTCGATTCCAGCTAATTTGACATTCAAAATCTCAAATGATGCTCCTTCCCTTCTGAGAACTGCCGTGCGCCTAAAGATTGGTCTTCCTCCACACATGGGGTATCGATGTACTCAGGAGAAATTGTACAACAAATATTGTGGTTCATTTTCTCCTGATACCCTTGACAAAATAAAAAAAATTGTGTCGAAAGAAAAAATTTGGGGGAAAAAGTTAATTGTTAATTTTTTCCTTCCACATTGCTTCAATTCTTGTGAAGTACCTAAAGGATTAATAAACTTGTTGAATATGGTTTTGAACATCTTGAGGGGTGCATTTTTTAGAATGGTGTCACTTTTGGATTTTTTCTGTCATATTGACCCCTCAAAGTGAATTCAAATGTGAGGTGGTCCCTAAAGAAAATGGTTTTGTAAATTTTGTTGGAAAAAATGAGAAATCGCTGGTCAACTTTTAACCCTTATAACTTCCTAACAAAAAAAAATTTTGGTTCCAAAATTGTGCTGATGTAAAGTAGACATGTGAGAAATGTTATTTATTAACTAATTTTTGTGACATATCTCTCTGATTTAAGGGCATATAGATATATACAGATATCTATATAGATAGATATTTATAGATAAATATCTATAGATAGATATCTATAGAAAGATATAGATGGATATCTATAGATGGATATACATATATCCATCTATAGATATCATCTATATCTATCTATACATCTATATCATATTCAACTTGCTTAATTGTTCAAAATAAGTTTTCCATGCCACTTATACAAAAACATAGGAATTGGGGTGCAGGTCTCTGGACTGAGGAGTCACAATGTGAAATATTTAGCCATAACAGAAGCAGATTGTTCCTGAAGGGCTAGAGAGCCGCATAATGAGGGTCTGCAAGAACAGGGACACACAGAGGAGGGTCCTGCAAGTTTGGGGCAACATTAGAGCAAATAGAGTTGTGGATTTTGTTTGGATTAATGGTCTCCCCAATGGTGAGAAATCCAGGCAGACACATCATGTGATACCATCAGGAGGCGTCTGATCAGTTCCAAATTTATTCAGCAGCTGGACTTGCAGTCCCATGTGAATTTATGTAAAGGTACTGCCACACTTAGCGATCTCATTAGCGATCACGATAACGACGCAAGCTAACGAGATCGTTGGTGTGATCGCTTTTAGGTCGCTAGTAGCTGCCAAACAGGAGATCTCATAAACGACTCATCAGCGGTCAGCGATCTCTTTAACGACTTTGGCGGTCGTTAGGATGTCATTAGCATGTACTGAGCGCTTCTGATTCATAGGAATTTCCAGCATCGCTCCTGCTCTCTGCGTCCTGCTAGCCTGCTTTGCAACTTCTGCGATCCTCTCTGTGACGCAAAAGAGAACTTACAGATATTGCGATCCACTCCGTGACGCTAAAAAACCCTAGTCCCGCCTGCGCCGCTGTCATATGCGTCACAAACGAGGTCGCTCGTCGTTCGCAAAAGGTGCCAAACACAGCGATATAGGCTCACCAGCGGGACGCCAACAATCAAATCCAGAATGCTAGTGAACGATCAGCGACATCACAGCAGGGGCCACATCGTTGCTACATGCCACACACAGTTAAGACACTAACGAGATCGCTAAATAGTGACGTTTTAGCGATCTCGTTAGCGATCTCGCTTAGTGTGGCATACCCTTAAGCATTCAGTCTCTTTGGTTGGGGTCTATCAGCGCATGCACATCTAGGATTGACGATGTTTGCCGGCTTAAACCCTGCAGCAGCTCCACATCTTTCAGATTGTGGGGGCACTCCTGTGTACAGTGCCCTCTTTAGGTCAACACAAGTTTTACATTCGATGCACTTCTGAGGTCTGGTTGGGTCATTCTGAAATGTTTCTCTTCTGCTGGTGAAGCTGTTCTTTTGCTGATTTAGAGGTCACTTGGGGATCGTTGTCGTGCTGCTGTAAGGTGAAATTCTTCTTCAACTCTTTTTGCAGAGGTTTTAATACAAAATTATCTGATATTTGGAAATGTTTGTAATTCCCTCCATCTTGACTAAAGCCCCTGTTCAAGCTGCCAAAAAAACATCCCAAGCATAGTGCTACCTCCACCATGTTTCACTGTGGGTATTAGGGGGGTTCTGCTAACACACAGGTTTAGTTTCGTGCTAAACATTCCTGTTGGAATTACGTCCAAAATGTTTCATCTGTGTCTCATCAGACATAACATGCTTGCCACAATTTTTGAGGGACGTCCAGTTCTAGGTAATATCACTGTTATGCCAAATGTAAGCCATTGCCTTTATATCAAGGTACGGCTAGAATGTGTATCTCAATCTGTTTTTAAATGTTTTTACTTCACTGTTGTGTCCTGTTTAATTGTTTGTTTATTCTCGGTATTCGATATTAACCCCTTAACGACCAAGCCATTTTGTAGGTTAAAGACCAGGCCAATTTTTACAATTCTGACCACTGTCACTTTATGTGCTTATAACTCTGGAACGCTTCAACGAATCTTGGCGATTCTGAGATTGTTTTCTCGTGACATATTGTACTTCATAATAGTGGTAAAATTTCTTCAATATAACTTGCGTTTATTTATGAAAAAAACGGAAATATGGCAAAAATTTTGAAAATGTTGCAATTTTCAAACTTTTAATTTTTATGCCATTAAATCAGAGAGATATGTCACAAAAATTAGTTAATAAATAACATTTCCCACATGTCTACTTTACATCAGCACAATTTTGGAACCAAAATTTTTTTTTGTTAGGAAGTTATAAGTGTTAAAAGTTGACCAGCAATTTCTCATTTTTCCAACAAAATTTACAAAACCATTTTTATTAGGGGCCACCTCACATTTGAAGTGAATTTGAGGGGTCAATATGACAGAAAATAAAGTGACACCATTCTAAAAACTGCACCCCTGAAGGTGTTCAAAGCCACATTCAAGAAGTTTATTAACCCTTTAGGTACTTCACAAGAATTGAAGAAATGTGGAAGGAAAAAATGAACATTTAACTTTTTTTTCCAAAATTTTTCTTTCGACACAATTTTTTTAAATTTTGTCAAGGGTATCAGGAGAAATTGTACAACAAATATTGTGGTTCATTTTCTACTGAGTACACCGATACCCCATGTGTGGGGGTAAACCACTATTTGGGCACATGGCAGAGCTCGGAAGGGAAGCAGCGCCATTTGACTTTTTTGGCTGGAATTGAGATTGGACGCCATGTCACATTTGGAGAGTCCCTGTGTGCCTAAACAGTGGAAACCCCCAACAAGTGACCCAATTTTGGAAACTAGCCCCCCAAGGAACTTATCTAGATATGTTGTGAGAGCTTTGAACCCCCAAGGGCTTCACAGAAGGTTATAACGTAGAGCTGTAAAATTAAAAAATCATATCTTTTCCACAAAAATGATCTTTCCACCCCCAATTGTTATTTTCCAAAGGGTAACAGGACTCCAAAAGTTATTGTGCAATTTGTCCTGAGTACGCTGATACCCCATTTGTGGGGGTAAACCACTATTTTGACGCATGGCAGAGCTCGAAAGGGAAGGAGCGCCTTTTTCAAATGCAGACTTTGATGGAATGGTCTGCGGGTGTCATGTCACGTTTGGAGAGCCCCTGATGTGCCTCAACAGTAGAAACTCCCCACAAGTGACTCCATTTTGGAAACTAGACCCCCCAAGGAACTTATCTAGATGTGTGGTGAGCACTTTGAACCCCCAATTGCTTCACAGAAGTTTATAACGTAGAGCCGTGAAAATAAAAAAATCATATTTTTTTCCCACAAAAATAATCTTTTTGCCCCCAAATTTTTATTTTTATAAGGGTAACAGGAGAAATAGGACCCCAAAAGCTATTGTGCAATTTGTCCTGAGTACGCTGATATCCCATATGTGGGGGGGAACCACTATTTTGACGCATGGCAGAGCTCGGAAGGGAAGGAGCACCGTTTTTAAATGCAGACTTTGATGGAATGGTCTGTGGGTGTCATGTCGCGCTTGGAGAGCCCCTGATGTGCCTAAACAGTAGAAACCCCCCACAAACTACCCCATTTTGCAAACTAGACCCCCCAAGGAACTTATCTAGATGTGTGGTCAGCACTTTGAACCCCCAATTGCTTCACAGAAGTTTATAACGTAGAGCCGTGAAAATAAAAAAATCATATTTTTTTCCACAAAAATGACCTTTTTGCCCCCAAATTTTTATTTTTATAAGGGTAACAGGAGAAATAGGGCCCCAAAAGTTGATGTGCATTTTGTCCTGAGTACGCTGATATCCCATATGTGGGGGGGAACCACTGTGATCGCCTTACTGCGATCTTTGGGAGGCACAATGAACAAATCCACAAAAGGTGAAGAATTGGTTTTCTTTTTTGCGCCGTTCCTCGTGCGGTATTAGTGATTAGGCGACTTTATTCCTCGGGTCGGTGCGATTACGGCGATACCAGATTTATACCCTTTTTTCATGTTTAGCTTCTGTCACACACTAAAAGATGCTTTTTTTGGAATAATTTTTTGTAAGAAATTTTTGCATCGCCGTATTTTGAGAGCTATAATTTTTCCATATTTCGGCCGACAGAGTTATCTGTGGGCTTATTTTTTGCGGGAGGAGCTGACGTTTCTATTGGTACCATAATCGGGCACATAACGTTTTTTGATCGCTTCCTACTCCGATTTTTGTGGAAGCAGAATGAACAAAAACCAGCAATTCAGGAATTGTTTTTTTTTTTTTTTTTTCCTCCGTTCCGCGTGTGGTAAAATTGATAAAGAAGCTTTATTCTACGGGTCACTGCGATTACAGCGATGCCTCATTTATATATTTTTTTGTTTTGGCGTTTTTTACACAATAAAAAATTTTATAGAAAAAATAATTATTTTTGCATCAGTTTATTCCGCGAGCTATAACTTTTTTATTTTTTCGCTGATGATGCTGTATGGCGGTTTGTTTTTTGCGGGACAAGATGACGTTTTCAGCGGTACCATGATTATTTATATCTGACTTTTTGATTGCGTGTTATTGCACTTTTTCCAAGCGGTATGATGTGTAACATTTCCAGGGGTATTTAGCTCTAGGATCGCTGTCTGGGTAGACAGAATGGCACGGAAACAGTTCATTCAGACAGCAGTTTGGTGAAAACTGGCCGCAACCAGTTTTATTAAAGTCCACAGCACACAGATAAAAACAAAGCATAAACAGAAAACCTGGGCTTGTCTAGCCTCTAATTACACTTAGATAGATGGCCCTCTCTATACGGGACCCAGACTCTACCAGTCTGTGCCCAAAACAACACATATGATCTCTGTTACCAGTATGGAGTTTCACAGACACTCCTCTTTATGTCTGAAGGCAACTCCAACATCCAGACTTGAGAGAGGTCACCTCCTATTCAGTAGTCACCAGCATGGAGTGTCGCAGAGTCTCCTCTTTGTGTCCGGGGTACCTCGAGCACCCAGACAGAGAGAGCCCACCTTCCGGAGTCTCCTTCCGTGCCTGGACTCCTGTCCAGACTGAATGAGCTCTTTGACTGTGCTCCCAAGCACCTACTTCTGGCTTCCTAATCAACACCTGAGTGGATTCAGGTCTGAGCTGCAAGCGTGTACTGAATGGCAGGTGTAGTGACCTTTCTTTACCACCAGGTTTACAAAGCCACACATTTCGCTCATACCAGTCAGCAAGGTACTTAGGTAAAATATACACCTCATTCACCACATATTCCTTCACTGTCTCACATATCCCCTCCCTCTTCTCCAGACCGGAGGGCTGGTCATCCAGACCGGAGGGCTGGTCAACAATCCAACAGAGACAGTGAACTCTGGACCAGTCATGGCCCTCATCAGCTTCATCCTCACCACTGTCATAGCCAACATCAGTTTTCTCTTCATCTGAAGCATCCGCACTACCCTGTACCCTCCCAGGCCTATACTCTCTGCGGCCCTCGGGTATCCTGCACGGTTTCATCTTGACTTTAGTGCCAGCCTCAGTCTCGGTATAGTGGCTCACCAGATAAGTACGACCAGGCACGTCAGAACAGCTCTGCTGATTCTTCCTCAGAAACTTTCGTACCTCCTGTTTTTGGGGCACTGACCCTGTGTCCCCAACTGTCACAGGAGGTATAGGGGTTTTCTCTAATTCCCCCTGAACTTTCTTTAGCACATCTACTTTCTTAAATATCAGCTGATTCATAAATTCTATCTCACAGAACCCAAGCGCCTCTGTTATGGTCTCTGACCATTCCGAGCCACACTGTTCAAACGATTGGCACTGTAGAGGGAGCTGATCGTTTTTCTTGGTCGGTACACATAATTTATCCTCTTCTGGTACAGGCTCACTTTGCATAAGACTCAGAGCTCTTACTTCTTTCTCCAGGAGATCCTCATGGCTACGCATCTTCTCCTGTAGTTGTTGGACGTCCTTTACGTCTTCGGCCCCTTTTTCAGGCTCTTCTGGTAGGACATGCTCAGAAGCCCTACCATCAGTCTTCTTTTCCACCACGTTCTGCATCCCATCTGAGCTCCCGTGTATCGGCAGCGGCAACGGAGCGACACATCGCCCCTCCCACTCACTGGGACGTGGTTCAAGTGTAGACTCCATGAAAATGCGCCTGAGCTCACCAAGGCCAACCCGAGGTCTCAAAATCTCATCTTGGGATTTATCCAGATCCTTTGGGTCGCTCGGGAACTCCGATGGCGCACCGGGCCCCAAACTTCCGGCCCGAGCTTCGCGAGTCGCAGCCACGGATCCGGACAGTACAACCGTCCACGCCGCTGTCTCCGGCAGAAACATATTCCGGGGCAGAGTCATTCCCCACATCTTCAGTCTTGTTCCTCACAGCTTCACTTGAGACATCAGCCTCTGTTGAGGCACCTGGCCTGGTGTCCACCACTTCCATGGCTTTCTCCACCTCTGCAGCATCACCTTCCGAGTCCTTGGCCTGATGCAGATCCACACCATACATTGATAACTTCTCATTTTCAACAGCATCCACTTGTGCTGTGTTCAGTTTCAGAGTCCTGTCTTTCACCTTAGTCTTCGCCAGGGAACCGGCCAACGGTACAACATCTTCAGATGCCATCCTCCGTCTGACTGCAAGGTCAGCCTCAGCCTTCCTCTCAGGACTCTCAATCTCCTCTGCTACCATGCCTTCCTCACTTGCACTGGTTGCTTTATTGTCATCAGATGACTCACTATCACCACCACTATCCCTGTCTGACCCCCTTTTCTCAGCCACATCTGGCTCACTTCCAGGGTTAGACACTTCATTTTCATTCACATCCGGCTCACTGTCAGGGTTATACAATTCATTCTCATTCACATCTTGATCTGGAACCTTAGTTAACATGTCATCCACAACATTAACTTCACCATCTGGTCCCTGGTTTCCCTCAGGTGGTCCCTCAAGTATGTGACTATGTGATAACCCCAGCACTATACTTCCATATAGCTCAGATACCAGGAGCTGACTTACGACCTCTCCCTGGACTTCAGTGTCCCTATACAATAGGTTATTGTTCATGGCAGCATGAGGAAACCTCTCCTCAGAGCCAGGCTCTTGGGGAACCTCATTCAGAACAATTACATTTTCCTGTGCCGTTTTAAGAGTGGGGTCTCGCACCGGCTCACTCCCAAAATTGTCACAGGAGCCAGGCAGGTCAGGGACACTCGGTTCCCGAGAACCACCATCCTCGTCTCCCAACATCACCTGCAAAGAAATGTCATCTTTATCACGGTCATCATCAGTATCATCACTATTATGATTAGCATTATCATCATTATCAATATCAGCATCCTCATCATGGTCATCATCATTACATGATCATCATTATCATTATCAATATTATCATGGTCATCATCATTATCACATAAGTTTAACGGCCCACTAGCATTGTGTTCCGCCCCTCGGGACTGCGCACCCTCAGTAGGAGCTTCATCACACTGTCCATCAGAAACATTTTTCCCCCAGAGATCCTTAGACCGGGGAAAGTCATTACCCAATATAACGGGGTGCACCAGGGTCTTCACTACCCCCACTTCATATGAAACCTCCCCGAGTTTGGGGACCAAGTCCACGGCAGTCTCTGGGTAGACTTTGGTGTCTTCATGGATGTACACCACACTCAGGTGCTTATCAGGGATGAAGTCCCTATCACTCAGGCTGTCACATACGGAAGTCACTGGACTCTCTGAGTCCAAGAGGGCCTGTGCTGGGCAGTCACTTACAACCACCGGGGACCCCTGTGGTCCAGTCTCTTCGGCTGAGGTGGACACACACACAGGCTCTGCGCAGGGAGAGAGGGATCTGCCAACATCACAACACATAGGCTCCCCCTCTATTGGACAGTTGGCTGCAATTTCACGCCAGCTCCAACACTGTCCATCACACTCTCCCACATGTCCCCTCGGGCCTGAACCCGCTTATCAGCATACCCCATGTCCCCAACAGCTGGAACGCTCTTACCGGGAGAGTTCAGCGTCCGGGAACTCTGAAGTGACGTCTGCTCAGACGGCTGGTCACGGAGGCAGTCTTTGGGGCCAAAGTACCTTTCTCTCTGTACCTCAGGAGGAAGTGCTCGGGTGTAGCGGTCCACTGTCACCTTTTCGACCCTTTGGGCAGTGTTGCTGACGGCAGACTCCCAACTGTATCTCCAGTCATGGACTCTCCTGGCACGGGCTGCAACCGCAACACCCAGCCGGGCAAGAATCGCCGCTTTCAACTTGGCATAGTCTTCGCTGTCCTGCTTGCTCAGGTCAGCCCAGACTTTTTGGGGTTCCCCAATCAGATAGGGTACGACCGCCATGGCCCATTCAGATAGTGGCAGATTCTCCTTCTCTGCCAGTCTCTCAAACCTAGTAAGATATACCTCCACATCATCACGAGGTGTCATTTTTCTCAAGGACCGTCTTACCGCCTTCTTTATAGCGGACAACGCAGGTGCCTTCACAACATTACTCTGGGACGAGGTGCTGAGAGCTGCAATCTGCTCCAACACCCGGTTATTCTCCTGCTGCTGCTGCAGGAATTGCTGCTGGTGCTGCAGGCGCTGCTGCTCCATGCTCTGCTGCATGCTTCGCTGGGCCTGCACCAGGTACTCAATGAGCTCCTCCATACTGCCGGACTCATCTGTCTCAATCACAGCAGTCTTATGTTGCACATTAACTTGCGCCATTTGTTCAAACAGCGCCTCCATGCTGTCATCCATGCTGTCAGACTTCTCTGTCTTCACAACTGCAGTCTTCACTCCAGACATACACACTACACAGCTTTTTTTTTTTTTTTTTTTTTCCTTTGCAAAGTCTATTAGGGCTACTGTCTCTTTAAGACTGCTCACAAACTTTTCTTTTGCTGCTGCACATTCCACAGTCATTTTCACAACAAGTTCAGCTTTGCTGTGCATACATTTTCTTTCTGCAGACCCTATCAGGGCCACTGTCTCTCCAAGACTGCTCCAAACAGACGTTTCTGCTGACACACTTTTTTTTTTTTTTTCTTCTGCTGCTATTTCAATAGACTTCACCTTTAATGCTGTCTCTCGCCACTGTGCTGCATACACACTCCAGCACTAACTGTACCAGGCCCTGCGCTGCCCCAGCATTCTCCGCCAATTGTAGCATTTCCAGGGGTATTAGCTCTAGGATCGCTGTCTGGGTAGACAGAATGGCACGGAAACAGTTCATTCAGACAGCAGTTTGGTGAAAACTGGCCGCAACCAGTTTTATTAAAGTCCACAGCACACAGATAAAAACAAAGCATAAACAGAAAACCTGGGCTTGTCTAGCCTCTAATTACACTTAGATAGATGGCCCTCTCTATACGGGACCCAGACTCTACCAGTCTGTGCCCAAAACAACACATATGATCTCTGTTACCAGTATGGAGTTTCACAGACACTCCTCTTTATGTCTGAAGGCAACTCCAACATCCAGACTTGAGAGAGGTCACCTCCTATTCAGTAGTCACCAGCATGGAGTGTCGCAGAGTCTCCTCTTTGTGTCCGGGGTACCTCGAGCACCCAGACAGAGAGAGCCCACCTCCCGGAGTCTCCTTCCGTGCCTGGACTCCTGTCCAGACTGAATGAGCTCCCTGACTGTGCTCCCAAGCACCTACTTCTGGCTTCCTAATCAACACCTGAGTGGATTCAGGTCTGAGCTGCAAGCGTGTACTGAATGGCAGGTGTAGTGACCTTTCTTTACCACCAGGTTTACAAAGCCACACATTTCGCTCATACCAGTCAGCAAGGTACTTAGGTAAAATATACACCTCATTCACCACATATTCCTTCACTGTCTCACAGATGATACCGCTTGGAAAAAGTATAATTTACTACTTTTTTGTGTTTTTTTTTTTTACGGCTTTCACTGAAGGGGTTAACTAGGGTTACGCTTTTATAGATGGGATTTTTACGGACGTGGCGATAGCAAACATGTGTATTTTTTTGTTTTTTATTTTTTTTATTCCATAAAAATGTGTATTTTTAGGGGGTTTTTTTTAATCATTTTTTAATATTTTTTTTTACAATTTTTTTTAAAAAATGATTTTTTTTAACTTGTCCCTTTATGGGACTTTCACTTTTTTTACTTTTTATTGCAGTTACAATGCATTGCAATGCATTGTACCTATGGTGAAAGCTGCTGTGAGCATGATCACAGTAACTTTCCGTAGCTAGATGACCCGGAGGTTGTCATGACAACCCCCGGGTCATCAAGGCAGAGATCGGGCCCTGCAAATACATTGCAGGGCGCCGATCTGAGGCAGAGGGAGCTCCCGACCCTCTGCCTCCCCCCTGAGCGCTGCGATCGCGCTCGATCGCAGCAGTCAGGGGGTTAACAGCCAGGGGCGGTGGGGGCGCCGCTCCTGGCTGTCAGTGCAGGAAGCTCGGCCACTGCAGCGCCGGCTCCTGCACTGATCCCGCTGGAGATGCTGAAATTTCAGCATCTCCTGCGCGATCGCTGCTGTGTTTGGTCAGTCAGATTGACTGACCAATCACAGCGCTGTGGGTGTGGGGACCGACGGCAAAGGTCCCCGCACCGCTTGCTGTGCCTGTCAGCTGTCTGTGACAGCTGTCGGCACTGAACTACCACTGCGTGTTTACACGCAGTGGTAGTTCAAAGGGATGACATGCACAGTCCGTCCTGGTGCCGGAACTGACACCCGGCCATGACGGACTGTGCACGTCAATGGACATTAAGGGGTTAAAGCATATGTTGTTATACAAGTTGGGTGTTCCCATAAATGTGGGCATGATCTTTTCTCCTTTTTTAAATGTAGGCCACTTCTTGTTGCTCCGTGCTATATCTGATGCCTTGGAAATGTTTTTATACTCTTTCTCAGTGATAACTTTACACATTGAGATCCTTTGCTGTGTTGTCAGCTGTTTACAAACCAGAAAAAGTCAGGAAAATCCTCCTAGAACATCGACACTAAGTCCGGGGTTAATCAGAATCACTGTAAAAGATAGCGGCCGAGCACTGACTACTATATAACATGATGGGAAATGTGATTAACTACTTCTTAACACAACCACATCCCCAGTTATAAGAGGGTGTACACACTTATGCCTCCACATTGTTTTACTGTTTTTTTTTCTCACTTTCTCCCTCCAAAATTATTCCAGTTTGTTTCTCAAATTGCATGGGTGACATTAAAGGGGAAGAAAAACAATTTATTTTTTAGCTTTTGCATGACAAAAACCTGTCCTTTTTAACAGGGGTGTGTAGACTTATTATATTCACTGTTTTGCTAATATCTACATATACACGCACAGATACAGGACAGGAGACATGGTTCTGCGATGTCTACAGTTGTAGACAAGCAACAAAGAAATGCAAAGTTTTTTGTCATTCCCTATAATTCCTTTGTGATCTGGGCGCAGCACTTCACTCATATTGGTTGCGTTGCTAGTTTCCCACGTGAATACTTTTGTGATAATTGAAACACATCCCAGATGGCACGCACACACGCGCGGCATTAGGAAGTGGCACACATTTTAATTAGGTTAAATGAAAAATAAGGTGCGCGGCTGACAGCACGAGCGCGGAGGTTAACGCTGAAGCCGTGTGGGCTCGGACCTGCGGAGTGTGTCCTGGAATTAAAGTGACGAGGGGTAAAGATTAGTTTTGTCTTATTACAACTTAAAGGGAATTTAATTGTAACTCACAAGGCCCTGAGGCCAAGGCACCGCATGTGGCTCTTACAGGAGCGAGCGAGCGCCAAGAGGCGGATTTCACAAGCTTCACTGCACTAATACAATAGCACGCTGGCATCGCCCATGTAAATGGCTTCAAGAAAAAAATCAGCTGGAATGTCTCTGAATGGGTTAATTACCCTGTAGATAAGCAGTGGGGGTCATTCACAAACTAGAGAGCCTAAAAAAGAAACTGAAACTGTGAATCCCGACATGGTGGATCCAGTGTCTGCTCAATGAAGGATTACCATCGATTGGCCGACAATCGCGATGAGCGATCACAGTCGCACTTAGCTCGGGTGTAAGGCCGCTTTGACGTTTGCACCTATGATGAATCTAGACCTAAAGTACGAGAGTCGCCTTCACCAGACGCGTTTACTTAAAGGGAAACTGTCACCCCAATTTTGCCATATCAGCTAAAGATATGGCTGAATAGTGCGTCCCATAACAAAGCTATCGGTATTTACCTTATATCATGATACCCCCGTTTTCATATCAAAATACCTTAGTAAAGTTCGTATTTGGCGCTGTCAATAAGGGCGGTCAGGTCCGGAGGGTGGCGTTTTCTATGTCCTTCCCCCCTCCGCTCCTCGGCATCACTTGCGTAGGGCCGTCTGTGAATCTCACAGACGGCGTTCAGCTTCCCGCAATTGCGCATTTCAAATTCGGCCCCGCGCATGCGCAGTGTGCTTTGCCCAACAGTGGATTAAGCATAAAATCATTACAGCGCATTTGCTACTCTTTCCTTGCCCTGGAAATGACTGCTTGCCTTGGATGACAATAATTACAATAATAGTCACACTTGTGCATAACCGCTTCAGCTACTCCTTTTTTGGGCTGCCCCTAGGGTCAGCAGTCCAATATTCTGCCAATTCATGTGGATCCCAGAGAGGCACATGGGGCACCATAAGATTGTACTCCTCTCTTCTCTGCACTATGTGGCTCCACTTCTCTCTGGCATGGAAAATACTTGGCAGCAGCCGCCATGTCTGGGGCCAGACGGGTGCGGTACAGGATAGCACCGCGGGTTGTGCACTCCTGGTCTGCACTGCCCTCTATAACATTTACGACCTGGACTCTATGGATACATGGTAACAGGAATGTTCAGTTCTCCACACGGGATTGTACACTCTGATACTTTGCAGCGAGTCCTCAGATATGTGAGCAGGGCTAATAGTAGTTCTAGGGGGTGCAGCGTTCTTTATATAGGACAGGACGAGCGGTTAAGTGATTCATCAATATCTGTATCCGCAGATCGATTGATGATTCTCTGGAGATTAATCCTGTATTTGACTTCCTGCTCAGATAACGCTGAGATCTCGTTATCGTCACTTATCGCCCTGAATCAACATCCAGCCACAGATTATGGCGTCTATTATCATCCATGCCGGTTCACATGTTGACTTTCTAGACTGGGTAGGAGGGTCCTGTGGCCCCTGGTGCCCCAGATCTCTGCAGGATTTACTCACAATCGGAAGTCTATGGAGAAGAGAAGGATCCCACAGGTTGGACTTTGCTCCATCTGATGCTTTTTAGAGTTGAGCGACGTTGGAGCATAGACGATAAGCCAATATATACATTAATGGCGCGTCACCCAGAACCTGTGAATGTTTTTCTGCCAACTTTACCTATTAGTTGGAAAGTCTCAATATTTTTTTGAGAAATCCCCAAAGCGCTTGTGTCTACGGAGCAGTCAGATCTTTACACCATCGCAGGGTTGGGGTTTTTAACATGGCATTAACTAATAGAGACATTAACTAGTAGTGAGCTGAGCTGTCGGGGTGATTATTCTCTCATACACCCCTTCCACATTTGCCCCTGAGCAGCGATTTTGGGTCTTACAGAGAGAAAGGTGAGTTTGAGTTATTTATTTCTAGCCATTTATTCCTGGCTACTGTACATGTGAAGAGGGTTACATACAAAATACTGATATAAATCACAATTAACAGATTAACAATGACAGACGGGTACAGAAGGGAGAAGGCCCGGCCCTTGCAGGCTTACAGTTTGCAGGGTAATCAGAAAGGTGACAGAAGGTTGGGGAATTGTGGCCGCTCTGGTGGTGGTAAGTGACAGTGGGGTCATTGTAGGTGGTGCTGAGGTTGCAGCGATGGTGGGGAGATGACAGTGGGGTCATTGCAGTCTGTGGTGAGGCGGCAGCGATGATGGTGATGCAACAGATGGGTGTTGGTGAGGTGGCAGTGGTGATGGTGAGGGGACTGCGGGTCATTGCAGGCTTTACCTTTCTTGAAGAGATGGGTTTTCCAGTTCCATCTGAAGGTTTTGATTGTAGTGAATAATAATTGGACATGTTGGAGCACAGGTCAAGATTAGTAGTTTGAACTGGATACGTTGGGGAGTTGGAAGCCAATGAAGGGATTTGCAGAGGGGAGAAACGGAGGAGTAGCGAAGACCGAGATGGATTAGTCGTGCAGCAGAGTTAAGGATGAACTAGAGAGATGCGAGAGTGTTAAAAGGAGGCCACATCAGAGGATGTTTCAGTAGTCCAGGTAGGAGCTGATGAGGGCAGTAACATTTCAGTAGATTCAAGGTTCATTAAACGATGGATTCTGTAAAACTTTGAGTTGGAGGTGGCAGGAGGTGGTAAGAGCTTGGACATGGGGTGTGAAGGGAGGGCAGATTTGAGGGTAGCTCCGAGGCAGCGGACTTTCGGTGCAGGGGAAAGCGTGATGTCGTTTGTGATAGGTCGGGGAGTTAGGGGTAGAAAGATGATGAGTTTAGTTTTGTCCTCACTGAGCTTTAGGAAGGGAGAGGAGGAGGCAGATATGGCTGATAGACACTCTGGGATTGTGGACAGCAGAGAGATGACATCTGGGCCTGAGAGGTAGATCTGATCTATTCCAAAAAAAAAAAGGTAGTGCATTACTGACTTCAGGTGGTAGCTACACAAAGCTGAACTGTAAAGACCCCCAACTGATCATATGATACAGTTGTGTGAAAGTGTTTGCCCCCTTTCTAACTTCCTATTCTTTTCCATGTTTGTCACACTTAAATGTTTCAGATCAGCAAAGAAATGTAAATATTAGACAAAGATAACGCAAGTAATCACAAAATGCAGTTTATAAATAAAGGTCTTTATTAAGGGAAAAAGAAATGCAAACCTACAGGGCCCTGTGTGAAAAGTGATTGCCCCCTTTTTAAAACATACATTAACTGTGGTTTATCACATCTTTGGGAAGCTGAGTTCATATTCCCTAGCCAAACCCAGGCCTGACTACTGTCACACCTGTTCTCAATCAAGAAATCACTTAAATAGGACCTGCCTGACAAAGTGAAGAAGACCAAAAGATCCTCAAAGCTAGACATCATGATGCTATCTAAAGAAATTCTGGAAAAAATGAGAAACAAAGTAATCAAGATATATCAGTCTGGAAAAGGTTATACAGCCATTTGTAAAGCTTTGGGACTCCAGCGAACCACAGTTAGAGCCATTCTCCACAAATTGCGAAAACATGGAACAGTGATGAACACTCCCAGGGGTGGCCGGCCGACCAAAATTACTCCAAGAGTGCAGCCATGTCTCATTCAAGGGGTTATATAAGACTCCATAACAACATCCAAAGAACTGCAGGCCTCACTTGCTTCAGTTAAGGTCAGTGTTCATGACTCCACCATAAGAGACTGGGCAAAAATGGCCTGCATGGCAGGCTTCCAAGATGAATACCACTGCTGAGCAATAAGAATATATAAAGGCTCATCTCACTTTTGTCATAAAACATCTCGATGATCCCCAAGACTTTAGGGATAATACTCTGTGGACGACAATACAAAAGTTGAGCTGTTTTGAAGGTGTATGTCCCATTTCATCTGGCATAGAAGTAACACAGTATTTCAGAAAAGGAACACCATACCAACAGTAAAATTTGGTGATAGTGTGATAGTATGGGGCTGTTTTGCTCCTTCAGGACTTGGAAGACTTGCTGTGGTAAATAGAGCCATGAATTATGCTGTCTACCAAAAAGTCCTGAAGGGGAATGTCCGGCCATCTGTTTGTGACGTCAAGCTGAAGCGCACTTGTGTTATGCAGCAGGACAATGATCCAAAACACACACCAGCAAATCCACCTCTGAATGTCTTAAGAAAAAAAAATTAAGACTTTGGAGTGGCCTAGTCAAAGTCCTGACCTTAAACCGATTGAGATGCTGTGGCATGACCTTAAAAAGGCGGTTCATGCTCAGAAACCCTCCATTGTGGCTGAATTACAACAATTCTAGTAACATAGTTTTTAAGATTGAAGGGAGACTTTAAAGGGAATCTGTCACCCCATTTTTTGACCATCAGCTGTGGCCACCGCCATCAGGGGCTTATCTACAGCAATCTGTAATGCTGTACACAAGCCCCTGATGTCACCTGAAAGAGAAGAAAAACGAGTTATATTATACTCACCCAGGGGCAGTCCGCTGTCCGGTCCGGAGGGCATCGCGGTCCGGTCCAGCGCCTCCCATCTTCTAGCGAAGATGTCCTCTTATTTGCTTCCCGTCGCGGCGCAGGCGCACTGCTTTGCCCTGGTGAGAGTGCACAGGCGCCCGACCTCTCTGACCTTTCCCGGCGCCTGTGCACTGTAGTACTCTACTCTGCCCTCACCAGGGCAGTGCGCCGAAGCCGCGACAGGAAGCTAAGAAGAGGAGGGCTTCGCTAGAAGATGGGAGGCACCGGCCACGACGCCCATCGGACCGGACGTCGGACCTCCCCTGGGTGAGTATAATATAACTCGTTTTTCTTGTCTTTCAGGTGACATCGGGGGCTTATCTACAGTATTCTGTAATGCTGTAGATAAGCCCCTGATGGCGGTGGCTACAGCTGATGGTCGAAAAATGGGGTGACAGATTCCCTTTAAGTCCATCTAGTTCAACCCATAGCCTATCATGTTGATCCAGAGGAAGGCAAAAAAAAAAAACCCATGTGGAAAACACTAAGCTCCACATTGGGGAAAAAAAATCCTTCCAGACTCCACATACGGCAATCAGACTAGTTCCCTGGATCAACGCCCTATCTAGGAAACTAGTGTATATGTAACCTGTAATATTATACTTTTCAAGAAAGGTGTCCAGTCCCTTCTTAAATTTTAGTAAGGAATCACTCATTACAACATTAGACGGCAGAGAGTTCCATAGTCTCACTGCTCTTACAGTAAAGAATCTGCGTCTGTGATTATGGCTAAACCTTCTTTCCTCCAGACGTAGAGGATGCCCCCTTGTCCCCGTCACAGGTCTAAGAGTAAAAAGATCATTAGAAAGGTCTTTGTACTGTCCCCTCATATATTTATACATTGTAATAAGATCACCCGTAAGCCTTCGTTTTTCCAAACTAAATAACCCCAAGTGTAATAACCTGTCTTGATATTGCAGACCCCCCAGTTCTCTAATAACCTTGGTCGCTCTTCTCTGCACCCGCTCCAGTTCAGCTATGTCTTATACACCGGAGACCAGAACTGCACACAGTATTCTAAGTGTGGTCGCACCAGTGGCTTGTATAGAGGTAAAATTATGTTCTCCTCATGAGCATCTATGCCTCTTTTAATGCATCCCATTATTTTATTTGCTTGTGCAGCAGCTGCCTGACATTGGCCACTAAATGTGAGTTTGTCATCAACCAATACACCCAGGTCTTTTTCAGTGACAGTTTTGCCCAGTGTTTTACAATTAAGCACATAATTATACATCTTATTTCTTCTGCCCAAGTGCATGACCTTACATTTATCCCCATTAAAGCTCATTTGCCATTTATCAGCCCAAGCTTCTAGTTTACATAAATCCTGTAATATAAAATTGTCCTCCTCTGTATTGATTACCCTGCAGAGTTTAGTGTCATCTGCAAATATTGAAATACTACTCTGTATGCCCCCTACAAGGTCATTAATAAATATGTTAAAAAAAAATACAATTCTGCTAAGATGAGTGGCCAGAATTCTTCCAGAGCGTTGTAAAAGACTCATTGTCAGTTATAAACGCTTGATTGCAGTTGTTGCTGCTAAGGGCGGCCCAACGAGTTATTAGGTTTATGGGGGCAATTGTTTTTTCACACAGGGCCCTGTAGGTTTGGATTTCTTTTTCCCTTAATAATAAAGACCTTTATTTATAAACTGCATTTTGTGATTACTTGTGTTATCTTTGTTCAATATTTACATTTGTTTGGTGATCTGAAACATTTAAGTGCAAAAGAATAGGAAATCAGGAAGGGGGTGAACACTTTCACACAACTGTATGCACAAGGAGCATTTGGTATACAGAAAATAAACAGAGAGGGTCATCCATCCTGCTGTAAATTAAGTCTGTATGGAGTATGGAACATCGCCTCAGCCTCCGAACTCTCCCCTGACCTGAAAAATTATGTTGGGAGGAGAAGGTTTAAATGTAAAATGCTCAACACTATGATTCTCGAGGAAATAAGTGGCTGCCAGAGGGGCGCAGAGGGTTCTGGAGGAGGGGCCAGAGGTTCTGGAGGAGGGCGCAGAGGTTCTGGAGGAGGGGCGCAGAAGGTTCTGGAGGAGGGGCGCAGAAGGTCTGGAGGAGGGCGCAGAGGTTCTGGAGGAGGGGCGCAGAAGGTTCTGGAGGAGGGGCGCAGAGGGTTCTGGAGGAGGGGAGCAGAGGGTTCTGGAGGAGGGGCACAGGGGGTTCTAGAGGAGGGGCACAGAAGGTTCTGGAGGGGGGGCACAGAGGGTTCGTCTGGAAGAGGGGGACCGAAGTGTGTTTGAAGGCAATAGAAGACACATGACTGCCTGGCCCTTGGTTTTCTTGTCTGCTTTTGTAGTTGTAGGACTGACAGCAGGGTCGAGATAAACCACAGTTTGTTTCCAATAGAAACCAGAAGTATTGTGATTCCAGCTCTGGATGGGCCTATACTGGACATGCTGTAAGTGTATGAGGTAGGGATGGAATAATATATTTAATCTAAAGTGCAGCGAATCTGCACAAACGCCTCCATAATATATTCTGCAAAGTTTCTTCAAACCTGAGCGCCACTTCAAGTCTCTGAAGGAAAAGGATGAAAAATCCATAACAAAAGCAGAAAAAAAAAATCGCTTTGTGTGCTGAACTCCCGCGCTTACATCAGTGAGAACACATTAGGCTAAGTGCACACGTTCAGAATATTGCGTTTTTCGCGTTTTTTCGCGGAAAAACGCGTCAAAAACGCATGTATTAAGCATCCTATCATTAGAATGAATTCCGCAATTTGTGCACATGGTGCGTTTTTTCGCAAAAAAAACGCATCGCGGAAATCTAGCAGTTTGTCATTAATTTTGCGGATTCTAGGTTTTCCTCTTATTATTGACCTAGAAAGTTCAGAAAAATCGCGGTAAAAAGCGTCAAACGCGCAAAAAACGCACCAAAAAGCGCAAAATCCCGCAAAAACGCGCGTTTGCGCGCAAAAAAGTCCGGTTTGCTCAGGAATATTCTGCAAACATTCTGCAAACGTGTGCACTTAGCTAAAGGCTTCATCAACTTCCAAACATTCTGGTTCACTAATGTATACTGATCGCTACCGAAAACACAAGTAGGTCAGGTAAAGGCGCCGGGGACCGGGTATTTGTGCCCATCACTCACAATGTTTGCAGTAACTGCTTCAGGCAGAAAAGTCTGTAGGTAACATGGGGGAATCAGGGGTATTGGGGAAGGATTCAAGGCTCAGTACTGCTTATCACCTCTAGAGGCAGTGGTGGCCGATGACAGATCTTAGGCCTCTTTCACACTTCAGTCGTGTGACGTCCGCCCAAGTGTGAAAATGGCGGATCCGTCAGAAAAGTGTAAAAACGGATGTAAAACGGATCAGTTTTCTGACGGATCCGCCAAGAAGTTTTCACTCGGAAATGATGAAATTTTCGGAGAGAGAGAGAGAGACCCCGGACAGTTTTGGCAGTATTTTCAATGGTTTTCTATGGAGGCGACGGATCCGCGGGCGGATTCCGTCAAAAACGGATGCCAGTGGATCCGCCGTCCATAGGCGGCCATTATACAAAATGGCGGATCCGCCGTAGTTCGCCATTTTGGCGGACCAAAAAAACGTTGCATTGGACGTTTTTCTGAAACGACGGACGCCAAATTTTTGGCGGATCCGTAAAAAAAACAGACCTAACGGACGACCATCCGTCAAAATCCGTCACTAATGCAAGTCAATGGGAAAAAAACAGATCCGCCAAAAAAAATGGTGGATCCGTTTTTTTTCACATTTTGACTGACGTCGCACGACTGAAGTGTGAAAGAGGCCTTAGCTGTTTTCGGTGTGTGTGTGTGTATATGTATGTATATATATATATATATATATATATATATATATATATGTGTGTGTGTATATATGTATGTGTGTGTGTGTGTATATATGTATGTGTGTGTGTGTGTGTATATATGTGTGTGTGTGTGTATAATGTATGTGTGTGTGTGTATATGTGTGTGTGTGTGTGTGTGTGTGTATGTATATATATATATATATATATATATATATATGTATGTGTATATATATATATATATACAGTACAGACCGAAAGTTTGGACACACCTTCTCATTCAAAGATTCTTCTGTATTTTCATGACTATGAAAACTGTAGAATCACACTGAAGGCATCAAAACTATGAATTAACACATGTGGAATTATACATTACACTTTACAAAAAAGTGTGAAACAACTGAAAATATGTCTTATATTCTAGGTTCTTCAAAGTAGCCACCTTTTGCTTTGATTACTGCTTTGCACGCAGAAAAGGTGAACGGCTGGACTCTACATGCCTGGTTCCCACCGTGAAGCATGGAGGAGGTGGTGTGATGGTGTGGGGTGCTTTGCTGGTGACACTGTTGGGGATTTATTCAAAATTGAAGCAGTGAGTGGTCCAGCTCACCCCAAACCATCTCGATTGGGTTCAGGTCTGGTTACTGTGGAGGCCTGGTCATCTGGCGTAGCACCCCAACACTCTCCTTCTTGGTCAAATAGCCCTTACACAGTCTGGAGGTGTGTTTGGGGTCATTGTCCTGTTCAAAAATAAATTAGGTCCAACTAAACGCAAACCGGATGGAATAGCATGCTGCTGCAAGATGCTGTGGTAGCCATTCTGGTTCAGTATGCCTTCAATTTTGAATAAATCCCCAACAGTGTCACCAGCAAAGCACCCCCACATCATCACACCTCCTCCATGCTTCACGGTGGGAACCAGGCATGTAGAGTCCATCCGTGTATTTTTTTGCGCATCTGTATGCCCTGCTTAGTGTTACTGTTGATCTGTGTTGCCAGAGGTGGGCTCAAGGCAGAATCAATCTCCTTCCCCTCTGACAGCTGTATAGTTCCTGCTTACGTCCCCTGCACCAGTAGTTTTCTCAGCTGTACAGCCATGTAGTGCTGAGGCTGTGCCCCTTCCCAGGACAGACCGCTTTTCTATTGGCTGCCGTGCGGGGAGCGGAGGATCCATGGAGAGTGACTGAGGTTACAGATGTTGCATCTTACAACACATAGTATCATATCCATTGTCTATACACTGATACACTGCAGCAAATCTTCAGCTACGAGGTAATAGATCTGCTTCGGTTTCAGCCTCTGTATGAAGTTTCCATGCCCCCACAGCAAGCGGAGATATTGAAAATGTTGGGGTGCTGAGACACCGCATATGTTAGAAAGTTGCAGAACTTAAACTTCTCAGGCGTGTCTGTTAAATTTCTGTTGGTGTTCCGCTTTCTGAGCCCCTAGCATTTGTCGAACTGCAAGTCCCTGCAAAACTAGTCCCCTTCCTTCCACCTCCATTTTGGGGTGCAGTACTGTTTTGTTTTTTGTTCTTAAGACAGACTCGGGGGGCTGGCTGCACTCTCTCGCCCAGGTACATTGTGGCAGGGTGTGGAGAGATCCACAGGAAGCTCAGGCGGCTCGCTGATGTCAGCCATCCTCACCAAACTGGTTATTATAAGCACGTGACGCTGTGCAGCTGCTGACGTCTTCCAGCGACACTCACAGACGACATGTTTTGGAGGACTCGTTTTTGTCCCAGGCCTTCGGGGGTCTGTTAACACTTTTCTGCTGCGCCTACTGACGGTGGAGATATCGGACGTGCAGGCTTGTTATTTGCCCGGCCCAGAAGAGGCTCGTGGAGCCAAGTGAACTGTATACAGTCTCAGGGATCACTCGGCAATGCTGCAGCCTGTCCTGTAGACCTGCAAGACGACACTGGAAATGTGGAAGTTTCCCATCACAATATGAGAAAGGAGCACAAGTGTAAGAGACAAGTGAAGGTACGAAGAACAATCTTAAGGAGCTTCGGAAATCTTCAAGTGAAAGTAATCTTAGTAGGATCACCCCTCCTGAGCCGTCTATATGGACATGTAGGTCATAGGAAGCTGAATAAAATGATACTTTGATATCTGCCATCTGATGTTTTATTCCAGAGAAATCCACATTTTTCTTAATATGTAAATGAATTAAGATCTCTGGGCCGGATATAGATCTCCCTGAGACTCCACCTCCAGAGCTTATCATAAATGACATGGGGCGTTACCGGTGTGAGACATGTAATGACTGACAGTCCGCTCTCCTGATCTACATGTCTCACACTGGTAATGCCCGCTGTCATTTACGTTAAGCTCTGGAGTCAGAGTCTCAGGGAGATCTATATCCGGCCCAGAGATCTTAACAATTCATTTACATATTAAGAAAAATGTGGATTTCTCTGGAATAAAACATCAGATCACAGATATCAAGGTATTGTTTTATTCAGCTTCCTATGACCTACATGCCCATATAGATGGCTCAGGAGGGTTGACCCTACTGACAGATTCCCTTTATAAAAATCACATATACAATTCTGTATTGCAAATCTTGCACAGGTCCTGAGTCACACCCTGTATTGTAGTCCAGAGCTGCACTCACTATACTGCTAGTGCAGTAACTGTGTACATACATTACATTACTGATCCGGAGTTACATCCTGTATTATTCTCCAGAGCTGCACTCACTTTTCTGCTGGTGCAGTCACTGTGTACACACATTACATTACTGATCCTGTACTGATCCTGAGTTACATCCTGTATTATACTCCAGAGCTGCGCTCACTATTCTGATGGTGCAGTCACTGTGTACATACATTACATTACTGATCCTGAGTTACATCCTGTATTATACTCCAGAACTGCACTCACTATTCTGCTGGTGCAGTCACTGTGTACATACATTACAATACTGATCCTGAGTTACATCCTGTATTATACCCCAGAGCTGCACTCACTATTCTGCTGGTGCAGTCACTGTGTACATACATTACATTACTGTTCCTGAGTTACATCCTGTATTATACGCAAGAGCTGCACTCACTATTCTGCTGGTGCAATCACTGTGTACATACATTACATTACTGTTCCTGAGTTACATCCTGTATTATACCCAAGAGCTGCACTCACTAGTCTGCTGATGCAGTCACTGTGTACATACATTACGGATCCTGAGTTACATCCTGTATTACACTCCAGAGCTACACTCACTATTCTGGTGGTACTGTCACTGTGTACATACATTGCATTACTTATCCTGAGTTACCTCCTGTATTAAACTCCAGAGCTGCACTCACTATTTTGCTGGTGCGGTCACTGTGTACATACATTACATTACTGATCCTGAGTTACATCCTGTATTAAACTCCAGAGCTGCACTCACTATTCTGCTGGTGCGGTCACTGTGTACATACATTACATTACTGATCCTGAGTTACATCCTGTATTATGCCCCAGAGCTGCACTCACTATTCTGCTGGTGCAGTCACTGTGTACACACATTACATTACTGATCCTGTACTGATCCTGAGTTACATCCTGTATTATACTTCAGAACTGCGCTCACTATTCTGATGGTGCAGTCACTGTGTACATACATTACATTACTGTTCCTGAGTTACATCCTGTATTATACGCAAGAGCTGCACTCACTATTTGCTGGTGCAATAACTGTGTACATACATTACATTACTGTTCCTGAGTTACATCCTGTATTATACCCAAGAGCTGCACTCACTAGTCTGCTGGTGCAGTCACTGTGTACATACATTACTGATCCTGAGTTACATCCTGTATTACACTCCAGAGCTGCACTCACTATTCTGGTGGTACTGTCACTGTGTACATACATTGCATTACTTATCCTGAGTTACCTCCTGTATTAAACTCCAGAGCTGCACTCACTATTTTGCTGGTGCGGTCACTGTGTACATACATTACATTACTGATCCTGAGTTACATCCTGTATTAAACTCCAGAGCTGCACTCACTATTCTGCTGGTGCGGTCACTGTGTACATACATTACATTACTGATCCTGAGTTACATCCTCTATTATGCACCAGAGCAGCTCTCACTATTCTGCTGGTGCAGTCACTGTGTACATACATTACTGATCCTGAGTTACATCCTGTATTATACCCAGAGCTGCACTCACTATTCTGCTGGAGCAGTCACTGTGTACATACATTACTGATCCTGAGTTACATGCTGTATTATACTCCAGGGCTGCACTCACTATTCTGCTGGTGCAGTCACTGTGTACATTACATTACTGATCCTGAGTTACATCCTGTATTATACTCCAGAGCTGCACTCACTATTCTGCTGGTGCGGTCACTGTGTACATACATTATATTACTGATCCTGAGTTACATCCTGTATTATACTCCAGAGCTGCACTCACTATTCTGCTGGTGCAGTCACTGTGTACATACATTACTGATCCTGAGATACATCCTGTATTATGCTCCAGAGCTGCACTCACTATTCTGCTGGTGCAGTCATTGTGCTCATATAGTCCTGTTCATTGTTATTGGCACCCATGAAATGTAAGTACATAATTGAAATATATCCTGAAAAAAATGAACCAAGTGATAGTTTCTTTGTATAGAGCACTTGTGTTATATACAAAAGAGCAAATGATAAATAATAATTTAAAACAATAAACAATGGGAGGGAAAAATAGAGAAACCTGAATCTTGCAGTGACACTGGTATTGGCCCCTTTACATTACATTAGTATGGAAACACATTGTGACGCGCCTGTGGTAAATCACAAATGAGAATCACCTGTGATTAATGGTCGGTGCCAATGTGACATGAATTAGCCAATAAATGATGAGTTCAGGGTTTTAAAAAGCAACATGGTGGTCCCTGTTCCTTTGTCACAATGGTGGAGACAAAGGACCTCTCTGAGGAACTGCTATTAATAAATACAAGACTTCCAAAGGGTATAAGGCCATCTCCAAAGCCCTTGGTATCTCAGTTTCAACAGTGCACAATGTTATTAAGAAGTCTGCCAAGCATGGAACTGTCAAGAACCTCCCTGGACGTGGAGGAAAGAGGAAAATAAACAAGAGATGTCTTCAAAACTTGGTGTGAATGGTGGAAAAAAACACCACGTCAAACATCCAAGACCTGAAGGCCAACCTGGAACAGTAAACCAAACAGAGCTTTATGGGCGAAGGCCAAGGAAGAAACCATTGCTGAAGAAAAGACTTAAAAAGGAACAAATGATCTTTGCCAAAGAGTACCTTGACAAACCACTAATCCTTTTGGGAAAATGTTCTGTGGACAGATGAAACAAAAATAGAGCATTTATAGCAATGCAAAGCAACAGTTTACAGATGGAACAAAGAAGCTTATAAGGAAAAGAACACCCTACCAACAGTTAATCATGGTGGAGGATCCATAATGCTGTGGGGTTGTTTTGCTGCATCTGGTACTGGAGGACCTGACTATATCGCAGGAATCATGAAATCAGAGAATTATCAAGAGATTTTAGAGTGAAATGTCCTACACAGTAAGAAGTGACCCAAAGCACTCATCCAAAAGTACACAGGAATAGTTGAAAAAGAAAAAATGGACTGCTTTAAAATGGGCAGCAGTGAGTCCTGACCTCAATCCCATTGAAAATCTTTGGGGTGAGCTGAAATCTGCCATTGGGAAATAGAACCCTGCCAATATTCAAAGAGCCTGAACAAACTCCAAAGGAAGAGTGGGAGAAAATACCAGTGAGAAGTGCAAGAAGCTTAAAAATGGCTACAAGAAATGTTTGGAGGCTGTCATCAATGCCAAAGGGTGCGCAACCAAGTATTAATTAGGGGCGCTTTATTGCTGCACATGCTGTTTATTCTTTGAAATTGCAACATGTAAGTTGAAAAACAATGTTTTCTGTTGTATTACTCTGGACTACAAATTACAAGGTCCTGAGGATATAACTTTTGTACAACATCTTCAGAAATAAATGGAAATATACAAGTTTATGAAAAAATGAAGGGGTGCCAATAATGGTGAGCAGCACTGTACATCACATTACTGATCCTGTATTTTACCCCGGAGCTGCACTCGCTATTCTGCTCATTTTTATTAGAAGCAGAAAGTTTGATCATTGACATCTTAAGTCACTGGTATTGATGGATTTGGATGTCCCTGACAGATGATTGTCAGGGGAGTTATGGATCCCAAGTGTCTGATTTCAGACTGCTGGTCATTTTGTTCTTTAGGTATATTCCGGCCCCAGAGGAATCAGTCAGCGACTCTCCTAGAGAACACAGGAGTTCGGCAGAGCGAGCGCTCTTATATGCGTCCAGACATTATATTGCTGTTGTGTTCTGGAATCTCTTGATAATCACTATAGTCGTCTGTTGCTGAGCAGGTGACTACAGTCTGGACCAATGCAGGACACAGAAATACAAGCCATTGCTCCCTGTTATCAGCCATATCGGGGAGTGGAAAGAATGGCTGCCATGCGCTTCCATGTAATGAATGACAGACTGTACAGAATCCTACTGGTGCACCGTCATCACTAGTGTATACCCCGTATCTCCAGTACTCAGAGGGGCTTTTCACGGTTTCCCTGCACAGTCACTTAGTCTTGCAGACGATAACAATGGACGCTTGGTTGTGAGGCAGCATGACCGATGTGTGTGAACACAGCCTTATACCATCTGAGCTTCTGGCCCGTTAGTACTTCTGCGTTTTACCAGGGAACCTGCTGTTTGTCCTTCATTAGAACCTGCGCACACTGAATTGTTTTTTGAGTTGGACAAAAACAGCAAAGAAGCCGCTGCAGGGAACATTATTATTTTTGGCTGAGATTTGGAAGAGGTTTTCTCTTCTTTTCAGTTTTGCAGAGTTTTTGAAAGGTGTGTGTGTGTGTGTTTTTTTTTTCCTCTGGGACCAGGTAATAACCTGCACGGTTCTCACACTGCCGTTCCCCACACATCCGCCCCTCCTGTGCTGGCATTTACCTTTGTTGCTTATCTTTGATATTGGACTCTGTAATTAATACGCAGCCGCCTGGTGTTTGGGCAGCGCTGAGCAGCCAGTGTCGCACACTGCATGTGTAATCCTGGTATATACCGCACATATACAGTACAGACCAAAAGTTTGGACACACCTCATTCAATGATTTTTCTGTATTTTCATGACTTGAAATTGTAGAATCACACTGAAGGCATCAAAACTATGAATTAACACATGTGGAATTAACATTACACTTTACAAAAAAGTGTGAAACAACTGAAAATATGTCTTATATTCTAGGTTCTTCAAAGTAGCCACCTTTTGCTTTGATTACTGCTTTGCACGCAGAAAAGGTGAACGGCTGGACTCTACATGCCTGGTTTCCCACCGTGAAGCATGGAGAGGTGGTGTGATGTGTGGGGGTGCATTGCTGGTGACACTGTTGGGGATTTATTCAAAATTGAAGGCATAGTGAACCAGCATGGCTACCACAGCATCTTGCAGCAGCATGCTATTCCATCCGGTTTGCGTTTAGTTGGACCATCATTTATTTTTCAACAGGACAATGACCCCAAACACACCTCAGACTGGTAAGGGCTATTTGACCAAGAAGGAGAGTGTTGGGGTGCTACGCCAGATGACCTGGCCTCCACAGCACCAGACCTGAACCCAATCGAGATGGTTTGGGGTGAGCTGGACCGCTCACGCTTCAATTTTGAATAAATCCCCAACAGTGTCACCAGCAAAGCACCCCCACACATCACACCTCCTCCATGCTTCACGTGGGAACCTAGGCATGTAGAGTCCATCCGTTCACCTTTTCTGCGTGCAAAGCAGTAATCAAAGCAAAAGGTGGCTACTTTGAAGAACCTAGAATATAAGACATATTTTCAGTTGTTTCACACTTTTTTGTAAAGTGTAATGTATAATTCCACGTGTGTTAATTCATAGTTTTGATGCCTTCAGTGTGATTCTACAATTTTCATAGTCATGAAAATACAGAAAATCTTTGAATGAGAAGGTGTGTCCAAACTTTTGATCTGTACTGTACATCCGTGGCGCAGTAAGGGGTATATAGCGGATGTCCTCACCACTGCGGCTGCAATCACATCATCACAGGACAGAGATCACTATCATAGAGGTGAACGTATTGGAGTCTCGGGTTGTCTGAAATCCACCTGCTGTTGCTGTGTCCCTGCTCTGTGCTTTACACTGCAGCACTGCTTGGTCACATCAATTGCAGTGTAACAGAAGCTAAAGAGGCAGATAGTACATGAAGAGGTGATTTCCATGGCAGCACGGAAAAAATGATTCTAACCTAGAAGTATCTAAACCACCAGTGAGAATAATCAGGAAATGTACACAAGGGCGGAGCATCATTGAGGGGGAGGAGCTTAGACACTGGGGATATGGAGGAAGTGTCTGTAGGACACCAGTGAGATCACATCTGTTGTCGTTGAGTTTGACATCTTATGGTTTATCCATTGTTTTCGTAGAGAAACAGAATTTTCCGTTAGTCGGACTCTGGTATTAGTATTAGTCACCAGCTGCGTCTATAAACAACCATGCAAATGCAGACTCCCCTCTTTCCTGCATGATGGCTGACCCGCGTTTAACCCTTTTGTGATGTCATCCTGCCAGGGTAACGATGCACTAGAATATTAGGCCCTGTTCACACTGCATTTCTAAAAATGGGATTCAGACTAACCACAAAGTTTGTGTCATTGTAATCTATGGCCCTGTCATCTGCTCGTCTGAATTCTGTTTTTTAGGGAAGTGCAGTGTGAACAGGGCCTTAGTGATCTGTCTCTTTTCAATTAATTTCTCATGCAGCCTCGATTTTCAACATGTTCCTTCCTTCTCCCCCTACATCCGTCCTGGCACCGAGGTGACCCTGACTATTGGGGCAGCATAAGGCCAAGTTCCCACAACGAATATTTGGTGCATTTCTGGTGCATTTTGCTAATTTAGGCATCTTACCTTTATTGTGTTCTGAAATTAAGTTTGTTTTTTAGCTGTGTTTTTCTTCTTTTTAGTACATGTGCGGTCTAAATGCATTATTACTGCACTTCCACATAAAATTCAAGTCTATGGGGAAAATAAGCAAATAAAAAGAATATTTTACCTCGAGAAATTGACGTTCTGCGGATTTCAAAAACGCTCCACAGGTCAATTTCCGCAGGACAGTGGGGACAAGAGTTGCATAAATCTCATCCACATTGCTGGAAATGTAATACGCTGGGTTTTTTTTGCTTATGAAAATAGGTAGCAGAAAAGTCCCACACCAAATACTCATTGTGGAAACTTGTCCTTAGGGAATTGTATTGTGAGCAGTTTCCCAGTTTAATGTTACATTTACAGGCTGATGGGATGCTAATAATTACTCAGTATGACGTTAAAGGGGATTTCCCACGAACAAAAGTTAATTTAAATCAATAGATGTTGGAATAATAACTTCCATAATTAGATGTGATTAAAGGGAACCTATCACCAGGTTTAATAATAATAATTTTATTTCTATAGCGCCACCATATTCCGCAGCACTTTACATTATAGAGGGGACTTGTACAGACAATAGACATTACAGCATAACAATAAACACAGATCAAAGTAGATACCAAGAGGAATGAGGGCCCTGCTCACAAGCTTACAATCTATGAGGAAAAAGGGGAGACACGAAAGGTAGATGGTAACAATTGCTTTCATTGTTCAGGTTTAGCTGATATGAGATGAGACCACCACCTTTCAGCCCTCATATACAGCGTTCTATAATGCTATATATCTGTTCCCAACCCGACCTGAAAGATAAGAAAAATACCTTTGATTATACTCACCTGCGGGGCGGTCCGAGAGGTGTCGCTGGTCTTGGTCCGGCTCCTCCCTTCTTCTTGTGATGCCGTCCCCCTTATTGCTTCGTGTGGATGACGCATGGCTACGCGACTCACAGTCTCCCCAGCATCGCGCTTCTGCGCAGGCATACTGATCTGCCTCTAATATGGCAGAGTAGAGTACAGCAGCGTGCCGGGGCTTTTTGACGTTTCCCAGCTCCTGCGCACTACAGTACTTTGCTCTACCCCTTTTTTACCCCTTCATAGAGCTGATGGCAACCCAGACTGTTCGTATGGGCCTGTAGGTCAGTGAAAGATAAACTCATCAATACATTTTTTTAATATCCGTCTTCTGTTGCCTGAAAAATAATAATCTTTATTTTTATGTAGCGCTAACATATTCCGCAGCGCTTTACAGTTTGCACACATTACCGTCACTGTCCCCGATGGGGCTCACAATCTAAATTCCCTATCAGTATGTTTTTGGAGTGTGGGAGGAAACCCACACAAACACGGGGAGAACATACAAACTTCTTGCAGATGTTGTCCTTGGTGGGACCCGGAGAAATCCACAAGTTTCGCGATATGCTAGTGAGGCGTTAAATGCTTTTTCATGCCCAGAGCACTTAAATGGGTGGTCCAGTTAATCAAATGATCAGTGAGAGGCCCACCAGCAGATTGGAGAACTTGTATCCCTGTTACAAAATGACGTGGCAGGTTGGACGCCTGACCGCCACTCCATTCTCTGGGGGTCTGCTGGAAAAAGCCAAATGCAACACTTGGCAGCCCCATAGGGAATGAATGAAGCGGAGCTCAAGGCGAATAAGCGCACTGCTGCTCCATCGTATTGGGGAGAAAAGTTCTGCTGATCGGAGTGTGTCCCCGCGGTCAGGCCGCCACCAATTAATGACTTATCTGATGACTTGTTTTACTCGGACGCCCCTTTAATGAAACCCTTTTTCCTGAGGTCCTCTCCATCCTTAGCACCTTCTTCTCTGAGTGATCGCACCGTGTGACATCATGAAATCTAGCGCCTGCGCAGGCCACTGCTCTACTCACTTCTGCGCACCGAGGCTCCGGAGATCTTCTGCGCATGAGACCCCCGGCCACGCCAAGCATCCTCAACACGCTTGTTATGGGTGTACGGTGTGGCCAGCCGGCAAATGAGTAGACCTCTGCAGCCTCTGCCCCTTGGGGCACCACAGTGCGCGGAGGAGAGCCGTGATCTACCCAGGCGCTCGATTTCCTGATGTCACAGACCCATGGAGGCATCACTCATAGAGGAGGTTCTAAGGATGGAAATAACCGCAGGTGGAGTTTTGTTAAAGGGTTCATTCCCATCTCCAAAATCCCGTCCCAATATGTAGCAGGTACAATAATAATAATAATATTAGCAAATGCCTCATATTGGAATATAGTATAGTTCTTCTGATTCACTGTTGCTTACCCCATGTGCAGGGCATTGCAGTAGATCAGGTATCCATGGTCCCTTAGTGACTGACAGTTGTTAGTGGTCGTAACCATGGATACCTAAGTACTGCATGACAGCGAATCAGAACTGTACTACTTTGCTAATTGGAGGCATTTGCTAATATTACAACTACATATTAGGATAGGCTCTTGGATATGAGAATACCCCTTTAAGTGCTGTGGGTGTGACCAAGCACTTATCACCTCATTTGCATACTGCGCGGATCATTAATTTCTCTGTATAGAGGCAGCGCCACGACCCCTTTAATGTTGCACCCCTAGATGAGCCTGTGGTGTGGAGGGAGTACACCCACCCCAGCTGTGCTGCCTCTGGGGGGTCCCGGAGATTAACCCCTCGTCCCCCAGGTTCACCTTGTGCGCCCTCCTCCGGCGCCGCCTCCTCCTCCCCGGCCCGGCCCTCGCTTCCCCTCCCGACATGTGCGGCGCTTTCTGTCTGAGCAGTGGAGGCTCCTCACTTCCCGGAGGCTCCGGCCCCGCCACGTGCTGCGCCCCCCGCGCCCGGGACCCCGAGTCTGGGGGGGATCGGCCAGGTAAGTGCGGGCTGGGGGCGGCTGCTGGCCCACGTGACTGTCCCCCACCCTTTCTGTAACTTCTCCCGGATGGTTCCCCACACACAGAGTAAAGTTCCCTGCAGAGGAGGCTTCACCACGGAGGTCGTCACCACTGCTGCAGAACCTCTTGGTGGCGAGCAGGGCTCCGGGGCCTCCTGCTATTGACTGTGCAGCTCTGGCTGTTGATTGACAGGTCACTTGTTTTCATGCTGCACAACTTGCGGGGGAGGGGGCACATACTTCTGTGTATTGCTGCCGATGGGAGGGGGCTGAGTGTCCTAAATAAAGCCTCCCCCCATCCCTATATCTATGCTGCTGCAGAACCTCTTTTAAAAAAAGTAGATCCCTTTTGTCACTCCTTGGGGTGGGTAACGCAGCTGATGACTGACAATCCATACTTGTCACAAAGTTGTTTCCATTGAGGGGTGGGCGAGTTATAATGTACAGCCCCCCCATCCTCCTCCACACCCCAGAGTTGAGTGCTTGCTTCTCCAGATGCTGCAGAACCTCTTTGAGAAGTGTTTTTGTTCAGTCTCTGGGAGTTGTAGCACTGGCACTTGGCTGATTAGTTTGTAACTGTATGTACGGCACTGATAATAGGGGAGGTGCGTCCTGAATAATAACCCCCCACCCTTTCCTTTCTTGTGCTGGCGTTTCCCCCCTGTCGCCATACATGTAAGACGTGGAGGAAGAGAGGTTCTGAGGTTTCCTAGCAACATGGCAGGATTGACAGGGTGTTCAGCCAATGATCCCTGTGTGCGGAGGCCATGATTATAGGGTGTTGTAATACTGGAGTTAAGGGTGCAGACCAAGATCCCCCTCCTGCCCCTGACAACTCCCCTCTGTCGCCCCACTCTGGTCTCTGACAACACCCTCCGGCCCCACAGCAGCTCTCCCTGTCCTTATCTGCCTCTTTTTCTGCCCCTGACAGCTCCGCGTGCCCCCTCCGCCACTAAACCCACTTCATTGACTCCTGATTAAGTGTTGTGTTTGCCACAATCCTCCAGTACTTTATCCTCCATAAAACCCCCTGAATAGCTGCCCGCTCCCCCCTGAACTCGCCCTTTGTGTTTGGAGACCTGTAAACACAGAGGAGAAGTTGTGAGGTGGCAACCATCAGCAGGCTCTGTGCCTTTAAGGAGTAACCACTTACATGCCGGACTAAAGAAAATCAGTCTTTCCATAATAATGAATCGTAATTGTTGTCAAATAGTAGTGCAGTATGTACAGGGGTCCGGTGACTGCGGCCCACCACGACGCTGGTCATCTGCAGAGTGTGCAGGATTTCAACCTGAGGGTTGTACCTGAAAAATGTATCTGTGTAACATTAGCAGTCACCCCCAGTTTAATGTTAGAAGGGGGGTTGTTTGGGATAGTCTCTGACACTGGGGGTACGGGACGCTGATACTGGTTGTGCGAGGACAACGACACTCTGCGTGCAGGATAATGATATCTGGGTACGGGATGATAACGCTGACATTCTGTGTATGGAACAGTAACACTGGGGGTACAGGACGATGGCACTGATACTAGGGTTACGGGACGCTGATACTGGTTGTGCGGGGGCAACAACACTGGGTGCAGGATAATGACATCTGGGGTACGGGATGATAACGCTGACATTCTGTTTGGGACAATGATACTGGGGGTATGGGACGCTGATACTGGTAGTGCGAGGACAACGACACTCTGGGTGCAGGATAATGACATCTGGGGTACGGGATAACGCTGACACTCTGTAAGGGACAATGACACTGGGGGTACGGGACAATGACACGGGGTATGAGATGCTGATACTGGTTGTGCGAGGACAACGACACTCGGCGTGCAGGATAATGATATCTGGGGTACGGGATGATAACGCTGACATTCTGTATGGGACAATGACACTGGGGGTACGGGACAATGACACGGGGTATGAGATGCTGATACTGGTTGTGCGAGGACAACGACACTCTGGGTGCAGGATAATGACATCTGGGGTACGGGATGATAACGCTGACATTCTGTATGGGACAATGACACTGGGGGTACGGGACAATGACACTGGGTATGAGATGCTGATACTGGTTGTGCGAGGACAACGACACTGCGTGCAGGATAATGATATCTGGGGTACGGGATGATAACGCTGACACTCTGTAAGGGACAATGACACTGGGGGTACGGGACAATGACACGGGGTATGAGATGCTGATACTGGTTGTGCTACGACAACGACACTCTGGGTGCAGGATAATGACATCTGGGGTACGGGATGATAACGCTGACATTCTGTAAGGGACAGTGACACTGGGGGTACGGGACAATGACACGGGGTATGAGATGCTGATACTGGTTGTGCGAGGACAACGACACTCTGGGTGCAGGATAATGATATGTGGGGTACGGGATGATAACGCTGACACTCTGTAAGGGACAATGACACTGGGGGTACGGGACAATGACACGGGGTATGAGATGCTGATACTGGTTGTGCGAGGACAACGACACTCGGCGTGCAGGATAATGATATCTGGGGTACGGGATGATAACGCTGACATTCTGTATGGGACAATGACACTGGGGGTACGGGACAATGACACGGGGTATGAGATGCTGATACTGGTTGTGCGAGGACAACGACACTCTGGGTGCAGGATAATGACATCTGGGGTACGGGATGATAATGCTGACATTTTGTATGGGACAATGACACTGGGGGTACGGGACAATGACACTGGGTATGAGATGCTGATACTGTTGTGCGAGGACAACGACACTGCGTGCAGGATAATGATATCTGGGGTACGGGATGATAACGCTGACACTCTGTAAGGGACAATGACACTGGGGTACGGGACAATGACACGGGTATGAGATGCTGATACTGGTTGTGCTACGACAACGACACTCTGGGTGCAGGATAATGACATCTGGGGTACGGGATGATAACGCTGACATCTCTGTAAGGGACAGTGACACTGGGGGTACGGGACAATGACACGGGGTATGAGATGCTGATACTGGTTGTGCGAGAACAACGACACTCTGGGTGCAGGATAATGAATCTGGGGTACGGGATGATAACGCTGACACTCTGTAAGGGACAATGACACTGGGGTAGGGACAATGACACGGGGTATGAGATGCTGATACTGGTTGTGCTACGACAACGACACTCTGGGTGCAGGATAATGACATCTGGGGTACGGGATGATAACGCTGACACTCTGTATGGGACAATGACACTGGGTACGGGACAATGACACGGGGTATGAGATGCTGATACTGGTTGTGCTACAACAATGACACTCTGGGTGCAGGATAATGACATCTGGGGTACGGGATGATAACGCTGACACTCTGTATGGGACAATGACACTGGGTACGGGACAATGACACGGGATATGAGATGCTGATACTGGTTGTGCTACGACAATGACACTGGGTGCGGATAATGACATCTGGGTACGGATGATAACGCTGACATTTGTATGGACAATGACACTGGGTACAGGACGCTGATACTGGTTGTGCGAGACAACGACACTCTGGGTACAGGATAATGACATCTGGGGTACGAGATGATAATGCTGACACTCTGTATGGGATAATGACACTGGGGGTACGGGACGACGCTGGGAAGAGACGGGGACGGGGCGCTGACACTGGGGACGGGACGACACTTGAGGTTCTGGTCAGATTGGTTTGTGTGTAATACATAGTGTAGATGTTGGGGTGTCTTCTCTTTGCTTGGGGGGCTGTTACTTTGGGGACGAGCCGCCATAACAATAATCGGACGCCGTGTCTCCACTCGCTGATAAGCCGCTCGTCGCTATGGCAACCTTCCATGAAGTGACTTCACTCTGGGCCCTGATATCACTTTCTGTGTAGAGGCTCCTGGGACTTTCTCTTATTAGCTCGAGAAAAGTTAGGAAAAGTTTCTCCGAGGCGTCTGAGAATGCAGGCGGCCGCCTCTAACCCATTACTTCCGTAAGCACTCTGCTTATGTTTTCCTATCATCTGCCACTTTTCGTGTAACCGTTACCTGTGACGCAAGAGCGATTTCTATCTTTTATCTGTCGTCTTCTGTAGTGATGTGGTCGGTTCTGCCCATTCCTTTCTGTCTCAGGAAAAGCTGGTGACAAGGATTACATGATGCCCTTAGTAACCAATCGGATTCCAGCTTTTATTGTCCTAGGACTGCTACATTTATATAAAGTGTGATCTGATTGGTTGCCCTTTTAAACAGGTGGTCATATCAACCAATCCACTAACTGCTTTCGTTTTCCATCCTGCACTACATAAATAAGAGCCGGCGTGTGATTTGTCCTTTTTTTCCGCTTTCGGTTTGTACCACACAACTTTATAAAGGTTTGCTTACAGTCACGTGATCGAATTCTAGAACCCGTGAGACGACAGCCGTGCATTGTTCGTAATGACTTATTTCCTGTATGTTCTCCAGTCACTCCCAGAGCTGCACTCACAATTCTTCTGGTGTAGATAAAGTGTATGTGACCTTACAACTGTCTGCCATGGTCTGTGTGGCTGAGTCACGTTCACTGACAGCAACCAGAGTTCTTGATAATAGCGAGGAAGTGCCAATTGTGCGTTTTTTTTTGTTTTTTTTTATAGATTTTGATTTTTCTTTTTTTTCCCCATTGCCACCAAATTCTTTTAATTTGCAACTTTTAATGCGTCTATTTTATGTTTGGTGTGTTTTTTAATTTTTATTATTTGTCTTGGTTTTTTTTGTGTTTGTGGATAAGATTTTGGAGCTAATTTTGTGACATTTTAGCGGAATGTCTGACTCTTTGCTCTAAAGGAAAAAAAAAATGGGTTAAAGACCAAAATAAACAGCATTTTTTTTTTTTTTTTTTACCGAATCCCCCGACATCTATTAACCGCTGGTGATATTTTGAAGACTCAGGCCCAGAGATAATTATAGTTAATTAGAAAGTGAGAGAACTTTTTTTGGCCCTAAACCTGCGGCCGCCTGGATTGCATGGATCCGCCGGTGATTATTGATCGGAGGTGGTCTGAGCTCTGGGTACCCCATGAACTGGAGAATGAAGGAGATGTAGCTGGTGTAGCACAGGCGTCCTCAGTCATGTGATTTGGAAGGGGATTCGCCTCTTTAATTCTCGATCTGTGGGGGTCTCCACCTGTCATAAATGGATGGCGATATGGACTACCCCTTTAACACGCCGTTTCCCCTCCTGCGGTTGCAGCAATGATTTCTTTCTCATTTCTAATATCTTTTGTCTTTTGCTCCTTCCAGGAAACTTCGTCTAAATGGGTCCAGTGATGCCTCCCAGTAAGAAGCCGGAGGGGACGGGAATCAGCGTTTCCAGCCAGTGTTTCCGGAGCAGCACATTATCCACCCCGCTCCACGATGACGACGACTTAGACTTCTCACCGCCGCCGGTCAAGACGAATAAGGAGAAGGGCGGCATGGAGGATGAGGAGCTAACGAATTTGAACTGGCTTCACGAGAGCAAAAACTTGCTGAAAAGTTTTGGGGACTCCGTGTTACGGTCGGTCAGTCCCGTCCAGGACATCGACGACGACACCCCGCCCTCCCCCGCCCAGTCAGACATGCCCTACGATGCCAAGCAGAACCCCAACTGTAAGCCCCCCTACTCCTTCAGCTGTCTCATATTTATGGCTATCGAGGATTCTCCCACCAAGAGACTTCCCGTAAAGGATATTTACAATTGGATCCTGGAACACTTCCCTTACTTCGCCAACGCGCCCACGGGCTGGAAGAACTCTGTGCGGCACAACCTGTCCTTGAATAAATGCTTCAAGAAAGTCGATAAGGACAGAAGTCAGGTAAGACGTCATTGTGGTAGTGATGCTAGAGGCTGCGGTGCCCCCTTTCGCCCCTCAGTTGTTTTTACCGTGCTGAGGGAATTGCCCTACGTGCAATAAAAGATGGACCTCAGTCGCGTCAATTCTCCAAAGTTAGGGAATTGTTTTTGAAGCAATAATCGTCACACCCATAACCATCCCCAGGAGCAGAACGAGCGAAACTTTTTATGTTATTGCTTGTAGGACAATTACTAAAAATTCTCAGTAATTACATAAAGTAGTAATTTCACTACATTACAAAAAGTAAGAGAGTCCAGTAATGACGACGTGAGTATTACCCATAGTGCAGCTACTTTCTATGATAATTTTAGGAATGGTTTCAGCTTTATGGAATTGCATCGTAAGCAATACTGAAATATTAAGAGATTATTGGAGCCTCTGCCATTCCCGGGGGCATATAATAACATCCCTCTGTCTTGGAGTAGGCGCTGGATCCAATTCTGTGAGCGACGCGTCACCAGAAGACATCGATTCTAGCAGCAGTAATGTGGGGTGTCGCTTGTAGTGCAGTCCCCTCTGAGCAATAAAGAAAAGCGACAGTAAGCACATTACATTCAGATGTTGCTAATTGATTTTTTTTATTTTTTTTTGCTTTGGTGTTTTAGTGTGGGTAGAGGTTTAAATAAAAAGTTACTATAATAAGAAATTGCAGAACTAGCAATTCCTTGTATGTCTACATAGTAATCCCTTACATTTCCTGTGAGACTGTGTGAGTATGCTCATCGGCTCCCCCGACCTTTCACCTGGCGACTTTGGGTACTGTCCTATACCTGTGTTGCCACGGCCGGTGGGCCGCATTGGATCCATAAGCGGCTTCCTCCGTAGATCTGCAGAATATAAGCTCCGTTTCTTGGGCGCCCCTGGGAGGAAACATTTATATAGGGCCCACATGGCAGAAATTGCAAGAAACTCAGCGGGGCGTCCCCTGTAGGAAATGCTCAGAGTTGTAGTCTTGTTTTACTCTCCCAACCCTGTTGTCGCTTTGCACTCAGTGGGCTGGGAAAGCTGGGTGCATGGCGCTCAGGTCTGTGTCGCCACTTTGTATCAATGTTCTATTTCCATCCGGACATTATTGTTATTTTGGGGGTCACGTTAACCTCCGGGGGGTTCACTCGCCGCTTAGTCCCAGGCTCTTGTGGGTAATCTGAGCTTTTGGCCCCCTCCCCTGTAATGTCCCTTCTGCCCGTGAGTTTCCGAATCCGCTGCCATCTGGTCCTCGGCTGCAGAGAGGAATTTTCTCTTGTATACGTGTTTCCATAGCAACGGTCTCACAGTTGATGGGGAGAGTAACCAGTTGCCATAGCGACAGAGTTCCTGATGTGGCAGTTTGTGCGTGCGGGGAGAGGCGAGCGCGGGGCTCGTGTGGCGAAGCTATTATATAGGGGATGGGGCGGGGAGAACGTGACGCCATGTAAAATGTTAGTTTTATTTTTGGATATGTTCGCAGTCGACTCGCTGTGATTATTTTCTTCTTGCGTCGAGTCAGCGGTGTCTGTACTAAAAATGGAAAATGTAATACCGCGAGGACTCGGACGTAAGCGCCACACGGACGCCATGTTGTAGGACTACACAGCTAAGCATGACCAGAAAGCAATTGTGTGAGCCTGGAGCGCCGGCCCTAAAATTAAAAGCCATTTCCCCCCCCCCGGTAGGCGAGGAAATGGGAGTAAGAGGACGACTTTTCCCCGATCCCTCAGCGCGGGTCTCTCTCTGGCTTATACGGCAGCTATAACTACTACCACCCATGAAGATGGAACAAACTTGTGCCCCCAAATGAGATGACTGAGGGCCGGTTGGGGCCATGGTCGCCCTTACGCCTCCCCATCCTGTATACGGAGCGGGTTGACTTGCTGTACATCACTATTAACCCTGTATGTACCAACGGCAGCGGGGGTGAATAATAGAAACCTCTAGGAAGTCGCCGTGACGCGGTAGATGCCATTTCAGTGCACTGCAGCGTTTGTGACTGTTCATCCTGAGGCTCCTGATTCATGTATGGAATTGTAATTTTGCAGTAAAGAACGATGCCGGCAGCTGAAGAGGATGATGTTTGGCCTGGGCAAATAATTATACCTTTGGGGGTCTGTAGAAAGCTGGGTGACACCCCTATACGTCTACTGTGGGGGTAATGGTATAAAGCAGCGGTCACCGCGACAAAGCGGCACCTCGTGGTTACTTTGCTTTTGTTACAGTGTATCAGTTTCAGAGGGACACTTGCGCCTGTGATTTTGGTCTGGGTGAGAAGTCTGTTATTTAGGATGGTCTATACGAGACCCTCGGACCTCTCTCCATGAAGCGTGCGCCTCTGCGCCACTCCGTGGCCTCTTGCAGCTGCGTAGGTTGTGTCTTTGCCTCTGATTACAGATCCCTCCCTCCCGGCGGCTCTTACACATGTTCTGTCTGTAACAACTCTTCCATTAAGAGCTCCTCGGCCCTCAGAAAACACGAGCATCATCATTTATTTAGTAATATTCCATCTGGATTCGCTGGCTGGTCATGTGACTGCGCCGTTCTGAGAATTGCCGGCCCGCAGTGACATCGACTCCTACAAATGCATCGCTCCGTCCACCGCTGCTCCAAGCATTATATTACTGGGGGCTGATGTCCAGGGACCGGTAACATTTGGGTTCCAACCAATATGGCTGCCACTAATGCTTCCATTCATGTTGGGCAGATTTCTTAAAATGAAATCATAGAATGGTAGAGTTGGAAGGGACCTCCTGGGTCACAGCCCAGGTATTCACTGCTTCATCCCTTGTATATCAGGGGTCTGGGAGAGCTGGGTGACCCTGTAACTGCGCCATATTTGTGCTCCGGTCACCAATATCACATTGGGTTTCCCCTTCCTGTGACAATGTGGCCATTCTGCCGTCACTGCAGATTACGGAGGTCTCTCGTGGCGGTATGGGACTTGGCGCTATATAGCTGGGAGGTTAGAGCAGGGGATGATGGCTGAGGCGGCCATGTTCGTTGCATGCCAACTTTCTCAGAAACATAGAAACTACAGAACAGACTTTGTAACAAATTGCCAGAAGAGATCGATCCTGGGATTTTTGGGAGCTGGGGTGGCATGTGAGGGTGCGTGGCCAGCTTGCCCGTACGTGATGTAACTGATCCGCTCGTCTTTGTTGTGAGGCGCTGGGTTGTAGGTCGGGATTATTTTTAGACGCCCGGTGCCTCGTCCTCTGGGGTGGTATCATTTATCATGGAAGGACGTGTCCCCGGCTCAGATTTTGAGGGGTCTACAAGGACTCATTCTTGTTGTTGTGGGAGGGGTATTCACGGCGTCCCGATCCTGCGCTGCGGATGGATTCAGAAAATGGCAGGAGTACCTAAAAGAAATGTATCAACATAGGGGGAGATTTAAAGGGATGTATCCGCAGGATGAGCCATAATTATCTGGTGCATTCATGTTGCACCTCTGGGTCCGCACCTTCCTCTAGAACGGAGCTCGCCGTGTGCCGCAGTCTCACAGGCGTTCTCCCATAGAAATGAATGGAAATTGCTGCACGTGCAACCGCATTACTGTTCCCGGCAGCGCACGATGAAACAGCGCCATTCTGTGGGGAGCTGCCGGTGCCAGAGGTCGACCCTGCATCTATCACACAATGATAGAGGGTCTGACGAGGGAATACCCTTGTGCCTGGAGTCCAGTATGATACTTAGAACCTGCGCTTGATACACTGTAAGGCTAAGTGCACACGTTCAGGAATATTTGCGTTTTTTTCGCGTTTTTTCCGCGGTAAAAATGCGAAAAAAACGCAAGCATTAAGCATCCAAATACATGTTAATTGATTCCGCATGTTTTGGCCACATGTTGCGTTTTTTTTCCGCGAAAAAAACGCTTCGGGAAAAAATAGCAACATGTTCATTAATTTTGCGGAATGTAAGCGGTTCATGTGCGATGGTACCCAGGGTTTGGAGGAGAGGAGACTCTCCTCCAGGCCCTGGGTACCATATCCCTGGTAAAACAATAATAAAAATAAAAAATAATGATATTCTCACCTTCCGGCGGCCCCCGCAGACTTCCCGCCTTCAGCGACGCTCCCGGCAACTCCCGGTCCCAAGAGTCCTTTGCGAGAATCACCCAGATGGCGTAGCGGTCTCTCGAGATGCTACGTCATCGGGTGATTTGTCGCAATGCATCCTTGGGACCGGGAGTTGCCGGGAGCGTCGCTGAAGTCGGGAAAGCTGCGGGGGCCGCCGGAAGGTGAGAATATCATTATTTATTATTTTTTTATTATTTTTACATTAGATCTTTTTACTATTGATGCGACATAGGCGGCATCAATAGTAAAAAGTTGCTCACACGTGTCAAACACTATGTGTGACTCGTGTGACCAACCTGTCAATCAGTTTTCTAAGCGATGCTACAGATCGCTAGGAAAACGCTAGCATTCTGCAAGCTAATTACGCTTGCAAAACGCTATTATTCTGGCGGGAATACGCATACAAAAAAAATGCGTATTTCCCGCGGGAGAAGTGCAGGATTGCCGCGGAAATTTCCGCGGCAATTCCGCAACGTGTGAACTTAGCCTAACAATGTATCAGGATGTGAGTGCAGAGGATTGTCAGCAGCTGTGCCATCTGTGAGCCGGATGTAAATGGCAATGTTAATCAGTTCACTACCAGCAAGCAGAGATTGTGAAGACTACGAGGCATTGTAATTGTGCAGCTCTTTCCCCCTCGGACAGCGACGTTCATTACTGTATTTACCGCTCGCTTTCTTATCGCCGTTTGTTTTAAAACTATCATAGAACGTGACCCCGGAATCCCATCTGGTCGCTATGGGTAACGGCGCTGTGAATGATACTCTGCTGCGGCTGGAACCGTCCCATTCATCAGCCGTCACTTGTTGCTAGGAGACCCGCATCTGGCAGTGTCTCCTCGGATGGGGACGCTGGAGCCGGCGCAGGGGTCGCACGCCAGCTGTCATACGGCGGGAATTAATCACCTCAAAGTGCTGTAAACTCTATTGATTTCCTCCCGGACTCCAGCAGCAGCTGTCCGACTGCGCGGTGGTGGCGTGTACGGGGAAATGGCGCCTTACATGTACGAAGCGAAGACTGAGCCGGGGCACCCGAATTATCAACAGTGTGAGGGCAAGTGGGCGGCACGGCCGGTCTACAGCTTAGGCCGGCGTCACACTGGCGACAAAATCGGACGACTGCAATGCGATGAAATATCGCATTGCAGTCGGACCTATGTTAATCTATGGAGCAGCTCCCATATCAGATTTTTTGTGGTCCGTTTTAAACGTCCGTCTGCAATCGCAGCATGCTGCGAATGTCACCGATTGTGGTCGACAATCGCCAATGCAAGTCTATGGGAGCGATGAAAAATCGGATTACAAACGGACCGCACGTGTGACTTGCGATTAAATCGCATCGGTGTCCTTTAGAAAAGCCGGCAATTCATCCCTGCCTATACTGTAAAAGCACACTGACAGCTTTAATAAAGAATCGAATCAATACATATCCACACATAGAATCCACATATATATATATATATATATATATATATATATATATTATTACATATATATATATATATATATATATGTCATTGTGACATATATATATATATATATTATATTTATAGTTATTACTCTTCTACATACTGTAATAGCTGCTAATTCAATTGCCGGGTTTTGTGAAATCACAGAAGCCGACATGAAATGATACATTGTTTCCACACATTTAACCATGTCATTTCCTGTATTTTGATATTTGTTTAGAACTTACAATTACATGATGTATTTGTGCAAAATTTCAGTCATGTAGGGGTTAATTAAAGGTGTAATTTCGTTGAAAAAAAATGCGTGGGCTCCCGCTGTATTTTCTCCACCAGACAGACAAAGCAAGCGAGTGGGGGCAGATAATAACAGCCTAGGGAGGGTACATTTTTTGTGCCCCCCCTGGCTACTAACATCTGCCCCCAGACACCCCAGAAAGGGCAAATCTATAATTAGATTCGCCCTTTCTGGCACTTTGCCCGTCTATTCCCATTGCCCTGTAGCGGTGGCGAATGGGTTAATTATCTCACCTTACTGTCACCTTGCTATTGAAAGGTGACCTTAAGGTAGGTTAATAATTGAGAGCTGTCAATTAGACAACTATCAATTATTAATCCTATTGTATGAAAGAAAAATCAAACACACACAGTTTAATAAAAAATAAGTTTAATGAAATAATCACACAGTTTTTGACCATATTTTATTTTCCTGCTAAAACCATTTCCTGTAATAAAAATAAAATAAAAAAGCAAAATTATACTTACCTATCCGATGTACAGTCAGGTCCCACGGTGTAATCCATCAGAAAGGGTTAACAGGTTACAGGTCGCAGAGAGCTAATAATGCTGTCTCAGACCTGTATTCCCCTGAATGAATAAGTTCCTCTCCCAGCGAAAGGAGAGGAATAGATTCATGAATGGAGCTTAATTGATTTATTGGCAATTTAACTTTAGTGACCTGATCTAAAGGGAAAGTGGACACAATCAATTAAGCTTCATTCATGAAACACATCCTCTCCTGTCGCCAGGAGAGGAACTTATTCATTCATGAGCTTTGAGCTGAGCATGCAGGATTACTGCACTGCTTGGCTCAAAGCTAGTTAACCCTTGTGAAGGATTACAGCGTGGGACGTGACAGATCGGCGAATAGGTAAGAATAATGTTGTTTTATTTTTTTCTTTATTTTAGGAGATCAATGGCTTCGCACGGATTAAGTGTAAAATAAAATATGGTCAAAAAATGTGTTTTATTTCATTAAAATTATTTATTCTTAAAGTGTGTGTTTTTTTTTATTTACTTCAATAGGATTAATAATTGATAGTTGTCTAATTGACAGCTCTCAATTATTAACCTACCTTAAGGTCACCTTTCAATAGCAAGGTGACAGTAAGGTGAGATAATTAACCCATTCGCCACCGCTACAGGGCAATGGGAATAGACGGGCAAAGTGCCAGAAAGGGCGAATCTAATTATAGATTTGCCCTTTCTGGGGTGTCTGGGGCAGATGTTAGTAGCCAGGGGGGCACAAAAAATGTACCCTCCTAGGCTGTTATTATCTGCCCCACTCGCTTGCTTGTCTGTCTGGTGGAGAAAATACAGCGGAGCCCACGCATTTTTTCAACGAAATTACACCTTTAATTAACCCCTACATGACTGAAATTTTGCACAAATACAGTCATGTAATTGTAAGTTCTAAACAGGGTGGATAAAAATCAATGATTTTTTTAAAAAAATCAAAAAAATCGGATTTTTTTTGATTTAAATCGGATTTTTTTGATTTAAATCGGATTTTTTTAATAAGCTGCTTTTTGAGGAAATATATTTTACCATCCAAAGGTTCTTCCATCATGAGATAAAGCCGAGTTGTTTAACTCAGTAGAATAAAGGCTGTATATGTGTAACATTCACAATACCATGCTCTTCCAGAGGTTTCTGTAGGATTAGTGGGCAGTTTCTCTCCTATATTATCACAGACGCTCGCTTTACTTACGCAGTTCTCAAAACTGAATTTGACTCGCAGAGGTCCAAGCCTCTTCTCACGGCAAAAATGTTACAACATGAACAGAGTTGAGAAAAAGACCCTAATCCTATTGTTCTACAAACCTATGAATACAGAATCAACCCCTTCAGTGCCAAGTTCAAGAAGTTAGACAATAGGTTTCTGATTGTTGGAGTGGAATAGATCTGCACAACACAAGAAGAATGTGAATCTAAGTGTGAGGAGGAGGAAGGGCAAGCAGACAAGAAAATGAAAGTGAAACTTTGAGCACAATACTGCAGCATAGCCACAGACAGACAAGTCTGGATCTGTTTGTGTGTACGATCTTAGGTAGAAACTTTGATTTAAATCACTGATTTAAATCAAGCCTTACTGACTAGTGATTAAATCGTGATTTAAATCGTGATTTAAATCAGTTTGATTTAAATCAAATCCACCCTGGTTCTAAACAAATCAAAATACAGGAAATTACATGGTTAAATGTGTGGAAACAATGTATCACTTCATGTCGGCTTCTGTGATTTCACAAAACCCGGCAATTGAATTAGCGGCTATAACAGTATGTAGAAGTCTAGGAACTATAAATATATGTATATATACATGTCACAATGACATGTGTGTGTATGTATATATTATATATATATATATATATATATATATATATATATATATATATGTGTTCTATGTGTATATATCTATTCTTTTTTTTGTGATTGAAATACTATTCTTTTAGATCCATAAGGGTGAGTTTCCACGGTCAGGAAACGCTGCGTGTTTGGCGCTGTGCGCTGGCGCAGCGCCAAACACGCAGCGTCCAGATGTTACAGCATAGTGGAGGGGATTTCAAGGAATCCCGTCTCCACCATGCGTAACAATACGCAGGTGGCAAACCTGCGTAAACGGACATGCGGCGCGTCTTTTTAGACCGCAGCATGTCCTCGCGTATTGCGGCGACGGTGTGTCGCCGCAACAGAATTAACACAGGGCTATGTAGCCCTGCGCTCTTTCCGGAGGTGTTCCGGAGGTGTCCTGAACACCTCCGGAAAGATCGCGCGTCAGAAAGGGGGCGGGGCTTAGACGGAGCGGAATTTCCGCTCCGTCCAAAGCGCTATGGTTCCGGACCGTGGAACCATAGCCTTATATGTCAGTTTTGCAAGCCTGTGAGAAAATCTCGCAAGTCGGATGAAAATCGGATGTTACAAGGTACACACACATGCGACTAAATCGCATCTTTGAAGGAAAATCGGATGCCAGAAGGATGTGTGATGTTTTCATTTTGATCCGATTGTCGACCGTCTAAAACGGACCGATTTTTTGTGGTTGTGTGTGACTCCGGCCTTATAATAGTACTGGAGCGTTATAAGAGGCGGATATCAGTCACATATGATGTAATGTCTGGAGGTTATATCAGTACTGGAGCATTATAAGAGGCGGATATCAGTCACATATGATGTAATGTCTGGAGGTTATATCAGTACTGGAGCATTATAAGAGGCTGATATCCGTCACATATGGTGTAATGTCTGGAGGTTATATCAGTACTGGAGCATTATAAGAGGGGCTGATATCAGTCACATATGATGTAATGTCTGGAGGTTATATCAGTACTGGAGCATTATAAGAGGAGCTGATATCAGTCACATATGATGTAATGTCTGGAGGTTATATCAGTACTGGAGCGTTATAAGAGGCTGATATCAGTCACATATGGTGTAATGTCTGGAGGTTATATCAGTACTGGAGCGTTATAAGAGGCTGATATCAGTCACATATGGTGTAATGTCTGGAGGTTATATCAGTACTGGAGCATTATAAGAGGCGGATATCAGTCACATATGATGTAATGTCTGGAGGTTATATCAGTACTGGAGCATTATAAGAGGCTGATATCAGTCACATATGGTGTAATGTCTGGAGGTTATATCAGTACTGGAGCATTATAAGAGGGGCTGATATCAGTCACATATGATGTAATGTCTGGAGGTTATATCAGTACTGGAGCATTATAAGAGGAGCTGATATCAGTCACATATGATGTAATGTCTGGAGGTTATATCAGTACTGGAGCGTTATAAGAGGCTGATATCAGTCACATATGGTGTAATGTCTGGAGGTTATATCAGTACTGGAGCGTTATAAGAGGCTGATATCAGTCACATATTGTGTAATGTCTGGAGGTTATATCAGTACTGGAGCATTATAAGAGGCTGATATCAGTCACATATGATGTAATGTCTGGAGGTTATATCAGTACTGGAGCATTATAAGAGGCTGATATCAGTCACATATGATGTAATGTCTGGAGGTTATATCAGTACTGGAGCGTTATAAGAGGCTGATATCAGTCACATATGATGTAATGTCTGGAGGTTATATCAGTACTGGAGCATTATAAGAGGCTGATATCAGTCACATATGATGTAATGTCTGGAGGTTATATCAGTACTGGAGCGTTATAAGAGGCTGATATCAGTTCACATATGGTGTAATGTCTGGAGGTTATATCAGTACTGGAGCATTATAAGAGGCTGATATCAGTCACATATGATGTAATGTCTGGAGGTTATATCAGTACTGGAGCATTATAAGAGGACTGATATCAGTCACATATGATGTAATGTCTGGAGGTTATATCAGTACTGGAGCATTATAAGAGGCTGATATCAGTCACATATGTGTAATGTCTGAGGTTATATCAGTACTGGAGCTTATAAGAGGCTGATATCAGTCACATATGATGTAATGTCTGGAGGTTATATCAGTACTGGAGCATTATAAGAGGCTGATATCAGTCACATATGTGTAATGTCTGGAGGTTATATCAGTACTGAGCATTATAAGAGGCTGATATCAGCACATATGATGTAATGTCTGGAGGTTATATCAGTACTGGAGCATTATAAGAGGCTGATATCAGTCACATATGATGTAATGTCTGGAGGTTATATCAGTACTGGAGCGTTATAAGAGGCTGATATCAGTCACATATGATGTAATGTCTGGAGGTTATATCAGTACTGGAGCATTATAAGAGGCTGATATCAGTCACATATGATGTAATGTCTGGAGGTTATATCAGTACTGGAGCATTATAAGAGGCTGATATCAGTCACATATGATGTAATGTCTGGAGGTTATATCAGTACTGGAGCATTATAAGAGGCTGATATCAGTCACATATGATGTAATGTCTGAGGTTATATCAGTACTGGAGCATTATAAAGAGGCTGATATCAGTCACATATGATGTAATGTCTGGAGGTTATATCAGTACTGGAGCATTATAAGAGGCTGATATCAGTCACATATGGTGTAATGTCTGGAGGTTATATCAGTACTGGAGCATTATAAGAGGCTGATATCAGTCACATATGTGTAATGTCTGAGGTTATATCAGTACTGGAGCATTATAAGAGGCTGATATCATCACATATGATGTAATGTCTGGAGGTTATATCAGTACTGGAGCTTATAAGAGGCTGATATCAGTCACATATGATGTAATGTCTGGAGGTTATATCAGTACTGGAGCATTATAAGAGGCTGATATCAGTCACATATGTGTAATGTCTGGAGGTTATATCAGTACTGGAGCATTATAAGAGGCTGATATCAGTCACATATGATGTAATGTCTGGGGTTATATCAGTACTGGAGCATTATAAGAGGCTGATATCAGTCACATATGGTGTAATGTCTGGAGGTTATATCAGTACTGGAGCATTATAAGAGGCTGATATCAGTCACATATGGTGTAATGTCTGGGGGTTATATCAGTACTGGAGCATTATAAGAGGGCTGATATCAGTCACATATGGTGTAATGTCTGCAGGTTATATCAGTACTGGAGCATTATAAGAGGCTGATATCAGTCACATATGGTGTAATGTCTGGGGTTATATCAGTACTGGAGCATTATAAGAGGCTGATATCAGTCATATATGGTGTAATGTCTGGAGGTTATATCAGTACTGGAGCATTATAAGAGGCTGATATCAGTCACATATGGTGTAATGTCTGGGGGTTATATCAGTACTGGAGCGTTATAAGAGGCTGATATCAGTCACATATGGTTAATGTCTGGAGGTTATATCAGTACTGGAGCATTATAGAGGCTGATATCAGTCACATATGGTGTAATGTCTGGGGTTATATCAGTACTGGAGCGTTATAAGAGGCTGATATCAGTCACATATGGTGTAATGTCTGGGGTTATATCAGTACTGGAGCATTATAAGAGGCTGATATCAGTCATATATGGTGTAATGTCTGGGGTTATATCAGTACTGGAGCGTTATAAGAGGCTGATATCAGTCACGTATGATGTAATGTCTGGAGGTTATATCAGTACTGGAGCATTATAAGAGGGCTGATATCAGTCACATGTGGTGTAATGTCTGGAGGTTATGTCAGTACTGGAGCTTTTAAGAGCGCTGAATATCAGTCACATATGATGTAATGTCTGGAGGTTATATCAGTACTGGAGCATTATAAGAGGCTGATATCAGTCACATATGATGTAATGTCTGGAGGTTATATCAGTACTGGAGCATTATAAGAGGCTGATATCAGTCACATATGATGTAATGTCTGGAGGTTATATCAGTACTGGAGCATTATAAGAGGGGCTGATATCTGTCACATGGTGTAATGTCTGGAGGTTATATCAGTACTGGAGCGTTATAAGAGGGGCTGATATCAGTCACACATGGTGTAATGTCTGGAGGTTATATCAGTACTGGAGCGTTATAAGAGGCTGATATCAGTCACATATGGTGTAATGTCTGGAGGTTATATCAGTACTGGAGCGTTATAAGAGGCTGATATCAGTCACATATGGTGTAATATCTGGAGGTTATATCAGTACTGGAGCATTATAAGAGGACTGATATCAGTCACATATGATGTAATGTCTGGAGGTTATATCAGTACTGGAGCATTATAAGAGGCTGATATCAGTCACATGTGGTGTAATGTCTGGAGGTTATATCAGTACTGGAGCGTTATAAAGGCTGATATCAGTCACATATGGTGTAATGTCTGGAGGTTATATCAGTACTGGAGCATTATAAGAGGCTGATATCAGTCACATATGATGTAATGTCTGGAGGTTATATCAGTACTGGAGCATTATAAGAGGCTGATATCAGTCACATATGATGTAATGTCTGGGGTTATATCAGTACTGGAGCGTTATAAGAGGCTGATATCAGTCACATATGTGTAATGTCTGGAGGTTATATCAGTACTGGAGCGTTATAAGAGGCTGATATCAGTCACATTGGTGTAATGTCTGGAGGTTATATCAGTACTGGAGCGTTATAAGAGGCTGATATCAGTCACATATGGTGTAATGTCTGGAGGTTATATCAGTACTGGAGCATTATAAGAGGGCTGATATCAGTCACATTGATGTAATGTCTGGAGGTTATATCAGTACTGGAGCATTATAAGAGGCTGATATCAGTCACATGTGGTGTAATGTCTGGAGGTTATATCAGTACTGGAGTTTTTAAGAGCAGCTGATATCAGTCACATATGGTGTAATGTCTGGAGGTTATATCAGTACTGGAGCATTATAAGAGGCTGATATCAGTCACATATGATGTAATGTCTGGAGGTTATATCAGTACTGGAGCGTTATAAGAGGCTGATATCAGTCACATATGGTGTAATGTCTGGAGGTTATATCAGTACTGGAGCATTATAAGAGGGCTGATATCAGTCACATATGATGTAATGTCTGGAGGTTATATCAGTACTGGAGCATTATAAGAGGCTGATATCAGTCACATGTGGTGTAATGTCTGGAGGTTATGTCAGTACTGGAGTTTTAAGAGGCTGATATCAGTCACATATGGTGTAATGTCTGGAGGTTATATCAGTACTGGAGCGTTATAAGAGGCTGATATCAGTCACATATGGTGTAATGTCTGGGGTTATATCAGTACTGGAGCATTATAAGAGGCTGATATCAGTCACATATGATGTAATGTCTGGAGGTTATATCAGTACTGGAGCATTATAAGAGGCTGATATCAGTCACATATGGTGTAATGTCTGGAGGTTATATCAGTACTGGAGCATTATAAGAGGCTGATATCAGTCACATATGTGTAATGTCTGGAGGTTATATCAGTACTGGAGCGTTATAAGAGGCTGATATCAGTCACATATGATGTAATGTCTGCAGGTTATATCAGTACTGGAGCTTATAAGAGGCTGATATCAGTCACATATGGTGTAATGTCTGGAGGTTATATCAGTACTGGAGCGTTATAAAGGCTGATATCAGTCACATATGATGTAATGTCTGGAGGTTATATCAGTACTGGAGCATTATAAGAGGCTGATATCAGTCACATATGGTGTAATGTCTGGAGGTTATATCAGTACTGGAGCGTTATAAGAGGCTGATATCAGTCACATTGGTGTAATGTCTGGAGGTTATATCAGTACTGGAGCATTATAAGAGGGGCTGATATCAGTCACATATGATGTAATGTCTGGAGGTTATATCAGTACTGGAGCATTATAAGAGGCTGATATCAGTCACATGTGGTGTAATGTCTGGAGGTTATGTCAGTACTGGAGTTTTTAAGAGCAGCTGATATCAGTCACATATGGTGTAATGTCTGGAGGTTATGTCAGTACTGGAGCGTTTTAAGAGCAGCTGATATCAAGAATGATTGACCAGTAATTTTGCTTATCCTGAGCTCCCTGGTTCATGAATGAATATAATGACGGAGTAGACAGACGCTGCTTCAGACCGAGCTGTCTGCCATTCGGGGTGTGTGGGAAGCTGGGTGCGACCTATATTTATTCCCCATGTTCCAGAGTTTTCCTGTATTTGGGTCACATTCTTTTGAAGTCTGACTTGCATCAGCAAAACCAGCGATCTGCCAATGAAGCTTGCGGGAATGTGGCGCAGTCTGTAGGTGACGGAGTGCGGTAAGAGGTGAGCAGTGCCTCGCGCTAATGACCTGGGTGAACTCTGTGCTTTCTTCCTCCATAAGTGGGTTGCAGTGTTTGCTGGCGGTGACATCAGGGGTCAGGTCTGTATTAGTCAATATTTGGTGGAAGCTTTATCTGAAGGACTTGTGTCCCAGGGTCAGCAGGAGCGTGCGGCCTCGCAGCAATCAATCCATGGTGTGGAGATGGGAGCGTGGGCGATCATACGTGTCTGCCTGTGGGTGTGAGGCTGCCCACGGATGCAGCAGAGGTGGGAAGGTTAGATTTGTGGTGGAGGACACTAAAGGGTATGCCACACTAAGCAAGATTGCTAACGAGATCACTAAAACGTCACTATTTTGCGATCTCGTTAGTGACCTCGTTGTGTGTGGCATGTAGCAACGATGTGGCCCCTGCTGTGATGTCGCTGATCGTTCACTAGCGTTCTGGACCGTTTTTTCATCGTTGGCGTCCCGCTGGTGAGCCTATATCGCTGTGTTTGGCACCTTTTGCGAACGACGAGCGACCTCATTTGTGACGCATATGACAGCGGCGCAGGCGGGACTAGGGTTTTTTAGCGTCACGGAGTGGATCGCAATATCTGTAGGTTCTCTTTTGCGTCACAGAGAGGATCGCAGAAGTTGCAAAGCAGGCTAGCAGGACGCAGAGAGCAGGAGCGATGCTGGAAATTCCTATGAATCAGAAGCGCTCAGTACATGCTAATGACGTCCTAACGACCGCCAAAGTCGTTAAAGAGATCGCTGACCGCTGATGAGTCGTTTATGAGATCTCCTGTTTGGCAGCTACTAGAGACCTAAAAGCGATCACACCAACAATCTCGTTAGCTTGCATCGTTATCGTGATCGCTAAGAGATCGCTAAGTGTGGCAGTACCTTAAGAAAGCAGCGTGACACCTTGTGGGGAACTGTAATACCACCCTCATTAGTAGTCACCCAACTTTCCCAGAAATGGGGCATATGAGGGTGATGTCAGCTCAACAATCCGCCCCTGCTTGTGAGATGGATTTTTCTTTTTTGAGTGGGGACTTCGTGCAGTTCATCCGGCTTCAGATATGAAATCTTCCAGCATTCCTTTCTTGTTCAGTAATTTGGAAGCTTTGTAGAATTGTTTTCTGTGAAGTAAATACAGGGGCAGCTAGTTTTTGTATAATCAGACTTTCCAATAACGATTAGAAGAACATCGAGCGCAGCTCTGAAGCATAATACAGGATGTACAGTAACAGGCTCAGTACAGGATTACTAATGTAATGTATGTACACAGTGACTGCACCAGAGAATAGTGAGTGCAGCTCTGGAGTATAATACAGGATGTAACTCAGGATCAGTAATGTAATGTATGTATACAGTGACTGCACCAGCAGAATAGTGAGTGCAGCTCTGGAGTATATACGGGATGTAACTCAGGATCAGTAATGTAATGTATGTACACAGTGACTGCACCAGCAGAATAGTGAGTGCAGCTCTGAAGTATAATACAGGATGTAACTCAGGATCAGTAATGTAATGTTGTATACAGTGACTGCACCAGCAGAATAGTGAGTGCAGCTCTGGAGCATAATACAGGATGTAACTCAGGATCAGTAATGTAATGTATGTACACAGTGACTGCACCAGCAGAATAGTGAGTGCAGCTCTGGAGTATAATACAGGATGTAACTCAGGATCAGTAATGTAATGTATGTATACAGTGACTGCACCAGCAGAATAGTGAGTGCAGCTCTGGAGTATATACGGGATGTAACTCAGGATCAGTAAATGTATGTACACAGTGACTGCACCAGCAGAATAGTGAGTGCAGCTCTGAAGTATAATACAGGATGTAACTCAGGATCAGTAATGTATGTACACAGTGACTGCACCAGCAGAATAGTGAGTGCAGCTCTGGAGTATAATACAGGATGTAACTCAGGATCAGTAATGTAATGTATGTACACAGTGACTGCACCAGCAGAATAGTGAGTGCAGCTCTGGAGTATAATACAGGATGTAACTCAGGATCAGTAATGTAATGTATGTACACAGTGACTGCACCAGCAGAATACTGAGTGCAGCTCTGGAGTATAATACGGGATGTAACTCAGGATCAGTAATGTAATGTATGTACACAGTGACTGCACCAGCAGAATAGTGAGTGCAGCTCTGGAGTATATACGGGATGTAACTCAGGATCAGTAATGTAATGTATGTACACAGTGACTCCACCAGCAGAATAGTGAGTGCAGCTCTGGAGTATAATACAGGATGTAACTCAGGATCAGTAATGTAATGTATGTACACAGTGACTGCACCAGCAGAATAGTGAGTGCAGATCTGGGGTATACTACAGGATGTAACTCAGGATCAGTAATGTAATGTATGTACACAGTGACTGCACCAGCAGAATAGTGAGTGCAGCTCTGGAGTATAATACAGGATGTAACTCAGGATCAGTAATGTAATGTATGTACACAGTGACTGCACCAGCAGAATAGTGAGTGCAGCTCTGTAGTATAATACAGGATGTAACTCAGGATCAGTAATGTATGTACACAGTGACTGCACCAGCAGAATAGTGAGTGCAGCTCTGGAGTATGGATGTAACTCGGGATCAGTATAGGATTAGTAATGTATATACACAGTGACTGCACCAGCAGAATAGTGAGAGCAGCTCTGGAGTATAATACAGGATGTAACTCAGGATCAGTAATGTATGTACACAGTGACTGCACCAGCAGAATAGTGAGTGCAGCTCTGGAGTATAATACAGGATGTAACTCAGGATCAGTAATGTAATGTATGTACACATTGACTGCACCAGCAGAATAGTGAGTGCACCTCTGGAGTATAATACAGGATGTAACTCAGGATCAGTAATGTATATACACAGTGACTGCACCAGCAGAATAGTGAGTGCAGGTCTGGAGTATAATACATGATGTAACTCAGGATCAGTAATGTGATGTATGTACACAGTGACTGCACCAGCAGTATAGTGAGTGCAGCTCTGGAGTATAATACAGGATGTAACTCAGGATCAGTAATGTAATGTATGTTCACAGTTACTCGATCAGCAGAATAGTGAGTGCAGCTCTGCAGTGTAATATGTATTATTGATTGTTTGTTTATTTTTCCGCTTTGTTGCAGAGTATCGGTAAAGGATCCTTGTGGTGTATAGACCCCGAGTATCGGCAGAATTTGATACAAGCCCTGAAAAAGACGCCCTACCACCCATATTCCCATGTATTCAGCACACCCCCCACCTCTCCTCAGTCCTATCAAAGGTAAGACGACCTCGGGACAGTTGCTGCTTTTGTTAATCTTCTTGTATGTGGCTTTATATTCGGGGTGTGAGATTCCTGCACAAGATCCGCTGATAATCTAAAATCTCATAAGACTGAAGACTGTAACCAGTGGAGCCCCCTATCTTCACACGGTGATAACATAAGTTCTATTATAAAGGGCTGCTCCTCTTTCTATGAGATCTTTTTTCTGAGGAGGAAAGATTCCCCAATTTCACTGTCACATTCAGAATATCTGTGGGGAAATACTTGTGTGAATTCTGCCCTATTGAGAGTTATGGCAGTTTTCATGCAGAGTGACCTGTCGCTGGGCATCTGGAGCGTGATCTGCCGGTGTGTGCAGACTATTGAACCACCTATTAAACATAATGTAGTCCCTTTAACTCCGCGCGTCTCTGTGTAATTCTGCCCTCGCTCTCGCTGATTGGATCGATGCTCTGGCAATTTTATGTGAGCAAGTCTCAATAATTGAAAAGTTCTGTAACTTTCTCATATATGCCAAACTACTAACCTGCACTGATACATTGTAACAAACGGGTGAGCAGTAAATATTTGCTGCAGATTTCTGCCAACCAATGTTGGCAGGAAATACACTGCGTGAAATACCTGTATTTTTGTCACATTTTTTTGGTTTTTTTTTTTCCCTTTCAATTGAATGAGGGGAAAAAATCCGCAAAATATGCTGAGAAAACGCATTGATGATTCAGATCTGTAAGGAAAAATGGATCAGCGTGGAGAGATGGCAGAAAGCTGTTCACTTTCCCGGTACTGTAAAATGCTGGCAAACGGTTACGTGTGATCAAGCCCATCAGGTCTATCAGAAAGTTGCTGAACTTTTGATTATTTCGTTGTTTTGGCCCGTTCCTGGTTTTGTGCCCCCCCCCCCCCCCAGAGTGTAACCTACCTGCGCCCCTCTGTTGCGTTACCCCGCGCTGCTCCTTCCTCAGCTCCTCTGTGGTGTGCGGGCTCCTCTGCTCCGCAGGTTTTTGTTCAGTCGTCTCCATGCGTTGCCTTGGTGCAGGTAACGGGCGGCTCGTTATGGTTACACCGTGTTTGTTCATTCATTGAAACCACAACAGCGATGGCCGCACAGAGACGACTCCTGCCCCGGGCTGTCACAGGCTCGGCTGCATTGTCACGACTTCTCCACTCCACATTACCCTCCCGTCTCCACACCTACAGTTCCTTTTTCTGGCCATTTTGTTTGTTATTGTTTACTGTTATCAGCCAGTATTTAGGCTGCAAAATGTTACTTTTTTTTTTCTTTTGAGCTCCTAGGTATTTCTAATATATATATAATTTTTTTTCTGTTTTGGGATATGTTCACATGATGCAATTTGGCTTTTTCTCAAAATAATCCAGCTTTTTTTTTTAATTTAAATTTACAGTGGGTAGCGGTGGCTAGAATCTGCTGTGGGTATTACTTAGTGACCAAGATCCCATAAAGGGATATTCTTGTCTTTAAAGGGGTTTTCAGGAAATCTTTGTGTGATTGCCTGAAGAAGGGACTTATGTCTTGTAAGACCCCAACCAAGAGGAAGCATGGTGGGCTTTAGGAGGAGCACCCTGGTTCCATTTATTGTTTATGGGACTGATTTTTATGGTCCCCTGCTAAGTTTCTACTTTTAAGAAGGGGGACTTTTATTAGACCCCCCCAGCCGCCATGAGAAAGCATTGGCATCCGGCATTGTGTAACCACTTGGATGCCAATGTCATTAAGGGACGCAGCATTTAAGGCAGTGTTTCTCAACTCCAGTCCTCAGGACCCACCAACAGGTCATGTTTTCAGGATTTCCTTAGTATTGCAAAGGTGATGGAATTAATGCTTGAGCAGGTGCTAAAATTATCACCTGTGCAATACTAAGGAAATCCTGAAAACATGACCTGTTGGTGGATCCTGAGGACTGGAGTTGAGAAACACTGATCTAAGGCGTTTACGAGGGTCAGAGCTTTCTCTGATCCCGGCTGTAGCAGATAGATGTCACCTGTGTGACACAGACTGCCTCGTACGGAGCCGGACCCGCTCTTTGCACCCCCTGTTGACTTATGACTTAACTTGAGCATCACATTGCGTGACTTGAAGGGGTTAAAAGAGAAGCAGAATTTTTCTATTGATTTCTCACTTTATGGATCCTTCCTGATATTGGCATCAAAACCGGAGAAACCTTCCTACCGTAGGAAAGCTCAATCCCCGTTTGCTGAAACGCTGCTCTGCTTGCTGTCTGAATAGAAACATTCTATTAGTAACAGACGCACAGCTGAGGGTTTGTTGCAGTAGTATCCAGTCCTGACATTACTATGAGCTGTACAGAGGACTCCAGGCCGGTACATTGTAACAAACACTCTGGACAGGAGAGAGATTTGCACTGCTGCGAGGAGCGATCATTAGTTTTTGATCTTCTGATCTGGACACGATAGTTTCTGTTCACTGACTGCAAGCAGAGGAACTGAGAATATGGTGCTGACTTGATACATGTGTGATCTTCTCTGGTCCGTGATGTTCCACGCTGCGGATACAATGGCGCTGAGCCAGCGTTACGTGACTAATGTTCGCTGCGTGCCGTTTGTATGTCGGCGCCTTTTTTTTTTTTTCCTTCTAAGAAGCTTTAATGAAGCTTTCTGGCGTCTCCTCCGCTGAGGAGCGTTCCATCACATGCGCAGACAATCGGTCCTCACCGAGAGACGCTCGGAACAGCTGGGCTGCAGGGGAAGACTGCTGAAAGTCTGCCCTCGCAAGGCGATTAGCGTGATGGTAGCCATAGCAACTGGAGCGTCGCTATAGCAACACATAGCGGAGACAGATGCAAGTTGCATCACGAGACTGTTAGTTGCCTGGCAAAAGAACATACCATTTGCACGTATAACTACACGGTTACCATGGCAACCGCAAACCCCATACAGCGGTTACAGTTCGCTCCCCGGCCGCTTCCTCGCTACCTCATTTTGTCTTTTTTTTTTTTTTTTTTATTCATTTTTTTTTAGAATTTTTTATTTTTTTATTTTTTGTGAAAGTCATCGACGGCATGAAATATCTAAAATGACAACTCGAGGTCAGATAGCTTCAGGAGGAAACGTCAGAGCGAGGATTAGCACAAAGCCCGGGACAAAGTGCTTGGGAAGCAGAAATATAGGAACGTCCCCTCCCCCGCCGCCGTCAAGATGAGCGCCACCGCACACGTTCCAGTACTTCTATTATTCTCCACCACGCAATTTATGATTCCACCTCCAGGGGGCAGCTAACAAAACTGTACCAGGCTTCACTCCTCAGGGGTGGTGGTACTTGTAGTCCGCTGGTGTTCTGTGAATAGGTCGCGGGGTTCGGCCCCCAGGTTATTCTGAGGAAAATACGCGGCTTACAGGGATTTTATGGGATTTTGAATAATTTAGTATGGCAGGAACAGTGCCAAAATAAAAAATATTCAGGACTCGCCTGCCTCTCCATTACTGGCGCTCCCACGGTCCCCGCTGATCTTTGCGTACTGCAGTCATGATACCATGTTCATCCATGTGACCGCTGCAGCCAATCACTGTTGTTAGCAGGCTCTTACCATAGTTGCAAAGGCTTCACAGCTGAGACCAGTGATTGGCTGCAGGATGTACATGTGACGTCGTAACTGGCTTAGTCTGCCCCAGTACCCTCCTGGAAGAGGGCCTTTGGGGCCCCAGTGCCCTGCCCCCTTGCCTTGTGGTTTTGGGGCCCCACCCCCTTGCCTTGTGGTTTTTGGGGCCCCTAGGGGCATAGGGGTGAGGCAAGACAGAATCACAATCCTCTGTAAGGATTGAAGATGGATTTCCTATGGCTTCACACCCCAATGTACAGTTCTGCGGAGCTGTAGCCACTGATGGTAACCTCATCCTAACTGAATCCAGCTGCATTATAAAGTATGGAGAATGGAAATACAAAACATAATCAGACTTCCCTAAACTCCAATGTACAGTGCCGCTGAGCTGGAGTCACTAGTCATAGGTGTGACCTAATAGAAAAGACCTGCAGTAAAGTATGGTGAAGAAGAAGCGCCTTTGATCAGTAGAGGTCTTTCTGACAGTAAGGCTATGTGCACACGTTGAGGATTTTTCGCGGTTTTTAGCGGTTTTGCGGCGGTTTTCCGCTGAAAAAAAGCATGCTTTAAGCATCCTATTAGTAGAATACATTCTGCAATTTTTGTGCACATGCTGCGTTTTTTTCAGCCGCCATAGGAATGCATTGAACCGCTTACTTTCCGCATGTGGCTATGCCCACCATGCACAAAGTAAGCGGTTCATGTGCGGATGGTACCCAGGGTCTGGAGGTGAGGAGACTCTCCTCCAGGCCCTGGGTACCATATCCCTGATAAAACAATAATTAAAATAAAAAATCGTGATATTCTCACCTTCCGGCGGCCCCCGCAGCTTTCTCGCTCCTCAGCGATGCTCCTGGCCAATCCCGTTCCCAGTGATGCATTGCGAGAGTCACCCCAGATGACGTAGTGGTCTCGCGTGATGCTACGTCATCTGGGGTCATTGTCGCTAAGCTTCCTTGGGAACGGGATTGGCCGGGAGCGTCACTGAGAGGCTGGAAGGCTGCGGGGGCCGCCGGAAGGTGAGAATGTCACGATTTATTATTATTTTTAACGTTAGAACTTTCTACTATTGATGCGGCATCAATAGTAAAAAGTTGGTCACACGAGTCAAACACTGTTTCACTAGTGTGACCAACCTGTCAATCAGTTTTCCAAGCGATGCTACAGATCGCTTGGAAAACGCTAGCATTCTGCGAGCTAATTACGCTTGCAAAACGCTAGTTTCTGGTGGGAATACGCATACCTATAAAAATGCGTATTTCCCGCGGCAATTCTCGTACGTGTGCACATAGCCTTAGGCTACTTTCACATATCAGTTTTTCGTCGTCAGGCAGAATCCGTCCAATTTGTAAAAAGACGGATCCAGCGCAGATTGCGGAAAAACTGATGCAACGGGTCAGTTTTTTATCCGGATGCGTCCTGAACTTTTGAATCCGAGAAATGTAGTGTGCGATGGAGAGAGAGAGAGAGAGAGACCGACCTTGATTTATACCTTCCAGGCATGCGCAGAGGAATAAAACAGAGTCCGGCACCCATTGACTTCTATTGTATAAAGTAGACGGATGCGCCGCTTCAGGCGCTGTCCGGTTTTTGCGCCGGAAATAAAAAAAAAACGTTCATCCAGCTGTTTTGTCTGACAGCCGGAAATGAAATTTATGACGGATCCGGCAAAAAACGGAAGGACATGCGGCGCAATCCAGTGCTAATGAAAGTCAATGATGAAAAACCGGATCCGGCGGTTTAAAAAACTGATCAGTTTCTTTTAAAAAAAAAAGCCGGATCGCGCCTGACGGCAAAAAATAGATGTGTGAAAGTAGCCTTAAGCCGGTAATACTCAACAGCTGCAGTATAGGCACACTTTTTCCGGCTGTCTTTTCTGTCTCCGGCTGTAAATAAATTGCCGCAGGTTCTCTGACCTATGGCCACGTTATGGAATTGCTACATAAGCGATTCTCCATGATGCCGGCATGGTAACATTATATCTTAATTCAACTATATCTGCTGGATTGAACACATTGATCTCCGTCCTCGCACAGCGGAAATCTGTTGCCATGCGCTCACAAACGCCACTTTGCCGGCACCAATTAGCGCTGTGATTACTGAAAGAGGATTGCAATTTCAGGGCTAAAAGGACGGCACCGGGCGAAAGGATTTGCAATGAGATTACGGCATTAGGCGGCTCCTCGCTTTTGTTCCGCTCATAATGCAACGATTTCGCTCCAGTAAGTGAAACAATCCAGTTTGGAGATTGAAGTGGCAGATCAATGTCCTGCGGATTTCTCCCAGCGGCTGCAGGAGAACTGACCTCTGCCTGGGGACGGTGGCGGACGAGGTATTAGGTGATTGGCGCTGAAGACGCTGGGGCGACGTGTGGAAGCCTCATTAGACTGAGAAATGAGTTATGATTTATACCAGTCGTCCTCCGACGAACAACATGCACCGCCGGATACGCCAAGTAGAGGGCAGAAATCCCCCAGCATCCCCTGCTTGTTCAGTGTCTGCACAGTGTCTGGTGACTTTACCAATTTATAGAGTGCAGCTCTGGAGTACAGTATAATACAGGATGTAACTCCGGATCAGTAATGTATGTACACAGTGACTGCACCAGCAGAATAGTGAGTGCAGCTTTGGACCATCCTACAGGATGTAACTCAGGATCAGTAATCTAATGTATGTACACAGTGACTGCACCAGCAGAATAGTGAGTGCAGCTCTGGAGTATAATACAGGATGTAACTCAGGATCATATGTAATGTATGTAACATGTGACTGCACCAGCAGAATAGTGACTGCAGCTCTGGAGTATAATACAGGATGTAACTCAGGATCAGTATGTAATGTATGTACACAGTGACTGCACCAGCAGAATAGTGATCGCAGCTCTGGGTATAATACAGGATGTAACTCAGGATCAGTAATGTAATGTATGTACACAGTGACTGCACCAGCAGAATAGTGATCACAGCTCTGGAGTATAATACAGGATGTAACTC
>JARQOD010000001.1:392095120-392162746 GCA_033576555.1 Oophaga sylvatica
GCCTCCCTGCTTGTGCCTTTTCCCCGGCCCTGCCTGTATGTTACCAGGCCCTGCCCTGCTCTCTGCTGCTGTTCCGGACCCGCCCTCAATGTGCTGTTAAAACCCCGTCCCTAAACCCTGCCCCGGGCCCCCCTAGCGAGGCCTGCCCCTGACTGCGCCGTTCCCATCCCCTGAACCGAACCTGCCGCCCTAGCGGGGGCCTGTCCTGATCTGCTCCCCTTATCAGGCCCCTTCTCCTGCTCGTTATCCGGGGCCCTGCTCTGCTACTCTGCTGCTTTACCGGCCCGCTTCTGCAACTGTGCTGCTTATAACCAGTACCAAAACCGCAACTCGGGCCCCCCTAGCGGGACCTGCTCCTGAATCTGCTGCCCATCCGGACCTGCTTCTGCAACTTGCCGCCTGGGGGACCGCCCCTAAATTGCTGCCGTTCCCCAGGCCTGTCCTGCTATTTATCCAGGACCGCTCCTGCTACTCTGTTTTTACCGACCCGCTCCTCAACTGTGCTGCTTAAAACCCTTCTAAACCCGCAACTCTGCCCCCCCCCAACGAGGCCTGCCTGAATTGCTGCCTTTCCCCCTACCTGAACCTGCACTCTGCCCCCTAGCGGGGACCTGCCCTAATCTGCTGCCGTTACTCAGGCCCCTTCCCTGCTATGTTATAGGCCTGCTTGCTACTCTGCTGCGTTCCCGGACCCGCCCCTGCAAGTGCTGTTTTAACCAGTACCTAAACTGCACTCCCCCCCCAAAGGAGGACCTGCTCCGAACTGTGCCCATACCCAGGCCTGCTTCTGCAACCTGCCCCCCATGCGGGCCCTTCCTGAATTTGCCGTTACCAGGACCGCCCCTGCTACTGTTATCCAGGACCTGCCCCTGCTACTTTGGCGTTACCAGGACCTGCTTCTGAAACTGTGCTGTTTAACCAGAATGAACCTCCCAACTCTCGCCCATAGCGAGGCCCTGCCTGACTGCTCCCTTTTCCCCAGGACGCTCCGAATTGCTGCCCTACCGGACTCTTCGCCTCTGCTGCCATTACCCAAGACTGCCCTGCAATCGCTGTCTCTACGCAGGACCTGCACCTGAAACTCGTCCCCTTTTAGCCTGGTTTACGGGGTACACATTTCTAATTTTTTTTCTAAGAATATAAAAAAAAAACTATGCCAGTACGAAACCAGTCTTTGGGGGAAGAACATTGGCATCTGAAAGACCCCTTTGGTGGGTTTCCACACGGCCCCTTTTTGTCGAAAGAAGCCCTGCGGGTTTAATTTCCAGGCATTTATAAGATGTCTGCAGTAGTGGATGTGTCACACCTAATCTGCTGCTTACTTTTCTACCGCTGCAGTTCCCCTTCCCGTCCCTTTTTTGTACCCCTGCTCTTTTTTGACCTCAGACTTCAAAATGGCAGCATTTTTCTGCCCTTTCGCATTTGGCCCCCTTGGACCATTCTGTGGCCGTGTCCCGCACCTCCGGGCCCGATTTTAGGATTTGGGTGGCACTTTTGGGACTTGCGGTTCCGGGGAGTCTGACATCACGTCGGTTAAATCTTCTTATCTCAGAGCAGCCATGTTTTTTAAAATTTTTTTAACAGGGGGGAAAAGAAATTTATAGCTAAAAATGTTTTGAAAATTTTCCTTTTGCAGTCCATGTTGTGATCGGTGCGGGGGTGATTTCCAGGATTCCTCGGCTTATGAAACCCTTTTGTAAATTTGAAGTGTTTGCTGTCTTGAGCAGTCGAGCTGGTGGCAGCGAAGGTCTGTGTGGGGGGCGAGACTGGCCCGCTGGCGGAGATCCCCGGTGCCGCAGAAAAACAAAAAAAGCAAAATGATCCTGAGTGACATCTTATTATACTCCAGAGCTGCACTCACTTTTCTGCTGGTGCAGTCAATGTGTACATACATTACATTACTGATCCTGAGTTACATATGTATTATACTCCAGAGCTGCACTCACTATTCTGTTGGTGCAGTCACTGTGTACATTACATTACTGATCCTGAGTTACATCCTGTATTTATACTCCAGAGCTGCACTCACTATTCTGCTGGTGCAGTCATGTGTACATACATTACATTACTGATCCTGAGTTACATCCTGTATTATACTCCAGCTGCACTCACTATTCTGTTGGTGCAGTCACTGTGTACATACATTATGATCCGAGTTACATCCTGTTTATACTCCAGAGCTGCACTCACTATTCTGCTGGTGCAGTCACTGTGTACATACATTACATTATGATCCTGAGTTACATTCTTGTATTATACTCCAGAGCTGCACTCACTATTCTGCTGGTGCAGTCACTGTGTACAACATTACTGATCTGAGTTACTTCCTGTATTATACCCCAGAGCTGCACTCACTATTTGCTGGTGCAGTCACTGTGTACATATTACATTACTGATCCTGAGTTACATCCTGTATTATACCCCAGAGCTGCACTCACTATTCTGCTGGTGGAGTCACTGTGTACATACATTACATTACTGATCCTGAGTTACATCCTGTATTATACTCCAGAGCTGCACTCACTATTCTGCTGGTGCAGTCACTGTGTACATACATTACTGATCCTGAGTTACATCTTGTATTATACTCCAGAGCTGCACTCACTATTCTGTTGGTGCAGTCACTGTGTACAATGAATTACTGATCCTGAGTTACATCCTGTATTATACCAGAGCTGCGCTCACTATTCTACTGGTGCGTCACTGTGTACATACATTACTGATCTGAGTTACATCCTGTATTATACTCCAGAGCTGCACTCACTATTCTGCTGGTGCAGTCAATGTGTACATACATTACATTACTGATCCTGAGTTACATCCTGTATTATACTCCAGAGCTGCATCACTATTCTGTTGGTGCAGTCACTGTGTACATACATTACTGATCCTGAGTTACATCCTGTATTATACTCCAGAGCTGCACTCACTATTCTGCTGGTGCAGTCTATGTGTACATACATTACATTACTGATCCTGAGTTACATCCTGTATTATACTCCAGAGCTGCACTCACTATTCTGTTGGTGCAGTCACTGTGTACATACATTACTGATCCTGAGTTACATCCTGTATTATACTCCAGAGCTCACTCATATTCTGCTGGTGCAGTCACTGTGTACATACATTCATTACTGATCCTGAGTTACATCCTGTAGCTCTTTTTATTATAAAAAATATAAACAATACATACCATAATAAATTTCAAACTGTACATAAATGAATATTGCTAAGATAAATAACAGAAACAAAAGAAACCAGCTTCAAAAAATTAAACCAAAAAGTCCAGAGTCCTTAGTCCTTTCTCTTCTTCAGAACTATTGCAGCTCCAAAGGACCCCCAGCAGGGACATTATCATTAAACAAAATTAAATATAAGACATAAAAGAAACATACACTCACACTGACACACACTCATGCACCTCCCCCCCCAAAAAAAAAAGCCTCACCTGGCCATAAATACAACACTACCTATATATACACACTACTATATACACTACTATACACAGTAAGAAATGCAAAATTTTTTTTTTTTCCCCCTCACCACACCACAGGTCCATGAGTTCATGCCCTTTTCACAGCAATCTTTACAGGTCCATGAAAGTTTATGCCCTTAGAAATTTTTAGGGTCCATGGCAAGTTCCATGCCCTCCCCCCACACAAACACCCCCACCCAACCTAAACTATACCCCCCAAAACATATAACTATTTACACTTATATACAAAACATTACATTAACAGACCTACCACACAAAACACTACATTACATTACATTAACCACACTTTACTTAAACCACAACATTATAAACATTTACACTGTACACTGACCACATAACTTGCAAGGCCCAAGTTCAGCGCCTGCAAGCCCAATATCCATTATTTCCTGACTTTACAAAACAAAAAGCTAAATGTGCCACACACCAGCCCACCACCGGGAAACTGGAGTCCTAAGAGGCCCCGTCCCTAACCACCAACACACGCACCCTGTCCCTCACAAACTAAATCTGTCCCTAAAAGAAAAGAAACTGACCCTAACTATCCCTACCTGCCCCTACCTATCCCTACTCTACCTAGCTTATCAAAACTAACTATCTAGCTATCCCTAAACTGGCCCTCCCTGTCCCTACTTTTCTCTCCCTCAACACCCACACCTTATCTTACCCTACCAACAATCTCACACAGACCAGCTCTTCCTAAGGCACGTTAAAGGAGAAACCCCTCCAAAGCCAAGAGGCCCTCCTCGCGCCCAGCCTCTCGAACTCCAAAGAGCGCACCTTCCCCAGGTCACCCAAGATGTTTCTAACCACCTCATCCTGGGGGAGGACTTTCCGCTGTGTGGAAACTAAACACCGTGCACTCCAAGTGTGGAACCTAATGACTACATGTCAAGGACACCGCACTGCACATGCTCACTGAGCCAGTGCACGTGTTCTAAGTAAACCAACTGTGCCCCAAGATACCTGTAAGCAGAGCCGCAGCAGGGAAGACGTGTGTTTCTGTGTAACAGGACCTTCCGCAGCATGTGACTGCCAAGGGGCGGAGCCGGCCACACGTCTCTCAGAGGCAGCAGTAATGAATGATGAATGATGTGTACTGCAGACTAACAGGACCTGCAGCACATGACTGCTGGGGCGTGGCCTAAGCTCCGGAGATCTAGGAACTGCAGGAAAACTCCTAGCAGGGTAACTACGAGATAAAGTTACCAAGGGGCAAAGACAGGGACGAAAACCAGGACAGGCCGAGATCAGAGCACAAGATAGCACGACAGTACCAAAGGGTTAGACAGAACGGATAGTCAGGACGTAGCAATAGATCAGTAAACCAGAGCGGGCAATAGACAGTACAATAGGGACAAAACTGTAACGGAGTATCGATAGCCAAGCCAGGAGGTCAGAACAGGAGAAGACAATATAAGCAAAACGTGAGACAGAGAGCAGAGTGAGCAAACAGACCGGGTCATACACAGGAATCAAACAAGCAGAGCAGTATACACGCAAACCAGGGGAGTCAAATACACAGTCACAACGAAAGTATAGCTGACAGAGAATCTCCCTCTGGACTGGGTATAAATACCCTCCCAGATCCAAAGGGAGGCCAGCAAAAGTTAACCCTGAATGGACAGGACATTAACCATGTCCTATACCATGACAGTACCCCCCCCTTAATGGGGGGCCACTGGACCCTCAGGATATCTGGCATGAAAAGCCTGTACCAGTCGATCGGCATGTACCGAACTGGCCGGAACCCATGACCGATCTTCAATGGAGTATCCCTTCCAATGAATAAGGTACTGAAGTCTCCGGCGCACCCACCGCGAATCAATGATGCGCCCTACCTCGTACTCCAGTTGACCCTCTACCAATACTGGTGGAACCACGGATGAGGGATCTTCTCTAACCGTCCCCACAGGTTTTAATAGGGACCTGTGGAAGACGTTAGATATTTTGAAGGAGGTGGGCAACTGAAGCCTGTACGCCACTGGATTGATCACCTCTACAATCTTGTATGGGCCAATAAATTTGGGGCCCAGCTTCATAGAGGGTATCTTAAGTTTGATGTTACGGGTGGACAACCAGACCTTTTCCCCCACTGTCAACACAGGACCCAACCCCCTCCTCCTGTCCGCAAAATGTTTGTACTTCTTCTGGGCTTTGGAGATGTTCCCCTGCACCTCCCTCCAAAGGTTTTTTAACTGTTGAACCATCCCCTCGGCACCAGGACAACCAGAATCCATACGGGAAAATTCCCCAAACTGCGGAACAAACCCATAATTGACCTGAAAAGGAGACTTTCCGGTAGACTGATTGATACGACAGTTGAACGCAAATTCTGCCATGGGTAAAACCTCACACCAATCTTCCTGTCTGGAGGAGGCCAGGTATCTCAGAATCTGCTCCAACGACTGATTGGTGCGTTCAGTCTGTCCGTTGGATTCCGGGTGATAGGCAGAGGAGAATGATAATGTGACCCCCAACTTCTTACAGAACGCTCTCCAAAACCTGGCCACAAACTGCACACCCCTGTCCGACACCACATTCACAGGCACTCCATGCAACCGAACTATGTGCTGTATAAACAAACGGGCCAAGGTTTCAGCAGACGGCAACGCGGTAACGGCACAAAGTGGGCTTGCTTAGAAAATCTATCAACCACTACCCATACCACTGAATTGCCCTTGGATGAGGGAAGATTAGTGATAAAGTCCAGGGACAGGTGTGTCCATGGTTTATCCGGAATTGGCAAAGGCACCAATTCCCCGGCCGGCCGGACCTGAGAGCTTTTAGAGCGAGCGCACACCCCACAAGTATTAACAAAATTTTTTATATCAGTACCCATAGAGGGCCACCAAAAACCTCTAGCCACTGCCCCCCAGGTAGCTGCAATACCAGGGTGTGCACTTAACACAGAATCATGAAATTCTTGCAGGAGTGTGAGACGGAGCTGTTCGGGTACGAACAATTTACCTGGGGGTTTATTCCTGGGAGCTTGTGCTTCCAGAATCTCTCTCTGAAACTCAGAGGAGACTTCGGCTACAACCACTCCCGTTGAAGAATGGAGGAAGGAGGTTCTGGAGGGGACACAGAATCAAAACTTCGGGATAAGGCATCTGCCTTTACATTTTTAGACCCTGGTCGGAATGTGATGGTAAAATGAAAGCGAGAAAAAAAAAGTGCCCACCGAGCCTGTCTGGGGGTCAATCTCTTAGCGGACTCGATATAGGCCAGGTTCTTATGATCAGTGATGACCGTAATGGGATGAGCGGCCCCCTCCAAAAAATGCCTCCATTCTTCAAAGGCCAGTTTGACCGCTAACAATTCCCTGTTGCCGACATCATAGTTTCTCTCTGCCGAAGAGAACTTTTTAGAGAAAAAGGCACAGGGTTTAAGATTAGTCAGGGTAGAGGGGCCCTGGGACAACACTGCCCCCACCCCCACTTCCGAAGCGTCGACCTCCACGATAAAAGGTCTTGATGAATCGGGTTGTACCAACACAGGGGCTGAAGTAAAGCATTTCTTCAATGTAAGGAAGGAATTTTTTGCGGCCGCGGACCAATTTTTTACCTCTGCCCCCTTAAGAGTGAGGTCCGTCAAAGGTTTCACTACCTGTGAAAACCCTTTAATGAACTTCCTATAATAGTTAGCGAAGCCCAAAAATCGTTGCAACCCCTTCAGATCATGAGGCTGCACCCAATCTGTAATGGCCCGAACCTTCCCTGGATCCATGCGGAATCCCTCCCCGGATACAATTACACCCAGAAAAGACAGTTCTTGCATAAAAAATGAACACTTCTCCAGCTTAGCATACAAATGGTTCTCCCGGAGTCTCATAAGAACCGCACGTGATGCAAGTGTGACTGACTGTCTTCTGAGTATATCAGAATGTCATCCAGGTAAATGACTACATAACGTCCAATTAAATCAGAAAAAACAACATTGATGAAGTTCTGAAAAACAGCAGGGGTATTAGTGAGACCGAAGGGCATAACCAGGTTTTCAAATAGCCCCTCAGTTGTCAGGAATGCTGTTTTTCATTCGTCCCCCTCCCGGATCCTTATAAGGTTATAAGCTCCTCGTAGATCGAGCTTAGAAAACCATTTGGCCCCCGTGAGTTGATTGCATAGATCGGGAATCAACGGGAGAGGGTACGTGTTCTTAACGGTAATTTTGTTCAGTTCCCGAAAGTCGAGACACGGTCGCAACCCACCATCTTTTTTCTTTACAAAGAAAAACCCCGCTGCCACGGGTGACACCGAGGGCCGAATATGCCCTTTGCGAAGGCTTTCTTTGATGTACTCTTTCATGGCTTGGCGCTCAGGCCCGGACAAATTAAACAAACGAGCCTTGGGTAATTTGGCTCCAGGTAACAAATCAATGGCGCAATCATAGGGTCTATGTGGTGGGAGCGCCTCAGCCTCACTTTCGGAAAATACGTCTTCAAAGTCTTTCAGGTACTCCGGAATACCCTCCAGACTGACAGACGACACAGATACAGATTTTATAGGTTTGACAAGAGAAACGGAGTTACAACACAGACCATTATTATTACATCCCCAACGGGTGATCTCCCCTTTTGCCCAATCAATGAGAGGATTGTGGCGTTGCAGCCAGGGCATCCCCAATACCAGTCCTGCAGGCAGATTATTCAGAATAAAGCAACTTAATTTTTCCACGTGAGTGGAACCCACTTTCATAGAAAAAACTTCAGACATAAAACAAATTCCATCCCGGGCAAGAGGGGATGAATCCACCGCCACAATTTTAACAGGATCTTTCAACCTGACTGTCCTATCTTATTAAGAGTCACAAATTGGGCATCAATCAGATTAATGGAGGAACCACAGTCAACAAAGGCGGTGGTCATAATAGAACCGCCAGCAAGTTCCAATTCAACCTGGAGCACCATTTTAGCAAGCGAAAAAAAATGTACCTGGGAGTCTGGGCAACCTCCACGATTATTGCCCAGACTCAGTAGTTTTCCTGATGTTTTCACAGAAGAAGGGCAGGAAGGACAGTCCCTTTTCCAATGTCCAGAGGCTCCACAGTAAAAGCATAGACTGTTGTCTTTACGGTATCTTCTCTCTCGTTCCTTTCCTGAGACAGCCTCCATCTCCATGGGCTCAGATGCGGGTGCGGTGTAACACAATTTGGAGTACAAGGGAGTCTCTTGTTGCATCATTCCCCTAGCACGGAGTCTCCGGTCCATACGGACCGCCTGCATCATGGCGTCCTCAAGAGTATCGGGAGGAGGATGTAATGCCAGAGCGTCCTGCAGACGGTCAGATAGGCCCCTGCGGAACAACCCCCTCAGGGCGGCATCATTCCAGGATACTTCCGCGGTCCAACGTCTGAACTCCGAGCAGAACCATTCAGCAGAGTTCCTCCCCTGTGTCACACTCATCACTATATCCTCAGCCAGACGCACTCTATCAGGCTCATCATAAATGTGCCCCAGAGCCTCAAAGAACAGGTTCACAGACATACGTTCAGGAGCAGAGGAAGAGAGAGAGAAAGCCCATGCTTGCGGAGCCCCCCTTAAAAACGACATTACGATCCCCACCCTCTGCCTTTCATTTCCAGAGGTCCGGGGACGCAATTCAAAAAACAACTTGCATCCCTCCTTAAAAACCCTAAACAATTTTTTATCTCCAGAAAAATTGTCGGGTAATTTTACAGGGGGGTCGGGGTCCGCAAGAGATACATCAGTGGGGCCCCCCTCCTGGAACCCCGACGGAACAGACCCCATTAGAGCGTCTGCCACATCTCTCTGTACCTGTTGATGCGACTGAACCAGATTTTGCTGCTCCATAGATAGTTTCTGCATAAGCTGGGAGAGCTCATTAACCTGTTCAGTGAGAGCCCGTGCCGGATCCATAATGTGCTAACACCCCACCACCAGGGAAAGACTGTAATGGTCAGCTATAATGTCAAGGACACCGCACTGCACATGCTCACTGAGCCAGTGCACGTGTCCTAAGTAAACCAACTGTGCCCCAAGATACCTGTAAGCAGAGCCGCAGCAGGGAAGACGTGTGTTTCTGTGTAACAGGACCTTCCGCAGCATGTGACTGCCAAGGGGCGGAGCCGGCCACATGTCTCTCAGAGGCAGCAGTAATGAATGATGTGTACTGCAGACTAACAGGACCTGCAGCACATGACTGCTGGGGCGTGGCCTAAGCTCCAGAGATCTAGGAACTGCAGGAAAACTCCTAGCAGGGTAACTACGAGATAAAGTTACCAAGGGGCATAGACAGGGACGAAAACCAGGACAGGCCGAGATCAGAGCACAAGATAGCACGACAGTACCAAAGGGTTAGACAGAACGGATAGTCAGGACGTAGCAATAGATCAGTAAACCAGAGCGGGCAATAGACAGTACAATAGGGACAAAACTGTAACGGAGTATCGATAGCCAAGCCAGGAGGTCAGAACCGGAGAAGACAATATAAGCAAAACGTGAGACAGAGAGCAGAGTGAGCAAACAGACCGGGTCATACACAGGAATCAAACAAGCAGAGCAGTATACAAGCAAACCAGGGGAGTCAAATACACAGTCACAACGAAAGTATAGCTGACAGAGAATCTCCCTCTGGACTGGGTATAAATACCCTCCCAGATCCAAAGGGAGGCCAGCAAAAGTTAACCCTGAATGGACAGGACATTAACCATGTCCTATACCATGACACTACACTAACCAGGAATAAAGTGCTCCGCTCTCGGCCACCCAGGGATCTGCCCCATAAGCACACTCCGGATAAGAAAGGGACGCCAGCCTAGGCCAGCCTATGGAAGCACCCACCCTGTTGTAGACCCCTGTATCAAAGGGACACTGAAGGAGGAAGTGCTCCATGCTTTCCAACATGTCGCCACACTCCTCACAGGGACAACCCCGATCATCGGAGCTCCTGCACTTCAGGTTGTCCCTTACATACAGATAACATGATCAGAGATAAAAAAAATGTCTCCATTAAATGTCACCTGCTTAACCCAGCAGGAAGTACGGCGGCGTCTAAAAATCACTAAAGTTGACAAATCCCCGGCCCGGATGGGATACACCCCCGAGTACTGCAGGAATTAAGTACAGTTATAGATAGACCATTATTTTTAATCTTTAAAGATTCCATAATAACTGGGTCTGTACCACAGGACTGGCGTATAGCAAATGTGGTGCCAATATTCAAAAAGGGGGCAAAAACTGAACCTGGAAATTATAGGCCAGTGAGCTTAACATCTACTGTGGGTAAAATCCTGGAGGGTTTTTTAAGGGATACTATATTGGAGTATCTGAAGCTGAATAACCTAATGACACAGTATCAGCATGGGTTTACGAGGGACCGTTCTTGTCAGACTAATCTGATAAGCTTTTATGAAGGGGTAAGTTCAGGACTGGACCAAGGGAATGCAGTGGACGTGGTGTTCATGGACTTCTCAAAAGCTTTTGATACAGTGCCACACAAAAGGTTGATATATAAAATGAGAACAATGGGGATAGGGGAAAATATGTGTAAGTGGGTTAAGAACTGGCTCATGGATAGAAAACAAAGGGTGGTTATTAATGGAGCACACTCGCCATCCGGGCTCCCCCTTCACCAGCTCGTAATTAGACCAGAAGAGCTCTAGCCCCTCCGGCCGAACGAAACTGATGTCGAAGAATAGGGTGGCCGAGGGATGGATCAGGGCAAAGATGTCCGTCACCCTGAAGCCCATCTTCAGGAGGAGCTCCACCACCCTACTCCTGGGTGGGCAAGCTTCACCGCCCCTCCAGCAAAGACGGACCACATTCCTCCTGGCCGGCCCTTGCCCGGCTGTCGGGAGGGACCAAATGGTTTCCCCTCCCTTCTATCTTGGAAGGCGGCCAGGCCATGTCTCTCCAACCAGAAAGACAAGTCCACCTCTCTTCCCTCTACATTGACCGACCGCTCTCCTTTTTTAAGGGCCTCCAGAAAACGGCGGTGCAAAACGCCGTCCCCAGAGTCCGGAGGCAAGGAGACCCCCGAGAACCCCCCGCCACAACCCCCGCAAAAGAACAGGGTCTCACTGCTGGGGGGCCAGATGGGCCAGCCCCTCCCTCACCACCCGTGCTTCCACTTACACCAACACTCACTCCCTCCGCATTCACTCCCACATCCACGTCACTCATGTCACTCACCTCACTCATACCATTCACCTCAGCCAATTCATCAAAATTTTCAATATTCTTTTTCTTGCAGTTTAGTTTTTTACCTGCTGGGGCCCTGGCTGATCGGTGCTCTGCCCCGCATTGTTTTTGCCCAGGAGTACTGCCGCCCCTTTACGAGCCGCAGAACAGAGCCCACCTAGTAAGCTCTGCCTGGGCTCAGGAGCAGCAGCACTTCCTGGGCTCTCTGGCTCCATTTTTTTTTTGTTGTTACATTTGGGGCAGGGCCGGGCTCTGCCTCTGCACCCTGCCCCCCACTGGAAACCTGCGCTAGCTTCTCTTGGGGCACCGGAGCCCCCGCACCACTAGATGGAGGTAAGTGGGCTGGGGACCCCGGCAACCCCTTGCCAGCTCTCTCGGGCATTGTTTTGGGTGGGACAGAAAGCAGCGGGCCTGCCAAGGCCACGCCCCCCCGCTGGTCACGGCAATGGCGGGTAGAGCGAAGGCCCGAAAGGCCACGCTCCCCCCGCCAGCCGCGAGCACAGCGAGCGGAGCTGCGGCCGCCGAGGCCACGCCCCCACCGCCAGCCACAGTCATAGCGGGTGAGGCAGCAGCCCGCAAGGCTGCTCCCCCCCCGCCAGATGCGACAATAGCGGGTGGGACAGCGGCCGAGGAGGACACGCCCCCCTCGCAGGCCACCACCGCCTTCTTGTACCCACCACTTGCTTTTGGCAAGGTCGGTCACTCCCCCTCGGCGCCCAGCGGCGGCGGGGCCCCCGGCGCGGACCCCTTATTGGATCGACGCGCAGAGGACCCCGACCCTGCCACGGACACCGCCAGGGGAGCGACCCACAGCTTGCACTTTTTAACTTGCTGCCTTACGGCAGACTCCGCGCCCTTTCTTGGTCTCTGGACCCCCAAAAATGATCCAGTCTGAGCGAATCCGCTCCCTTGCTGCGGACCCACCACAGGGCCCGAGCCGGGGTGGGTAGCGGGTTCCACACAACGGGACAGGGGGGCCCCAGGAAGGGGAGCATAGACGAATTTGTCTATGGTGGTGACTCTGGCTTTTTTTTTCTTTTCTTCCCCTTCCCGGTTGCCCCATCCTCGCAGATCTCATCCCCAAACAACAGCTCGCCAAACCGTGCTGGGGACTCGATCTGCTGCACTTGTTGCAGGATGAGGCAGCCCCCCTCACTGCTGATACCACTCCCTCCATCCTCCCCCTCGCTCCCACTTTCCTCCGAACTACTGGAGTCCGGTGGGAGGGCCACTTGCTCGGGGGCTATCCCGCTGCATGATACCTGGGCGTTTACACTCATCAGGTCTTCAGGTGGGACTGGCACAGATACCTCACAGCCACCATCTTCCTCCTCTCCACCTGGCTGGGGCCCCCTGACCCCCCAGGATACCCACCGGTCAGGGCCCTGAACCGGTCGTTGTTTTTGAGCTTCTCCTCGAAAGGGCTGCTCCCAGCCAGGATCTCTGCCCTCCGTTTTTCCAGATCTGTAATGGACCCCTTCAGCCGCTGCACCGTGGCGGTGACCTCTGCTCTCCTTGAGGCAGGGAGCTTGTTCTTCGCCTTTATGCGTGCTCCCTTCAACTCCTCCCGAAGTCTCCTTAGCTGTTTGGCAGCCTCCTCGTATTCGCAGAGGTGCGCGTGGATGCGGGAGCCATAGGTGGTGACAGGCTCCCCCGCTGCCTTGGAGCCCCAGATGTTGGGGGGCTCCACCACCGCACCTCCGCTGGCCGCCTCTCCTCCTCCGGAAGGAGGAACCGCCACGGTCCCGGCCTCGGGGGTCTTGGTTCCTGGGGTCTTGCGGCCCCCCGAGGGCTTTTTCCTCGCCATCTTCCCTGGGACCGGCTAGATGGTATGGCCTCCTGCTGGTATGTGAGGCCTCCCACCCCCAGCCGCCTTGCTGGAGGGTGGGAGCCGGCGCACGGTCCCAGGGATAAGTGTCTCTCTGTGGGAAGGCAGGCAGGTGGACCAGGGAAAAAAAAATCCTCCCTTTGCAGAGATCTCTCCAAGCAGCTGCAGACACCGAGCACACGTCTAGCTCCGCCCCTTCCTGTGGGATAGTCCAGAGCTGCACTCACTATTCTGCTGGTGCAGTCACTGTGTACATACACTACATTACTGATCCCGAGTTACATCCTGTATTATACTCCAGAGCTGCACTCACTATTCTGCTGGTACAGTCACTGTGTATATACATTACATTACTGATCCTGAGTTACATCCTGTATGATACTCCAGAGCTGCACTCACTATTCTGCTGGTGCAGTCACTGTGTACATACATTACTGATCCTGAGTTACATCCTGTATTATACTCCAGAGCTCCACTCACTATTCTGCTGGTGCAGTCACTGTGTATATACATTACTGATCCTGAGTTACATCCTGTATTATAATCCAGAGCTGCACTCACTATTCTGCTGGTGCAGTCACTGTGTACATACATTACATTACTGATCCCGAGTTACATCCTGTATTATACTCCAGAGCTGCACTCACTATTCTGCTGGTGCAGTCACTGTGTACATACATTACATTACTGATCCTGAGTTACATCCTGTATTATACTCCAGAGCTGCACTCACTGTTCTGCTGGTGCAGTCACTGTGTACATACATTATATTACTGATCATGAGTTACCTCCTGTATTATGCTCAAGAGCTGTACTCACTATTCTGCTGGTGCAGTCACTGTATACAAACTTACATTACTAATCTTGAGTGACATCCTATATTATACCCCAGTGCTGCACTCATTATTCTGCTGGTGCAGTCACTGTGTACATACATTACTGATCCTGAGTTACATCCTGTATTACACTCCAGAGCTGCACTCACTATTCTGGTGGTACTGTCACTGTGTACATACATTGCATTACTTATCCTGAGTTACCTCCTGTATTAAACTCCAGAGCTGCACTCACTATTTTGCTGGTGCAGTCACTATATACATACATTACTGATCCTGAGTTACATCCTGTCTTATACCCCAGTGCTGCACTCACTATTCTGCTGGTGCAGTCACTGTATACATACTTACATTACTGATCCTGAGTTACATCCTGTATTATACTCCAGAGCTGCACTCACTATTCTGCTGGTGCAGTCACTATATACATACATTACTGATCCTGAGTTACATCCTGTATTATACCACAGAGCTGCACTCACTATTCTGCTGGTGCAGTCACTGTGTACATTACATTACTAATCTTGAGTGACATCCTATATTATACCCCAGTGCTGCACTCACTATTCTGATGATGCAGTCACTGTGTACATACATTACATTACTAATCCTGAGTTACATCCTGTATTATAATCCAGAGCTGCTCTCACTATTCTGCTGGTGCAGTCACTATATACATACATTACTGATCCTGAGTTACATCCTGTATTATACCACAGAGCTGCACTCACTATTCTGCTGGTGCAGTCACTGTGTACATTACATTACTAATCTTGAGTGACATCCTATGTTTATACCCAGTGCTGCACTCACTATTCTGCTGGTGCAGTCACTGTGTACATACATACATTACTGATCCTGAGTTACATCCTGTATTATACTCCAGAGCTGCACTCACTATTCTCCTGGTGCAGTCACTGTGTACATACATTACATTACTGATCCTGAGTTACATCCTGTATTATAATCCAGAGCTGCTCTCACTATTCTGCTGGTGCAATCACTGTGTACATACATACATTACTGATCCTGAGTTACATCCTGTATATACTCCAGAGCTGCACTCACTATTCTGATGGTGCAGTCACTGTGTACATACATTACATTACTAATCCTGAGTTACATCCTGTATTATAATCCAGAGCTGCTCTCACTATTCTGCTGGTGCAGTCACTATATACATACATTACTGATCCTGAGTTACATCCTAATTATACCACAGAGCTGCACTCACTATTCTGCTGGTGCAGTCACTGTGTACATTACATTACTAATCTTGAGTGACATCCTATGTTATACCCAGTGCTGCACTCACTATTCTGCTGGTGCAGTCACTGTGTACATTACATTACTAATCTTGAGTGACATCCTATATTATACCCAGTGCTGCAGTCACTATTCTGATGGTGCAGTCACTGTACATACATTACATTACTGATCCTGAGTTACTCCTGTATTATGCTCCAGAGCTGCACTCACTATTCTGCTGATGCAGTCACTGTGTACACACATTACTGATCTATTACATCCTGTATTATACCCAGAGCTGCACTCACTATTCTGCTGGTGCAGTCACTGTGTACATACATTACTGATCCTGAGTTACATCCTGTATTTTACTCCAGAGCTGCACTCACTATTCTGCTGATGCAGTCACTGTGTACACACATTACATATGATCCTGAGTTACCTCCTGTATTATACTCCAGAGCTGCACTCACTATTCTGCTGCTGCAGTCACTGTGTACATACATTACATTACTGATCCTGAGTTACATCCTGTATTATACTCCAGAGCTGCACTCACTATTCTGCTGCTGCAGTCACTGTGTACACACATTACATTACTGATCCTGAGTTACCTCCTGTATTATGCTCCAGAGCTGCACTCACTATTCTGCTGTAACAGAATCATTGGAGGATTTGGTGGTCTTGTTTGTGTTGTCCAGTCCTCACTTAGATCAGAAAGAGACAGATTTCCAGATGAAGAGTGAAGACATCACTTTTCAGCAGTGCACGGCTTTTCCTTTGGCACGAAGTGCTGCTGTAGCTGGTTGAGCCCCTCTGGCTCCTGTCGGTTCAGGGGATAGCGGCTGCCATATTACGAGTTACGGCGGAGCGGATTCCAGCAGAAGTAATTACATTTTACCCTTATTGGCAGAGTGGAGAGCGCCGTCTCCATTCAGATATCGCAGACTGAATTGAATGCGCGGTTACTAAATCACATAAGCCAATAGGATTTCCAGTCCGATACAATTTACTTCTCGGTGCAGTTTATCTCTGTGCTGCTTATAGAATGGGTGGACCGCTGCGCAGATGAGATGACGAGGGGCTGAGGGTGCCGGCCACGCGATATCATGCTGCTTGGTTTGGGCCCCCTATTTTGGCAAGTATTAGAAGACCCCGGAGCTTTCCCAACTCATGTAATAAATAGCTAAATGTGAACACACCCTAGAATCTCCTCTCTGCTGCTGTCTCTGTAGTACATGAACTAGGCAGACCAGGATGAACATTGCTCTAGGTCAATTCATGATGTATAACTATGGGCTTTGTACCTCTCAGTCAAGAACTGCAACATGGACTCCATAGGCTTGATTGACATGATGGGATGTGACTTGTAGTTCACAAAAATGGGCTTCATTGATCGGCCAACTTTGTTATCCAGGAGACATTTCCCAGCTGTAGGTGCAGAATTTGCTGATACGTAATGTGGCCGCTGCTTTCTGTCAGCTCTGATTTATGGGCCTGATTCCGGCTACGACGTCCTCTAAGTAATTTTCCATTAGCAGAATAACGCAATGAGCGGCAGCTTTATGTGGACTGTCACAAGAAGGAAGTGACCCCCAGGAATAGGTGCTCCAAAAATGGCAGCCATCATTAGAAGACCCCACTGAAATAACACCAGGTGGCAATATAATATTTCAAGAAAGGGTTAAACTGGTGGCTGCTCCAAACTACAGAACTGGAAATCAAAGTTGGAGCACCTCAAAGTCTGGCATTCAACTGAAAAGGACATGCAGGGAAGTTGTTAAGAACAGCTGCAGTGCTGCTGATGGGCTGAGAGCTTCTCTGCGTAGATGTCCATTTCAGCTGAATGCTAGGCTCCGGGGTAAGCCCTCCAAACATTGGTTAAGGATTTATTGACACGAGGTTTTAGTCTGTATGCCAACCTTGGACACATACAACTCATTTTATCTCCTATTATGACCCAATTTTGCTAGAGGCGAGCAAAAAGAATTGCAAAACACTGGTCCAGTGGTCAAGTCGGTAAGACCAGAGCCGCTGGACCAAAGTCCTACAAGCCTCCTCCTCCTGCCTTTTAGGCCTGGTTGGACATGATCACTACATGGTGCCTGGCTTACTGGTCAGAAGAGAGGCAGGCGACGCCGGCCAGTTAGGGGGAGAATCGCTGGTCTACGCACTGACTACCACCGCAGCTTCAGGATCGCGCTCCTGCGAATCATTTTGATCCAACTCTTATCTTTCTGATCCGTCACGTGTGAAGGGAATGAACGCACGTGGAAGACGTCCGTGTGATATCCGTTTTTATTTGCAATCTATAACATAAGGGAGTTATATAGTGGGAGATCTTTGCATCCACCAGTTTAACCCCTAATGGGTACATTACAGATTCCTTCCTTACTGGCCCTTTAACATTTAAATATCAAGAATAAAAAAAAACAAACAGCAAAATGCAAGAATAAAGTGCCTCTCTGGGTTCAGTTTTTCTCGTGTTCCTGCTACGGTTTGATCCGCAGATCTGAGGACCCAGCGCTCGCCTCTAATGATCCTTCCTCCGGTTTGTGGTGTAAATATCAAGACAACCGCTGCTGTTTATGGATCTCCTTTTATTTTCTCTCTGCCTGCAGAAGTGGAGGAGACGGTAAAAGGACAGGCGGCAGATTGGAGAGCCTCTTGTCTAAGGAACGCACTTGTGTTTGATCCAGACGACCCCCTGGCGCTTGTGACCTAAGACGGCACTTCTGCACCTGCTCCAGTTCTCCTGACTGCAGTTCCAGAGATTTTGCTTGTTACAGTAGCAAGGTCGGCGCTTGCCCGGGAGAGCGCATGTGTACGCCGCGTTGCCTGGCAACCCTCGCCAAACCGGATTCAATTTCCTTCTTTCTGCACCGTTCATCTTGGTTTCCGCACTTGCGCTAGTAGCAATGCTGGTGGAAGGGGAAGGAGGGACCCCCTTCGGGGACTCTGTAATCACCTTGTGATACATGTGCAAAAACCAGGACTTAAAGGGCACTTACTCCGTAACATGGTGGGTAATGACCAACATGGCCACCATGTGCAGAAGTGGGGGTCCTGAATGAGAAATCTAGTTACACCCTCTCCGACTGCTGCATGAAGAAGCGGATTTTCCATTGAAGACCCACGAGAGAGCTGGGTGACACCCTACAGTCTTATTAGTAGTCACCCGGCTTTTCCAGCAAGAGATAAACACACGTAACAATCTGACAGACGAGGACGACTCCGACTTCTACTTACTGGGATATTAGGGGGAAAATGCGCGTTAAGTTAGGTAATTATTGGGTCTAATCTTCTTCCTCGCAGTAATTCAGAACATACTCAAAGTCTTTGTAGCAGACGAGTCCATCAGAATCGCCATCCACCTCCCTGCAAGAGAAACAGACGGTTAGTACAGAGGGTCCGCTAGTACTCCGTCCTTAAATGGGTCGTCTACTACCTAAATAAAGAAAGGGTCTGATGGCGGTGCTAACATGCTCTGTCCAAGCCGAAAGACAGAGGAGGAGGCAAAGTGTTCTGGCTCAGATGGAAAGTGACCGCTGCAGCCAATCATTGCCTGCTGACAGGCTGCACCAATCACATGAACCCCACCCCTGGAGGAAGACAAAGCCAAGAGACTGGTGGGGGACCCCAATAGTATGGAGGAGAGGTGTCTCTTCGAGGTTGAGACTTTGCAAGCCTGTGAAATGTATCCCCTTAAGTATGACATATATATGTCTGAGACAGGAATATCCCTTTAATAACTCACCCACAATAAATGCATAATAAACAGACCTTCAGCTTTAACCTACCTTACCTGGTATTTTTCTTAAAGGGGATGTCCACCTGCCAGTGCGGTGAATGCACGGGCTACAACCCACAGTCACGTGTGACAACTCGCTTGTTCTTCTTAGTTTTTTGCTTCTATTCACCGTAATTTTTTTGTTTTCACGACTGAAAATGTATCAGGACACAGTCCTGCATACACAGCTGAGTGTTTGTTACAATGCATCCGGTGTAGACAATACTGTGAGCTAAACAGATCAGCCGCAACAATTGTACCTGAGACTCTGTGAATGTGGGAGGAGGATGGAGGTGATGATAAATGATGGGATGGTGTGCGACCTCCGCCATCTCTATAGGACAGTACATGGAGGGAGTATGACTGCTGACCAACGGACGATAAAGGGTGAATACAGCCGGAGCATCACATGCACGGAGGCTTCTGCCGGGCGCAGATCGGCTGCCATTATTTCCATTATCTGATTCTGACATTTGCTTTCAATTTCAGTTGTGTATTTGGTGTTTGCTGAGAACCCACTGAGGATCAGACTGCCGGTGCGACGATCACCAGTGACATTAATCAGCCGCTCCGACGTCAGGACGGTAATAACCTAATGTGAGATTCCAGAGAAGCCGCGACTCAATCACACAAATCATATTCAGCCCCATTACAGCGTTTTCCCCTCTAAAAATATGTCGCTTCGTCTCTTGTGCTCCTCGGATTAGGACAAGCTTTCTGCCCCTGGATGCAAATGTGATACAAATGACACTCGATGACAGCAAGCAGAGATATTGAAACTCAGAGAAGTACCGATGGCTTCCCTGTAGCAAAAACAGATTATTTTTTCTATAAAGGATGAAGAATAAGTGAAAACAGGACAGAGACGATGCACAGAGGATGTTAATCAGAGGCGGAGAATCATTTACTTGCAGAAAATATCAGAAATCCAATATAAATGTGAAGCAAAAATAGGTGGAAAGTCGGTCAGTCCTTTTCTTCCAATGGACCCATAACTTTTTAGGAGGCATTATATACAATTATGCCATGTTCCCAAGAATGAAAATTCTTGTTATGGCTTGAAGGTTGCCTTGTCGCTGCATTATGGCCAAGTGAGTGAATCCTTGAGGTGCATGCTCAGCGCTGCGAGGATGTAGCCGCAGATTTCACCCCTTTAATGAGGCTTAACCTCACCATTTTAACGATGAAATCCGCAGAGGAGGCCTGCAGTAAAAGTGTGGTGTGCACGTAGTCCTAGGCAGGCTGGTCCGAGCAGAGCTCCTGTAATGCAGAGGGGGGGATGAGGAATAATATCCGCATCAGATGGGTGTAAAGACATACAGAATACAACTCCCCAGAGGCACTGCAGACACGGAACAGCAGGGGATGCTGGGAGTAGTAGTCATATAAATGCAGTTCTGCACAAGGACGGGCTCATCCTGTGAACCTCTGCAGCTGAGAAGGGATGGTAGTTCTCCTTTACCCAGGATTTCCGGGTGGGGGGGGGCACAAGCCTCCATCGCTATCATGGTCCCTTCACAGACTACTGTTGCGCTCCTTCACTGCGGCTAATACCCCGGACGCTGCAGTCATTACTTCTGATCGTAACGGCCTTTATCATGTTTCCCATTACTGGGCATTAATAAAATCCTCGCCGTTTTCTCAAATTACGGGAGACGGACGGTTTCGCTTCGCTCGTTTTAACGCGATCGGTGATTGGCGACGCCTGGATAAATCTGTGTGGGATTCACACTCCGATCTGAAAGAGAGCCTAATACCGGGGTAATGCAAAGTCCAGCCAGCTACAGAGGGCGGCATTTCTAAGATATATGCTTCTTGTCAATGAATGGAAACATTATAAGTTCCATTTATTCAATGAAATCACATTAGCACCGGCGAAGGATTGCTACAAGGGGTCATAATTATATCTAAACAAGGCACAACTGTACCAGAAAGTGACAAGTATTGGGTTTGTACAGTTTGTAGCCTTGATTTCATTTTCCTTCACTGACTGCAAGCAGAGATGGTGAAAATGGTGAGAAATTTGAACACAAAGCGTATCAGAAAGCTGCAGAGTTTTGCGTCCTGCGACAGTTTATCTTCATTAATCGCAGAACCCCTTTAATGGCGCAAAAAAGGCTTCGATGGGAGCAACCGCTGATAATTAGGCAGCTCAGGACGCCGGGTGTTCGCTTAACTACAAACACGCAATCAGTCTGATGTATCTTGTTAGAGTCCTTTCCCTCGAGACGGATTACTAACAAATCTAGTGTCATAGACAGGACGGCACAGACGATCATTTGCTTTTTTCCCTGCGACAATTCTGAAATGAAGTGAAGGAGATTAATAAGAGTCGCGGGAGCCGTTCTCTTTAATGTTCGTCTCCTGCGATAAATGTTCACTTTTCACCATGAAATTATTTTACCACGAGTCCGTCCAGCTCTAATAGTAATCATCCGAGCTCTTTGTGAGCATTGAATTCTCTGTTATAAACGGCGGCAGCGAGGGGCAATGCAGCCGCTTCATGAAAACGTCTGTACTCGGGAATGAGATGATGTATTTAACTCCGGTCTATGGGGGATCTGCAACTAATTGTGTGGAGTGACACACGCTCGCGTCCCATGGTCACGTCTCCGTCCTTGCTCGTATTTGGCTGTGCCGTGTGCCGCTTTCTAGCTGCAAGCAGATATAAAATCAGTTAAAGATAAAACTTTTTCACATGCCCCTTTAATTTTGGGGTAATGGAGTCCTGAGACATAGTTGTACTGAAAATAACGGAAGGGAGACACTGGGAAAGAAAAAAGGGCAATAGAGTCTTATCCAGTGACAATGGGGTGTCAGAAAAGGGGAGATGCACTCACCTTGTTAGGTTGCAGAATGGCAACACATAACAATCATATAACAGCTGCTGCACAGATGCCGGTCAAGTAAACGACTAAGGATATTGAGATGAAAATGGAGGTATCATCCATGCGCTGCTGATGGCGAATTATCAGTTAAATAATTTTATTTTTATTTAAACAGGTTTAAACGTCAACGCGTTTTGAGGTCACGCAGGACCACTTCATCAGGACAAAACCTGGACCCGGCCAGTGGGCGACAGACGAGAGCCTTATGAGCCTCCTCCTACCTGTCGGCATCCCTGGCGTTATTTCACATGTGCGGTGATGTTAAGCCAGCAAATCAGAAGCGCCCTAGCAGCTCCCGTCCGGCAGCCACAGAATGCTTGTCCCATGTCCTACGAGTCGATTCATTCATCTCAAAACGTTAGCTTCAAAAAGACGCAGATTAAAAGACGATTAAAGCCGCAAGGTAGGCAGCAGATGGCAGAGTGTCGCCTTTCCTGCTGCACGCGGCGGCGTCTATCATCCCATCTTACCACCATCCTCTTGTAAGTCCCCAGTAAGACGGCCGCTGCGGAGAACAATTACACGGTGAAGTACCTCTCCAGCATTAAAAAGCAGCCCCGAATGTAGGGAACAGGTGCACAAGTGCCATCCACATGATGCCGCGCACGGGCCGGCGAGTAGGGATCAAATCATTCAAGTACTTTAGCAGGTAAGTATCTAGAAGCATCTTAAAGTGATTATACGCTGGAGATAATGGGCCAGAGAGGCTAATCATATAATCCTCTAAGAAGAGCGATCCTGGAGATCCGAGCCTGGCGTGCCGACACAACCAGGGAATTACTACATACAGACGAAGGGCCGGGAAAACACCGGGGTATATACACCCTGTTCTGTGACGGCCTCCGGTCCACCTACACCAGGAGCAGTCACCGGCTTCTACCTTGGAGTGAAGACATTTCCGCACAAAAAATCTTGGAAAGGACTTCATAAAGTGCGAAAGGCAAGAAGTGGGTGTGAAGTACATAATGTCGTACGGCCTGGGGGCACGGACCAGGGCGCTGTCACTGTGTCTGGCAGCCTGACACTTGGGGCATTTTGCAAGGCACAGATGGATTAGGTGGGTCCCTGCGATCGATGAGTCGTGGAGTAAGGACGTTCTGGAAGGACATATGCGATACATTATTCTGCTCCCTATGTCTCATGGTAGCACAGATCTGATCACAGATGGTCACAGTCAGCAGGCAGGATCTTCAGCTCATGGCACAAAAGCTGCAGGAAGTTCCCACTAAAGGCCATTTACCAGACGCTACAGTCAGAGCAACATCGCCAACTAAAGCTTTAGGTCAGAGTTTTCCTTCTTTTTTTTTCAATTTTTCTCAAATTTGCAAGATCTCTGCTTTGTTTTAGTGCACATTCAGAATCTATCACCGACCGTTAGGGTTGTCAGAACACATCAGTCCAGTACAAATCTCGATCCCGACAGTCAGTGACAGGTGCAGAACTGAGGATAGGCTCTGATGTTGGGAGATAAGGCCCGAGTCACAGACCGGTATCTGATGGGATGCTTTCAAGGTTTGTGCCATGAGTATAAAAACAAATAAAATTAGCACCCGCTCTTCCCCCTGGATCCAGTGCACACCTTCCGGTGGTCTGCACACTGGGGCCAGAGACAATGACACCTCGTTCTTCGGTCACTTGACTTGGGCCAGTGACTGGAACGTGGTGTCATTGGTTGTGTCTCTGATGATGTGCCCATCAATGTTGCCAGACCGCTGCAGCCAATCGCAGGCCCCAGTGATAAGATGGTCAGAGCCTCTGGCCTTAAAGTTAGCACAAACCACTACAGCCTCAGATTATTTTAATAACTTTCCAGTAATTCGATTTTTGTGTTTTTTTCCCAAGTTGGACAATCAATTTAAACTGTTCAAATGAAACTTGGAAAACCCCTTTCAATCTTTCCAGTGTTCAGCGTCTGCAGACACATGAAAAGAAGTTGGCCAAACGGTTGTTAGAAATCAAAAGCCTTCAAACCATGAAAATGTCATAGTAGGTGAAAACAAGGAGCCTGAAATACGGAGACCACTCCCGGCCGTGATTCCCCCTCTACTAGACTACACGTGGCACAAGGTAATTGGGCTTGAAATGTTCCTGATGAAGAGGTTTTCAGAAGTTTCCGCTGCTCCAGACTCAAGAGCTTTACCCCTCTCAGGCTGACACTTGGCATTGAGCATGGTCAATTACAGGTGGTCGCAGGCGCCAGTATTGCAGCATTTAGAGGGACTACTTTCTGTAGCAGACAGTGCACCTCACATGTCGACATGAGGCGCGCTGCAACCTCACATCTAACGTCTTCCTATGGCGACACATTGTGACCTCCGACAGCAACAGAAAGTCACAAATGTATTCATTTTCCAGTTGTTTTTCTTTTCCATAGCAAAATCGCAGCTCTGCAGAATGATTTTGAGTCCACGTCATCGTACAGTCCCAGACTAAGTGAGGGCTACAGGTGATTGAAAATTCGCTTCTTTGGCATGAGGTTTTGGAAGAACCATGAGCTGATCCAATGCTTGATCTGCCAGGAAACTCTGCAAATGTGTTGTGATGCCCCGCATGCCCAGGTGTGACCGGGGGACGCTGCGTTACCCGCTTACTTCCATTCAGTGGCTGTGCAGGCTCCAGGCACCGCCTGCGGAGAATCTCCTGCCGGCTATCGCTCCACTACACTGCATTGTTTCCAGCATTCGGCAGTCAGATTAATTACACAGCTCATTTTATTTGTTTCTCTGTTGCTGAATACAAGAGGCGCAGTATCTCGTACGGATAAGGACGCTCCACAATGCAGCCTTCAGAAGCCGCGCACATTAAGTAATTGACTTCTCTCCCAGGGACCAATTATAAATCAGGAGGGAGAAAGACGTCTAATCAAGCGCAACTTAACTCATTCACTGCTGGAGAGGATGCGAGACGAGCGGAGAGTAATGATGAACTACAAATGAGGGCGGTCACAGTGTTCTCATCAGCAAAGAGATGCTGCAAATGCCAAGGTAAAGGCAAAGTCTACCGGCATCACGGCAACTCAGGACCACTGTTAATCCGGAGTTATGGTAGATATGGTATTAATCTCAAGAGGTGCACTCACTATTCTGCTGGTGCAGTCACTGTGTACATATATTACATTACTGATCCTGAGTTACATCCTGTATTATACCCCAGAGCTGCACTCACTATTCTGCTGGTGCAGTCACTGTGTACATACATTACATTACTGATCCTGAGTTACATTCTGTATTATACTCCAGAGCTGCACTCACTATTCTGCTGGTGCAGTCACTGTGTACATACATTACATTACTGATCCTGAGTTACATCCTGTATTATACTCCAGAGCTGCACTCACTATTCTGCTGGTGCAGTCACTGTGTACATACATTACATTACTGATCCTGAGTTACATCCTGTATTATACCCCAGAGCTGCACTCACTATTCTGCTGGTGGAGTCACTGTGTACATACATTACATTACTGATCCTGAGTTACATCCTGTATTATACCCCAGAGCTGCACTCACTATTCTGCTGGTGCAGTCACTGTGTACATACATTACATTACTGATCCTGAGTTACATCCTGTATTATACCCAGAGCTGCACTGCACTCACTATTCTGCTGGTGCAGTCACTGTGTACATACATTACTGATCCTGAGTTACTTCCTGTATTATACCCCAGAGCTGCACTCACTATTCTGCTGGTGCAGTCACTGTGTACATACATTACATTACTGATCCTGAGTTACATCCTGTATTATACCCAGAGCTGCACTCACTATTCTGCTGGTGGAGTCACTGTGTACATACATTACATTACTGATCCTGAGTTACATCCTGTATTATACCCCAGAGCTGCACTCACTATTCTGCTGATGCAGTCACTGTGTACATACATTACATTACTGATCCTGAGTTACATCCTGTATTATACCCAGAGCTGCACTCACTATTCTGCTGGTGCAGTCACTATGTACATCATTAGATTACTGATCCGAGTTACATCCTGTATTATACTCCAGAGCTGCACTCACTATTCTGCTGGTGCAGTCACTGTGTACATACATTACTGATCCTGAGTTACTTCTTGTATTATACCCAGAGCTGCACTCACTATTCTGCTGGTGCAGTCACTGTGTACATACATTACATTACTGATCCTGAGTTACATCCTGTATTATACCCAGAGCTGCACTCACTATTCTGCTGGTGAGTCACTGTGTACATACATTACATTACTGATCCTGAGTTACATCCTGTATTATACTCCAGAGCTGCACTCACTATTCTGCTGGTGCAGTCACTGTGTACATACATTACTGATCCTGAGTTACATCCTGTATTATACCCAGAGCTGCACTCACTATTCTGCTGGTGCAGTCACTGTGTACATACATTACATTACTGATCCTGAGTTACATCCTGTATTATACCAGAGCTGCACTCACTATTCTGCTGGTGGAGTCACTGTGTACATATATTACATTACTGATCCTGAGTTACATCCTGTATTATACTCCAGAGCTGCACTCACTATTCTGCTGGTGCAGTCACTTTGTACATACATTACTGATCCTGAGTTACTTCCTGTATTATACCCCAGAGCTGCACTCACTATTCTGCTGGTGCAGTCACTGTGTACATACATTACATTACTGATCCTGAGTTACATCCTGTATTATACTCCAGAGCTGCACTCACTATTCTGCTGGTGCAGTCACTGTTTTACATACATTATTGATCCTGAGTTACTTCCTGTATTATACCCAGAGCTGCACTCACTATTCTGCTGGTGCAGTCACTGTGTACATACATTACATTACTGATCCTGAGTTACATCCTGTATTATACTCCAGAGCTGCACTCACTATTCTGCTGGTGCAGTCACTGTGTACATAACATTACTGATCCTGAGTTACATCCTGTATTATACTCCAGAGCTGCACTCACTATTCTACTGGTGCAGTCACTGTGTACTACATGACATTACTGATCCTGAGTTACATCCTGTATTATACTCCAGAGCTGCACTCACTATTCTGCTGGTGCAGTCACTGTGTACATACATGACTTTACTGATCCTGAGTCACATCCTGTATTATACTCCAGAGCTGCACTCACTATTCTGCTGGTGCAGTCACTGTGTACATACATTAAAACTGACCTGAGTTACATCCTGTATTATACTCCAGAGCTGCACTCACTATTCTGCTGGTGCAGTCACTGTGTACATACATTACTGATCCTGAGTTACATCCTGTATTATACTCCAGAGCTGCACTCACTATTCTGCTGGTGCAGTCACTGTGTACATACATTACATTACTGATCCTGAGTTACATCCTGTATTATACTCCAGAGCTGCACTCACTATTCTGCTGGTGCAGTCACTGTTTACATACATTATTGATCCTGAGTTACTTCTGTATTATACCCCAGAGCTGCACTCATATTTGCTGGTGCGTCACTGTGTACATACATTACATTACTGATCCTGAGTTACATCCTGTATTATACTCAGAGCTGCACTCACTATTTGCTGTGCAGTCACTGTGTACTACATTACTGATCCTGAGTTACATCTGTATTATACCCAGAGCTGTACTCACTATCTACTGGTGCAGTCACTGTGTACATACATGACATTACTGATCCTGAGTTACATCCTGTATTATACTCCAGAGCTGCACTCATATTCTGCTGGTGCAGTCACTGTGTACATAGATTACATTACTGATCCTGAGTTACATCCTGTATTATCTCCAGAGCTGCACTCACTATTCTGCTGTGCGTCACTGTGTAATACATTACTGATCTGAGTTACATCTGTATTATACTCAGAGCTGCACTCACTATTCTGCTGTGCAGTCACTGTGTACATACATTACATATGATCCTGAGTTACATCTGTATTATATCCAGAGTGCACTCACTATTCTGCTGGGCAGTCACTGTGTACATACATTACTGATCCTGAGTTCTTCCTGTATTATACTCCAGTGCTGCACTCACTATTCTGCTGGTGCAGTCACTGTGTACTAATTACATTACTGATCCTGAGTTACATTCTGTATTATACTCCAGAGCTGTACTCACTATTCTGCTGGTGCAGTCACTGTGTACATACATTACATACTGATCCTGAGTTACTCCTGTATTTACTCCAGATGTGCACTCACTATTTGCTGGTGCAGTCACTGTGTACATAATGACATTACGATCCTGAGTTACATCCTGTATTATATCCAGATGTGCACTCACTATTCTTCTGGTGCAGTCATGTGTACATACATGACATTACTGATCCTGAGTTACATCCTGTATTATCTCCAGAGCTGCACTCATATTCTGCTGGTGCAGTCACTGTGTAATACATTCATCTTTCCTGGTGCAGTCACTGTTAAATACATTAGATCGAGTTACATCCTTTTAACCAGACTGACCACTATCTGTGTGCGTCAGTGTAACTATGATCCGAGTTATCTGTATTTACTCAGATGCACTCACTATTTGCTGGGCGTCCTGTGTACTACATTACATTATGATCGTTACATCTGTATTATACTCCAAGTGCATCCTTTGTGTGCAGTCATTGTACACATTATGATCTGAGTTCTCCTGTATTCTCCAGGCTGCACTCACTATTCTGCTGGTGCAGTCACTGTGTACATACATTACATACGATCCTGAGTTACATCCTGTATTATACTCCAGACTGCACTCACTATCTGCTGGCAGTCACTGTGTACTACATTACTGATCCTGAGTTACTTCGTTTAACCCAGGCTGCATCACTATTCTGCTGGTGCAGTCATGTGTACATACATTACATTACTGATCCTGAGTTACATCCTGTATTATATCCAGACTGCACTCACTATTCTGCTGGTGCAGTCATGTGTACATCATTACTGATCCTGAGTTACTCCTGTATTATACTCCAGGCTGCACTCACTATTCTGTGGTGCAGTCACTGTGTACATACATTACATACTGATCCTGAGTTACATCCTGTATTATACTCCAGAGTGCACTCACTATTCTGCTGGTGCAGTCACTGTGTACATACTATTACGTCCTGAGTTACTTCCTGTATTATACTCCAGTGCTGCACTCACTATTCTGCTGGTGCAGTCACTGTTACATACATTACATTACTGATCCTGATTACATCCTGTATTATACTCCAGATGTGCACTCACTATTCTGCTGGTGCAGTCACTGTGTACATACATGACATTACTGATCCTGAGTTACATCCTGTATTATACTCCAGATGTGATCACTATTCTTCTGGTGCAGTCACTGTGTACATACTACATTACTGATCCTGAGTTACATCCTGTATTATACTCCAGTGGCACTCACTATTCTGCTGGTGCAGTCACTGTGTACATACATACATTACTGATCCTGAGTTACATCCTGTATTATACTCCAGATGTGCCTCACTATTCTCTGGTGCAGTCACTGTGTACATACATGACATTACTGATCCTGAGTACATCCTGTATTATACTCCAGAGCTGCACTCACTATTCTGCTGGTGAGTCACTGTGTCATCATTACATTACTGATCCTGAGTTACATCCTGTATTATACCCCAGAGCTGCACTCACTATTCTGCTGGTGCAGTCACTGTGTACATACATACATTATGATCCTGAGTTACATCCTGTATTATACTCCAGAGCTGCACTCACTATTCTGCTGGTGCAGTCACTGTGTACATACATTATTACTGATCCTGAGTTACTCCTATTATCTCCGGCTGCACTCACTATTCTGCTGGTGCAGTCACTGTTTACATACATTATTGATCCTGAGTTACTTCCTTATTACCCCAGAGCTGCCACTCACTATTCTGCTGGTGCAGTCACTGTGTACATACATAAACATTACTGATCCTGAGTTACATCCTGTATTATACTCCAGACTGCACTCACTATTCTGCTGGTGCAGTCACTGTGTACATACATTACTGATCCTGAGTTACATCTGTATATACTCCAGAGCTGCACTCACTATTCTGCTGGTGCAGTCACTGTGTACATACATTACATTACTGATCCTGAGTTACATCCTGTATTATACTCCAGAGCTGCACTCACTATTCTGCTGGTGCAGTCACTGTGTACATACATTATGATCCTGAGTTACTTCCTGTATTATACCCCAGAGCTGCACTCACTATTCGCTGGTGCAGTCACTGTGTACATACATTAATTACTGATCCTGAGTTACATCCTGTATTATACTCCAGAGCTGCACTCACTATTCTGCTGGTGCAGTCACTGTGTACATACATTACTGATCCTGAGTTACATCCTGTATTATACTCCAGAGCTGTACTCACTATTCTACTGGTGCAGTCACTGTGTACATACATGACATTACTGATCCTGAGTTACATCCTGTATTATACTCCAGAGCTGCACTCACTATTCTGCTGGTGCAGTCACTGTGTACTAGTTACATTACTGATCCTGAGTTACATCCTGTATTATACTCCAGAGCTGCACTCACTATTCTGCTGGTGCAGTCACTGTGTAATCATTACATTACTGATCCTGAGTTACATCCTGTATTATACTCCAGAGCTGCACTCACTATTCTGCTGGTGCAGTCACTGTGTATACATTACATTACTGATCCTGAGTTACATCCTGTATTATACTCCAGAGCTGCACTCACTATTCTGCTGGTGCAGTCACTGTGTACATACATTACATTACTGATCCTGAGTTACATTCCTGTATTATACTCCAGATGCTGCACTCACTATTCTGTGGTGCAGTCACTGTGTACATACATTACATTACTGATCCTGAGTTACATTCTGTATTATACTCCAGGCTGTACTCACTATTCTGCTGGTGCAGTCACTGTGTACATACATTACATTACTGATCCTGAGTTACATCCTGTATTATACTCCAGATGTGCACTCACTATTCTGCTGGTGCAGTCACTGTGTACATACATGACATTACTGATCCTGAGTTACATCCTGTATTATATCCAGATGTGCACTCACTATTCTTCTGGTGCAGTCACTGTGTACATACATGACATTACTGATCCTGAGTTACATCCTGTATTATACTCCAGAGCTGCACTCACTATTCTGTGGTGCAGTCACTGTGTACATACATTACATTACTGATCCTGAGTTACATCCTGTATTATACTCCAGAGCTGCACTCACTATTCTGCTGGTGCAGTCACTGTGTACATACATGACATTACTGATCCTGAGTACATCCTGTATTATACTCCAGAGCTGCACTCACTATTCTGCTGGTGCAGTCACTGTGTACATACATTATGATCTGAGTTACTTCCTGTATTATACCCAGAGCTGCACTCACTATTTGCTGGTGCAGTCACTGTGTACATACATTACATTACTGATCCTGAGTTACATCCTGTATTATACTCCAGAGCTGCACTCACTATTCTGTGGTGCAGTCACTGTGTACATACATTACATTACTGATCCTGAGTTACATCCTGTATTATACTCCAGAGCTGCACTCACTATTCTGTGGTGCAGTCACTGTGTACATAATTACATTACTGATCCTGAGTTACATCCTGTATTATACCCAGAGCTGCACTCACTATTCTGCTGGTGGAGTCACTGTGTACATACATTACTGATTCTGAGTTACATCCTTTATTATACCCAGAGCTGCACTCACTATTCTGCTGGTGCAGTCACTGTGTCTACATTACATTACTGATCCTGAGTTACTTCCTGTATTATACCCAGGCTGCACTCACTATTCTGCTGGTGCAGTCACTGTGTACATACATTACATTACTGATCCTGAGTTACATCTGTATTATCCCAGAGCTGCACTCACTATTCTGCTGGTGGAGTCACTGTGTACATACATTACATTACTGATCCTGAGTTACATCCTGTATTATACCCAGAGTGCACTCACTATTCTGCTGGTGCAGTCACTGTGTACATACATTACATTACTGATCCTGAGTTACATCCTGTATTATACCCAGAGTACACTCACTATTCTGCTGGTGAGTCACTGTGTACATACATGACATTACTGATCCTGAGTTACTTCCTGTATTATACTCCAGAGCTGCACTCACTATTCTGCTGGTGCAGTCACTGTGTACATACATTACATTACTGATCCTGAGTTACATCCTGTATTATACCCAGAGCTGCACTCACTATTCTGTGGTGGAGTCACTGTGTACATACATGTACATTACTGATCCTGAGTTACATCCTGTATTATACCCAGAGCTGCACTCACTATTCTGCTGGTGCAGTCACTGTGTACATACATTACTGATCCTGAGTTACTTCCTGTATTATACCCAGAGCTGCACTCACTATTCTGCTGGTGCAGTCACTGTGTACATACATTACATTACTGATCCTGAGTTACATCCTGTATTATACTCCAGAGCTGCACTCACTATTCTGCTGGTGCAGTCACTGTGTACATACATTACTGATCCTGAGTTACATCCTGTATTATACTCCAGAGCTGTACTCACTATTCTCTGGTGCAGTCACTGTGTACATACATTACATTACTGATCCTGAGTTACATCCTGTATTATACTCCAGACTGCACTCACTATTCTGCTGGTGAGTCACTGTGTACGTACATTACTGATCTGAGTTACATCCTGTATTATACTCCAGAGCTGCACTCACTATTCTGCTGGTGCAGTCACTGTGTACATACATTACATTACTGATCCGAGTTACATCCTGTATTATACTCCAGAGCTGCACTCACTATTCTGCTGGTGCAGTCACTGTGTACATACATTACTGATCCTGAGTTACATCCTGTATTATACTCCAGAGCTGCACTCACTATTCTGCTGGTGCAGTCACTGTGTACATACATTACATTACTGATCCTGAGTTACATCCTGTATTATACTCCAGAGCTGCACTCACTATTCTGCTGGTGCAGTCACTGTGTACATACATTACTGATCCTGAGTTACTTCCTGTATTATACTCCAGTGCTGCACTCACTATTCTGCTGGTGCAGTCACTGTGTACATACATTACATTACTGATCCTGAGTTACATCCTGTATTATACTCCAGAACTGCACTCACTATTCTGCTGGTGCAGTCACTGTGTACGTACATTACTGATCCTGAGTTACATCCTGTATTATACTCCAGAGCTGCACTCACTATTCTGCTGGTGCAGTCACTGTGTACATACATTACATTACTGATCCTGAGTTACATCCTGTATTATACTCCAGAGCTGCACTCACTATTCTGCTGGTGCAGTCACTGTGTACATACATTACTGATCCTGAGTTACTTCCTGTATTATACTCCAGTGCTGCACTCACTATTCTGCTGGTGCAGTCACTGTGTACATACATTACATTACTGATCCTGAGTTACATCCTGTATTATACTCCAGATGTGCACTCACTATTCTGCTGGTGCAGTCACTGTGTACATACATGACATTACTGATCCTGAGTTACATCCTGTATTATACTCCAGAGCTGTACTCACTATTCTGCTGGTGCAGTCACTGTGTACATACATTACATTACTGATCCTGAGTTACATCCTGTATTATACTCCAGATGTGCACTCACTATTCTGCTGGTGCAGTCACTGTGTACATACATGACATTACTGATCCTGAGTTACATCCTGTATTATACTCCAGATGTGCACTCACTATTCTTCTGGTGCAGTCACTGTGTACATACATGACATTACTGATCCTGAGTTACATCCTGTATTATACTCCAGAGCTGCACTCACTATTCTGCTGGTGCAGTCACTGTGTACATACATTACATTACTGATCCTGAGTTACATCCTGTATTATACTCCAGAGCTGCACTCACTATTCTGCTGGTGCAGTCACTGTGTACATACATGACATTACTGATCCTGAGTCACATCCTGTATTATACTCCAGAGCTGCACTCACTATTCTGCTGGTGCAGTCACTGTGTACATACATTACTGATCCTGAGTTACTTCCTGTATTATACCCCAGAGCTGCACTCACTATTCTGCTGGTGCAGTCACTGTGTACATACATTACATTACTGATCCTGAGTTACATCCTGTATTATACTCCAGAGCTGCACTCACTATTCTGCTGGTGCAGTCACTGTGTACATACATTACATTACTGATCCTGAGTTACATCCTGTATTATACTCCAGAGCTGCACTCACTATTCTGCTGGTGCAGTCACTGTGTACATACATTACTGATCCTGAGTTACATCCTGTATTATACTCCAGAGCTGTACTCACTATTCTACTGGTGCAGTCACTGTGTACATACATGACATTACTGATCCTGAGTTACATCCTGTATTATACTCCAGAGCTGCACTCACTATTCTGCTGGTGCAGTCACTGTGTACATACATTACATTACTGATCCTGAGTTACATCCTGTATTATACTCCAGAGCTGCACTCACTATTCTGCTGGTGCAGTCACTGTGTACATACATTACTGATCCTGAGTTACATCCTGTATTATACTCCAGAGCTGCACTCACTATTCTGCTGGTGCAGTCACTGTGTACATACATTACATTACTGATCCTGAGTTACATCCTGTATTATACTCCAGAGCTGCACTCACTATTCTGCTGGTGCAGTCACTGTGTACATACATTACTGATCCTGAGTTACTTCCTGTATTATACTCCAGTGCTGCACTCACTATTCTGCTGGTGCAGTCACTGTGTACATACATTACTGATCCTGAGTTACATCCTGTATTATACTCCAGAGCTGTACTCACTATTCTGCTGGTGCAGTCACTGTGTACATACATATCAAAAAACTTACCGGCACATCCAAACTTAGATTCAGTGTGAACAGGTGCTAAACCTAGAGTCACCAACTCATATATATACAAGAAGAAAAGGTAGCACACTGTAGCGCTATAGCTTGCAAACACGAAATATGAAAAATATGAAAAATGAATTACATCATTACCTTAGAAATATGAAAAATTGAGAAGTCTTAGCGCATAAGATGGCCAAATTATGTGAGCCTGATAGCCACGTCAAGGCTCTTCTCGTATATCAGGTCCCTAACTAATGCCTATCCTCGCTTTAGAAAAGTCTGTCTGCATGGGAACCTATGAATCCTCTTTTCAGACTAAAATCTACATCTCTGTGGAGGGGTGATGAACCTGCTGTAATTAAAAGGCCTGTGACCACCAGGTGGAGTGCTCAGGCAGAAGGTAAATGAATACATATCAAAAAACTTACCGGCACATCCAAACTTAGATTCAGTGTGAACAGGTGCTAAACCTAGAGTCACCAACTCATATATATACAAGAAGAAAAGGTAGCACACTGTAGCGCTATAGCTTGCAAACACGAAATATGAAAAATATGAAAAATGAATTACATCATTACCTTAGAAATATGAAAAATTGAGAAGTCTTAGCGCATAAGATGGCCAAATTATGTGAGCCTGATAGCCACGTCAAGGCTCTTCTCGTATATCAGGTCCCTAACTAATGCCTATCCTCGCTTTAGAAAAGTCTGTCTGCATGGGAACCTATGAATCCTCTTTTCAGACTAAAATCTACATCTCTGTGGAGGGGTGATGAACCTGCTGTAATTAAAAGGCCTGTGACCACCAGGTGGAGTGCTCAGGCAGAAGGTAAATGAATACATATCAAAACTTACCGGCACAAACTTAGTTGTGTGACGGTGTAATGATCTTTTGATATGTATCATTACTTCTAGATCATGGTAGTACAGCTTTTATACGCAGGTGCACCACTATGATGTAGATTTGTACTGAATTCATATTCATGAAAGAACATTTTAAGCGAAGGATAGGCATATTAGGACTGATACACGAAAGAGCTTGACTGTTAATCATCTAACATAATTGGCATCTTAGCGCTAAGAGCTTTCAATTTTTCATATTTCTAGGTAATGATGTAATTCATTTTCATATTTTTCATATTTCGTGTTTGCAAGCTATAGGCTACAGTGTGCTACCTTCTTCTTGTATAAATGATTGTGACAGGTTTGCACCTGTCACACAATCTGTTGGTGGCCGGTAATTTTTTGATATGATTCTTACTTCTGCCGGGCATCACCTGGTGGTCACAGGCCTTTAATTACTGATCTCACCCTAGAGATTAATTTTATCAAAAGAAAGGTTCCATGCAGCAACTTTCAAACAGGATAGCATATTAGACTGATTACAAACCTTGATCTATAAAAATTGGATCTTAGCGCTAAGATTCCAATTTTTCATATTTCTAAGGTAATGATGTAATTCATTTTCATATTTTTCATATTCGTGTTTGCAAGCTATAGCGCTACAGTGTGCTACTTTTCTTCTTGTATATATATGAGTTGGTGACTCTAGGTTTAGCACCTGTTCACATGAATCTAAGTTTGGATGTGCCGGTAAGTTTTTTGATATGTATTCATTTACCTTCTGCCTGAGCACTCCACTGGTGGTCACAGCCTTTTAATTACAGCAGTTATCACCCTCCACAGAGATGTAGATTTTAGTCTGAAAAGAGGATTCATAGGTTCCCATGCAGACAGACTTTTCTAAAGCGAGGATAGGCATTAGTTGGGACCTGATATACGAGAAGAGCCTTGACGTGGCTACAGGCTCACATAATTTGGCATCTTATGCGCTAAGATTCTCAATTTTTCTATTTCTAAGGTAATGATGTAATTCATTTTTCATATTTTCATATTTCGTGTTTGCAAGCTATAGCGCTACAGTGTGCTACCTTTTCTTCTTGTATATATATGAGTTGGTGACTCTAGTTTAGCCCTGTTCACACTGAATCTAAGTTTGGATGTGCGGTAAGTTTTTTGATATGTATCATTTACCTTCTGCCTGAGCACTCCACCTGGTGGTCACAGGCCTTTAATTACAGCAGGTTATCACCCTCACAGAGATGTAGATTTAGTCTGAAAAGAGGATCATAGGTTCCCATGCAGACAGACTTTTCTAAAGCGAGGATAGCATTAGTAGACCTGAATACGAGAAGAGCTGACGTGGTATCAGGCACATAATTTGCATCTTATGCGCTAAGACTTCTCAATTTTTCATATTTCTAGGTAATGATGTAATCATTTTTCATATTTTTCTATTTCGGTTTGAAGCTATAGCCTACAGTGTGCACTTCTTCTTGTATAAAGAGTTGGTGACTCTAGGTTAGCACTGTTCACACTGAATCTAAGTTTGGATGTGCCGGTAAGTTTTTTGATATGTATTCATTTACCTTCTGCCTGAGCACCCACCTGGTGGTCACAGGCCTTTTAATTACACAGGTTATCACCCTCCACAGAGATGTAGATTTTAGTCTGAAAGGGATTCATAGGTCCCATGCAGACAGACTTTTCTAAAGCGAGGATAGGCATTAGTTAGGACCTGATATACGAGAAGAGCCTTGACGTGGCTTATCAGGTCACATAATTTGGCATCTATGCCAAGACTTCTCAATTTTCATATTTCTAAGGTAATGAGTAATTCATTTTTCATATTTTTCATATTTCGTGTTTGCAAGCTATAGCGCTACAGTGTGCTACCTTTTTTGTAAATATGAGTGGTGACTCTAGTTTAGCACTGTTCACATGAATCTAAGTTTGGATTGCCGGTAAGTTTTTTGATATGTATTCATTTACCTTCTGCCTGAGCATCCACTGTGGTCACAGGCCTTTTAATTACAGCAGTTCATCACCCCTCCACGAGATGTGATTTTAGTCTAAAGAGGATTCTAGTTCCATGCAGACAACTTTCTAAACGAGGATAGGCATTAGTTAGGACCTGATATACGAGAGACCTTGACGTGGCTATCAGCTCACATAATTGCATTATGCGCTAAGACTTCTCAATTTTTCATATTTCTAAGGTAATGATGTAATTCATTTTTCATATTTTCATATTTCGTGTTGCAAGCTATAGCGTACAGTGTGCTACCTTTTTTCTTGTATATATATGAGTGGTGACTCTAGGTTTAGCACTGTTCACACTGAATCTAAGTTTGGATGTGCGTAAGTTTTTTGATATGTATCATTTACCTTCTGCTGAGCACTCCACTGGTGGTCACAGGCCTTTTAATTACAGCAGGTTCATCACCCCTCCACAGAGATGTAGATTTTAGTCTGAAAGAGGATTCATAGGTTCCAGCAGACAGACTTTTCTAAAGCGAGGATAGGCATAGTTAGGACCTGATATACGAGAAGAGCTGACGTGGCTATCAGGCTCACATAATTTGGCCATCTTATGCGCTAAGACTTCTCAATTTTTCATATTTCTAGGTAATGATGTAATTCATTTTTCATATTTTCATATTTCGTGTTTGCAGCTATAGCGCTACAGTGTGCTACCTTTTCTTCTTGTATATATATGAGTTGGTGACTCTAGGTTTAGCACCTGTTCACACTGAATCTAAGTTTGGATGTGCCGGTAAGTTTTTTGATATGTATTCATTTACCTTCTGCCTGAGCACTCCACCTGGTGGTCACAGGCCTTTTAATTACAGCAGGTTCATCACCCCTCCACAGAGATGTAGATTTTAGTCTGAAAAGAGGATTCATAGGTTCCCATGCAGACAGACTTTTCTAAAGCGAGGATAGGCATTAGTTAGGGACCTGATATACGAGAAGAGCCTTGACGTGGTATCAGGCTCACATAATTTGGCCATCTTATGCGCTAAGACTTCTCAATTTTTCATATTTCTAAGGTAATGATGTAATTCATTTTTCATATTTTTCATATTTCGTGTTTGCAAGCTATAGCGCTACAGTGTGCTACCTTTTCTTCTTGTATATATATGAGTTGGTGACTCTAGGTTTAGCACCTGTTCACACTGAATCTAATTTTGGATGTGCCGGTAAGTTTTTTGATATGTATTCATTTACCTTCTGCCTGAGCACTCCACCTGGTGGTCACAGGCCTTTTAATTACAGCAGGTTCATCACCCTCCACAGAGATGTAGATTTTAGTCTGAAAAGAGGATTCATAGGTTCCCATGCAGACAGACTTTTCTAAAGCGAGGATAGGCATTAGTTAGGGACCTGATATACGAGAAGAGCCTTGACGTGGCTATCAGGCTCACATAATTTGGCCATCTTATGCGCTAAGACTTCTCAATTTTTCATATTTCTAAGGTAATGATGTAATTCATTTTCATATTTTTTCATATTTCGTGTTTGCAAGCTATAGCGCTACAGTGTGCTACCTTTTCTTCTTGTTAATAATGAGTGGTGACCTGGTTTAGCACCTGTTCACTACTGAATCTTAAGTTTGATGTGCCGGTAAGTTTTTTGATATGTATTCATTTACCTTCTGCCTGAGCATCACCTGGTTGGTCACAGGCCTTTTAATTACAGCAGGTCATCACCCCTCCACAGAGATGTAGATTTTATTGAAAAGAGGATCATAGTTCCATGCAGAAGACTTTTCTAAGCGAGGATAGCATTAGTTAGGGACCTGATATACGAGAGAGCCTTGACGTGGCTATCAGGCTCACATAATTTGGCCATCTTATGCGCTAGACTTCTCAATTTTTCATTTTCTAGGTAATGATGTAATTCATTTTCATATTTTTCAATTTCGTGTTTGCAAGCTATAGCGCTACAGTGTGCTACTTCTTTGTCTTACTGTGTACATACATTACATTACTGATCCTGAGTTACATCCTGTATTATACTCCAGATGTGCACTCACTATTCTTCTGGTGCAGTCACTGTGTACATACATTACATTACTGATCCTGAGTTACATCCTGTATTATACTCCAGAGCTGCACTCACTATTCTGCTGGTGCAGTCACTGTGTACATACATTACATTATGATCCTGAGTTACATCCTGTATTATACTCCAGAGCTGCACTCACTATTCTGCTGGTGCAGTCACTGTGTACATACATTACATTACTGATCTGAGTTACATCTGTATTATACTCCAGAGCTGCCTCACTATTCTGCTGGTGCAGTCACTGTGTACAATACATTACTGATCCTGAGTTACATCCTGTATTTACTCCAGAGCTGCACTCACTATTCTGCTGGTGCAGTCACTGTGTACACATTACATTACTGATCTGAGTTACATTGTATTAATCCAGAGCTGCCACTTTCTGCTGGTAGGCATGTGTACTACATATGACCTGAGTTACATCTGTATTATCCAGAGCTGCACTCACTATTCTGCTGGTGCAGTCACTGTGTACATACATTTTACTGATCCTGAGTTACATCCTGTATTATACTCCAGAGCTGCACTCACTATTCTGCTGGTGCAGTCACTGTGTACACACATTACATTACTGATCCTGAGTTACATCCTGTATTATACTCCAGAGCTGCACTCACTATTCTGCTGGTGTAGTCACTGTGTACATACATTACTGATCCTGAGTTACATCCTGTATTATACTCCAGAGCTGCACTCACTATTCTGCTGGTGCAGTCACTGTGTACATACATTACTGATCCTGAGTTACATCCTGTATTATACGCCAGAGCTGCACTCACTATTCTGCTGGTGCAGTCACTGTGTACACACATTACATTACTGATCCTGAGTTACATCCTGTATTATACCCCAGAGCTGCACTCACTATTCTGCTGGTGCAGTCACTGTGTACATACATTACATTACTGATCCTGAGTTACATCCTGTATTATACCCCAGAGCTGCACTCACTATTCTTCTGGTGCAGTCACTGTGTACATACATTACATTACTGATCCTGAGTTACATCCTGTATTATACCCCAGAGCTGCACTCACTATTCTGCTGGTGCAGTCACTGTGTACACACATTACATTACTGATCCTGAGTTACATCCTGTATTATACTCCAGAGCTGCACTCACTATTCTGCTGGTGTAGTCACTGTGTACATACATTACTGATCCTGAGTTACATCCTGTATTATACTCCAGAGCTGCACTCACTATTCTGCTGGTGCAGTCACTGTGTACATACATTACTGATCCTGAGTTACATCCTGTATTATACCCCAGAGCTGCACTCACTATTCTGCTGGTGCAGTCACTGTGTACACACATTACATTACTGATCCTGAGTTACATCCTGTATTATACCCCAGAGCTGCACTCACTATTCTGCTGGTGCAGTCACTGTGTACATACATTGCATTACTGATCCTGAGTTACATCCTGTATTATACCCCAGAGCTGCACTCACTGTTCTTCTGGTGCAGTCACTGTGTACATACATTACATTACTGATCCTGAGTTAAATCCTGTATTATACCCCAGAGCTGCACTCACTATTCTTCTGGTGCAGTCACTGTGTACATACATTACATTATTGATCCTGAGTTACATCCTGTATTATACCCCAGAGCTGCACTCACTATTCTTCTGGTGCAGTCACTGTGTACATACATTACATTACTGTTCCTGAGTTACATCCTGTATTATACCCCAGAGCTGCACTCACTATTCTGCTGGTGCCGCAGTTACCCTCTTCATCTGCAGTCAGGTTGTGATATTATCGCCTTCCTCTGATGTAAAATTTCCAACAATCTGGGGAAGTTTTCCTCCTCTCAGCTCGATGCAGATTTTTTGCTGCACATACTCGGCACGTGAGAGATTGTGCCCCGGAGGCTTTGCGCAGTTTGTCCGCTGACACATTTCTCAAGCCATATGGCTGAGATAAGTTTTTTTGCATCATATTTTGTTTGGTTGTCAGAAAGCTGAGAATGTGAAGTGTCGCCGTTTACACTAGTGGGGGGATGATGCGATGATCGCGGCTCTGGGGAGGAGGAGAGTCTCAGTGAAGAGCACCGGCCCGGGCACTCCTGTGACGGGATACGGCCCATTCACTCTATAAAGCAATGATATCATTACATACTACAACTCATTCGCTGCCCCCGGCCCCTTTAATCTCTCGGATTGTGTCAGCGGAGCGTCATATTCAGCCTCAATGACAAAACAGTGAGGAAGGTCACGGAGAGACGAGATGGAACATGGGCAGCGGTGACATTCGTGAAAAGCGTAAACCGCGGATATATTAAACAGACGGCAGTAATCCTTGGGGGAAATCACAGGACTCAAAAAGGCCGTGTTCCCACATTGCACAAATTCTGCGTTCTTGTTTTTTTATTTAGAGAGTCTCTTATGGAGAGCATGAAAAAAATGAATTAAGAAATAAAAACAAAGAGGAACAAAGCATTAGAAAAAAAATTCAATATTAAAAACCATATTCAAAGCAGATTACTATTGCATATCATGGTGCAGAAACCTACGGAAAAAACGTAGCATTTTCGAACATGGGAACCCGCCTGGAGGGGCCTAAGTAGTGTGGAACGGTAAAAGGTAGAGGCTGCGGACCTGAGCGGGCCGAGCCTACACAAGCCCAGCTCCACGATGTGTCCGTGGAGGTACATCAGTGCCGATCAGAGAGAGAGAAGACGTTATCCGAGCCAGGATCCCCTCCTTCATGGAGTATTAATCTATCCTGACCAGAAGAGCGGCTCCTCTCCTCCCAGCGGGCGGCCACTTAATTGTTTGATCACCTACAGCGGCGCTGCGTCCTTATAACCAGATCTCTGGTAGTCCGAGTATATGGCCGGCTCTGCCACAACAAGAAACTTGCACCAGATGCTCATGTTTAATTACACATTTTTCTTTTATAAATTTTTATTGATTTAATTTCCTTTATTTTTTGCTTATTTTTAGGATTTGGTAACAATACTTTTCAGACTGTTTTTATGCATTCGGTACAGATTTTTTTTTACTATTTTTTTTTATTGTTTGCTTATTCATTTCCTTTATTCTACATATTTTTTCCTTATTTTTGAATTTTTTTATTATTTTTATTCAACAATTTGTCAGATTTGTTTTTACTGCGTCTGTTTTTTTTTTCAAATTTATCAGATTATTTTTTTTTCTTATTTTTACATTTTTAAAGACATGGTTTACTTATTTAAATTCATCGTTTTTACTTTTTCAGTTTCACTCTATTTTTACATGATTTTTTCCACTTATTCCATTTCTTCATATTTTTTCCTTATTTTTGTATTTTTTATGGATTTTTTTATTCAACAAATTGTCAGATTTTTTTTTTACTGCTTTTTTATATATTTTTAAATTTATCAGATTTTTGTGTCTTTCTCTCATTTTTTTTTTTTTTTAAGACGTGGATTCCTGATTTTAAGTCATTGCTTTTACTTTTAGTTTCACTACTTTTTAAATTTTTTTTCATATGATTTTTCGGATTTTTTTTATACTTTTATATCTATCTTTGCCAATTATTTAGAATATTTACAGATTTAGTTTTATTTTTTTTACTTTCTATTAATATTTAGTTGCAATTTTTATTTTTCAGATTTTTCATATATATACCGTATATATATTTTTATTTTATTACTGTTGGGAAAGTTGGACGCAGGAAATTAAAGACGTCGATAATGATGATCTCTGTACAACACTGTAGAATATGATGGCGCTATATAAGCAACAAGTTGAGAAATCCCTCGTTTTCTAACTAAAGATCGCAGTTGAGCTGAGTGCTATTGTTATCAGGTAGCATCCAAAATGGGATGACAAGTTGGACTGGGAACATCGGCCAAAATGAAACCCTTTTCGGCGCTCTCCTTATGTCGGAGCCGGATAAGAGAACCGCGTACAGCCCTCACCGCCTCGGGATGCCTCGCCCGTCCTTACGTCTGTGTCAAGTTGTTGCATTGTATAAAATGGCTGCATTTACCTGGGATTTGGCGACAGATCTGTTATTGAGTCGCTGCTCTTTACACTTTTTTTTTTCTTATTTCTGCAGCGCAAAAAAAAAAAAAAAAAAAAAAAGACGTTTATAAATGTTGTATGAGGAAGACGCAGAGAGGAAAGGAAAAAACCTGCGCCAATGATTAATTTTCTGGAGATGAAAGGCTGGGAAGACAGCTGCTTAAGCTGGAGCAACAAAGGGAAAAAATAAAAAAATAAAAAACCGTCTGACGGAATCACCAGAGGTGAAACGCCGCGGCTCTGTGTATGTGGTTTCCATGGTGACCGGCGCTGGGAGATGAGCGCAGGAGATTCATTCGGCTCTGTAGTACAGGTCCATAAATCTAACTTGCAGAGGGAGCGCGGTATCGGCGCCTCTATTGTCGCCAGCCGCGTATCGCTCGGCTTCCGTCTCTAATTACAGGAGAGCGGCAGGAAACAATGAAGTCGTTATTAGCGGACAATGAAGTGAAATAATTGGAGGTGCTCCTGGGCATCTGACCCCCGTGTTTATCTGCCGCGGTGCAGGATCTGCGGGGACGGACCGAGGGGAGATAAAAGGAGACAATAATGGTGCCATAAAACGAAGGCATGCCGCCTTCCGAGCATGCTAATCAGCACGCAATAAAATGCGCCGTTTCCAGAGTGGCGCTCATTACACGTCCTGCCTGTTCGGATCTGGCCGCCTCTCTCGGGCTCCATTATTTTCATATAAACGCTTTTCGCCACCTCCTGTGAGGTCTGTCTGGGTTCATAATTCCGCAGCAACTGGCTGGAAATTCAGCTGCGAGTGATAAACTGGAGAGGACAGAGCGGAATGTTAAAAAGAGCTCGTCGCTACAGATGTCACCGCATATAATGGAGGCAACTCTATCTTATTCGATAAATCACCCTTAAATGCTGTTCACAATGTCAGTGCGGCGGCTGCAGACACGGCGCCCGGGCGGACAGGAAATATCCCTTCCCCATTGCAGAAATAGGGCACGTTTATATTCTTACACCCGGCGTAAGAGCCCAGGTAACAGAGGGAGCCCCACATTGTTGGCCAGAGAACAGAAAGGGAGGAATCTACTATGTCCTGTTAAGTCCTCAGCAGCTGGAGTAACAGCTGATTTTTGGACCCCACGATGATCAGGCTCAGACTGACCAACCCCTTTAAGTGAGGGTTTACATGTGAATTGTGCAGCGGGGTGAATGAGATTCTTATAGCGAACCTACCATGACAATCCTTTCATCAAAGCATAATTGGTTAACATTCCCTGCCATACATGATGAAGCCTGTCATTATTCCCCTATTCCCTCTGCCACTAGGGGGCACTAACAGCACGGTGCGGAAAACTACACACGCTCTATTTATCAGACCAGCCCAGTCCATAAGTTGCGTGCAGCCCTGGTCTGTATAACAAGCAGGTGCAGGAGGTTCCTGCATTTACATGCACTAGTCTATCATTCAGACCGCACGAACGCATGCAGACCTGAGGTCCATGTGGAAAACAAAAATCAGATCTGTAAAATATTACTGTTTGCAGACATACGCTGCTCACCTGAAAGCCTCGATGATCGTCTGCTCAGGTAACTTTGGACCCACTCGCTTAAATGCCCGCTTAAAGTCATCCAGGTTTAAAAATCCCTGACCTGTGGACAACAACAGAAGCAAAAGTGTTGTGGACCCGAAATATGGACACCAGTCAGCCAGTAGAATACACGTATACTATGCATGGACCCATGGTGGCCCTTCTAGCAATCGCCCCTCACGTCCATTGTAGAACTTGTGGAGAGTGCATAATATTCATCATTGCCCCAAGCTGAAAGTTACAGGGGGCTTCTCTGCAGATTATGGCTTCCTGCTATGTATCTTATCACTACAGAAAGCCAAGCATTACCTGCTGCACAGTGTCTGCACTGATTATTGGGGATGGTGGGTCTGTGTATAACAGGACGTCGGATCTTCTGTACATACAGGTGCTTCTCACAAAATTAGAATATCATCAAAGAGTTAATTTATTTCTGTTCTTCAATACAAAAAGTAAAACTCATATTATATAGAGTCATTACACACAGAGTGATCTATTTCACGTGTTTATTTCTGTTAATGATGATTATGGCTTACAGCCAATGAAAACCCAAAGGTCATTATCTCAGTAAATTAGAATAATTAACAAAAAACACCTGCACAGGCTTCCTAAGTGTTTATAAAGGTACCTTAGTCTGTTTCAGTAGGCTCCACAATCATGGGGAAGACTGCTGACCTGACAGATGTCCAGAAGGCAGTCACTGACACACTCCACAAGGAGGGTAAGCCACAAAAGGTAATTGCTAAAGAAGCTGGCTGTTCAGAGTGCTGTATCCAAGGATATTAATGGAAAGTTGAGTGGAAGGAAAAAGTGAGGTAGAAAAAGGTGCACAAGCAACCGGGATAACCGCAGCCTTGAAAGGATTGTTAAGGACATTTAAAAATTTGGGGGAGATTCACAAGGAGTGGACTGCTGCTAGAGCCATTGCTTCAAGAGCCACCACACACAGACGTATCCAGGACATGGGCTACAAGTGTCACATTCCTTGTGTCAAACCACTCATGACCAGTAGACAACGCCAGAAGCGTCTTACCTGGGCTAAGGAGAAAAAGAACTGGACTGTTGTCAGTGGTCCAAGGAAATCAAGGTCCCAGAGTCTGGAGGAAGAGTGGAGAGGCCACAATCCAAGCTGCTTGAGGTCTAGTGTGAAGTCTCCACAATCAGTGATGGTTTGGGGAGCCATGTCATCTGCTGGTGTAGGTCCACTGTGTTTTATCAAGACCAAAGTCAGCGCAGCTGTCTACCAGGAAATTTTAGAGCACTTCATGCTTCCCTCTGCCGATAAGCTTTTTGGGGATGGAAATTTCATTCTCCAGCAGGACTTGGCACCTGTCCACACTGCCAAAAGTACCAATAGCTGGTTTACAAACAACAGTATCACTGTGCTTGATTGGCCAGCAAACTCGCCTGACCTTAACCCCATAGAGAATCTATAGTATATTGTCAAGAGGAAGATGAGAGACACCAGACCCAACAATGCAGACGAGCTGAAGGCTGCTATCAAAGCAACCTGGGCTTCCATAACACCTCAGCAGTGCCACAGGCTGATCGCCTCCATGCCACGCCGCACTGATGCAGTAATTGATGCCAAAGGAGCCCCGACCAAGTATTGAGTGCATTTACTGAATATACATTTCAGTAGGACAACATTTCGGATTTTAAAATAATTTTGCAAGCTGGTGTTATAAAGTATTCTAATTTACTAATGACTTTTGGGTTTTCATTGGCTGTAAGCCATAATCATCAACAGAAATAAACACGTGAAATCGATCACTCTTTGTAATGACTCTATATAATATGAGTTTCACTTTTTGTATTGAAGAACTGAAATAAACCAACTTTTTGATGATATTCTAATTTTGTGAGAAGCACCTGTATATGGAGACTATCCAGGATTTGATCTTCTGCAGCTTCACCTCCCCAGAACCGGGACAGGATGTATACTGCTGACTATGCTGCTTATAAAACTTGCTGCTATGATGACAAGCTACAGAGGAAAAAGTTACCTATTACTACAGAAGTTTCTGACCTCGAGGAGATCAATACTCACAGTGAGAATCAAACACTGAAAATATCTGCCTCTGGTCTCCGAAGCTCGCCTGTGCGCTGCCCTTCAGGGTCATCAGCTTCACAAACTCATCAGGTGTCACTTCTGTGGGGTAAGAAGACAACATTATTCTCTGTGTATGAATGAGGTTTTCTAACGCTGATACCTGGATATTCAGTCATGTCCCAGCATTGTGTCAGAGCGCAGGATCCTAGACCAGACGTGTCAATCATATTACAACAGCCCTGTTCTGCCTGTAAACAATGGGAGCCACACAGCGGCAGCCTGCGCAGAATCATCCTCCTCTTATTGTAGTGTGGTAGAATAAAACCTTTTACATCACAGACCTGTGTAGGGTGTCAGAAACACTAGCTTCTGTGCAAAACAGACAATACCGGTGTGCTGTGAGTGTGCAGACCACTCCACTGTCATTGTGCAGACCAATACGCTGTCCGTGTGAAGACCATTGCACTTACGAACGAATGTACGGTACACTCCTCTGAATGATGACTGATACACTTTGTTCACTGAATCCAAACTACAGAGACGACACATATTTACAAGTCACTCAGGGTATGTTCACATGACGCTTTTTTGCAGTAATTTTTTCCCCATGTGAAAAACGCAATTTTGGCAAAAAAAAAAAAAAACACCGCGTACAATACATTATGCATGTTTTTTATACATTCAATTTAATGGGGTTAATAAAAGCAGCAAAACACTGAAAGAATTGAGATGATGCTATTTCAAAAAATAAACCAAGTGAATAAGATTTTTTAAAATCTCATTTATTGTGTTGCTACCAGACAACGCTAATGAGCATGGAAAAAACACAGCAAAAACGCTATGTGTAACCAAATCTTTAGGGTAGGTGCACACGGTCAGTAAACGTTGCGGGTTGGACACTTGAACAGCATCTAACATGCAGCTTCCAGATATTACAGCATAGTGGATGGGATTTCAAGAACTCCCATGTCCACTACGCGGGCACAGACGCCTGCGGATCACCCATGAAGACGGACATGCGGCACTTCTTTCCAGACCACATTATGTCAATTTATCTTCGAAGATGTGAGCCTCTGCAAGATGAATGTCACCAGTACTATGCATTGGACGCATTGATTCCGCACAGTTTAATGAACACATGAGGAATCACCTGCGTTCAATGGCCGGCAGCGATTTGGATGCAGCGAACATACGCTGCCAATTCCGGAACGTGTGCACATACCCTTACATATTAGCCCAGCCTGGTCAGAAAATCTAAAGATGCCCTTTATTAGTAATAATAAAAGTGCTGCAGATTTAGCAGCTGGTGCAGATTCTTGCCAGTTACCTCCAGTCCTGGACAGGCTCGGCACCATTGTGTCCACCTCGAGCTGAAAGAAACAAGGAACTATATTCATGTGTATGGAAACCTGGATCATAGAAACATTATCTGAACATAGATCTACATACGTTGAATGACTCTTAAAATATTAATTAGGTGAGGTTTTATTTCTTCAAGCCCAAAGCAAAATCCAGAATTCTGCTGGTTTCCAATTTACTAGGTAGCAAATGCCAAGTGGGAGCACGGATAGTAAAAGCTAAATGGGACATGTCTCATACAAGGGATGGAGCTAAACTGCTGGTGGCTCAGAGACGAATTGTGCATGGAGAAAAGAACACAGAAAACTAGTCCAAGATGGGTAAAGCATTTGTAAAGTTGCTGAAGACTAAATTGTGGCATTAACACTGGTGAGAAGTGTTCATTAGAAACACTGCAATCATGATCATAATCATCCAGAGCACAAGGAGAGTTGAAGTGAGCGGTAAACACACCAACAGCAACTGCGGGAATCGCTGCACATCAGTGACTGTCTGCTGCCATCTGCTGGAGAACTGTGGTAATGCATGAGGGATGGATGTTTCTATTTTACAGCTTCCCCTATATAAAAGTTCCATCACACCAAATACAGGGCCGAGCTGATTACCTTGGAGGGTTTATACCCAAACATCATCACGACAGCCACCTTCAGGTCTTCTCTGCTCAGATAACCCTTCTTGCCTTCATCACAAGCTTTGAACACCTGCAGAGACACAATCAGAGGGAAAGTCACCAGCAATAATCCCAAAGAGGAAATGTCCTTATACAACGTGTCCTGAGGGTTGAGTCTGCGCTGTTATAGTCATATCCCCCTTTTCATACATAGATGTGTGGCTGGGTAAAGTCGCCATTCAGAAGCCTAGAAACACTGGGGGAGAACTGTGAAGAAGCCATTCTCAGGTTTGCACTCAGCTTTATCTCCACTGAGTGTCAAGAAAATCTGCAGAAAAATATGCACTTGTTACATATAGTTTTTCTGTGGATTTTACCCTTCTACAATGAAGATTGAAATCTGCAATGAAAACTGAAATAGGCATTAACATGCTGAAGATTAAAAACTCCACCCTGCAGACAGTTTCCGTGCAGAAATAATCCGCAGCGTTTGGATGAAATTTGTTTAGATCTTACAGCTGCTGCTGGAACTTGCAAATTCAATACATATTTTACCAAGACTTTAAGAGATGTGCAATGTGAACAGCTGCGGATCTGAATCAAAACTAGCCCAATCCACGTGGGTCTTATGCTTTGGCTTTTCCGTTCAGAATCCATAGGATTGAGACTCACACTCCTCTCACTTTTGTGGATTTTTTTTCCATGCTGAAATGAACCATTGTGCATAACGGTCTTCACATTTATTGTATTCACATTGCTGTTTGATTTAGGATGAAATCCACTCTGAAACCATTCTCAAATCCAGCCTGTGTGAACACAGACTTACACTAAGAGACCTTTCGGATGTGGACCTCGTGCGTTGGAAATAGAAGCGGCTCCTTAATGCTGTGTCTTACCCCTTATGTCTCCACCACATCTAGCTATCCCGGGTGACATCTGCAGCCTAAAATGCTGATATCATATCCGCAGCGGCTTTCTGCTTTGGCCAGATCGCACGCAGAGGATTTTCTGCAGTCAGTAGGGGACAATCGGCTGCATCTTGGTATGTTCCAAAGTGACATTTTTGCTGCAAACCTACCCCAGCGATAAATATTGCTGTGGAAATTATTGTGAAAATGGTAAAGCTGCAACTTCAACCCTTTTCATTCCAAAACAGAGAAATCCAAGACAACATCTGCAGCATAAATTGAGCTGCTGCAGATCTCAAACCCGCAGTGATGGTCGCTTATTAGCACAGTGCGTCCATGACTTTATTACAATTTCTGCACAATGCTGGACACAGAAAATCTGGAGCATTTGCGCCCCATGAGACCGTACCCTAAATGTTCTGCATCACACCGTGCTCGTCTCCAGCTCCTGTACTGATGCATCAAGTGGTCGATTTAGGGATCATTCACACTGGTCCAGATACGCAGTAAATTTTGGACAGGTAATATTACATTATCAGAGTAATAGATTTTATGGAATCTTAGAAAAAATCTGCAGCGTAACTTGACCAGAGATGTGGATTTAATGTCTGCATTGTGTCAATTTCAGCAGCAGATTTCACTCTTTGTAATGCAGAGGGCGAAGTCTGATGTAAATTTGCAGCAGAAACCGCAGCCATGTCCACACAATTCAGTGCGGATATCACCGCTGTGGAAAAGCCGCAGCACAAAAAATCCTTGTGATCAGGAAACCTAAAGTTATGCTGAAATGAGACAATTGCTGACAAATTTCCACAGCAAATCTACAGCAATAGCCAGACTAAAGTGTGCAGAGATCGCTGCAGTGTACGCTGTGCAAACTCTGTGGATACTGAGCAAACTTTCCATGCTGAATATCTGCAGAATGAATTTATCGGCTGCAAGTTTATTCTGCTTTGTCTGCACAGTACAGGAACGTTTACACGCAACCGAAAAAAAATCTGTTCTGAATTCTGCTGCAGATCTCATCCCATGCACCGGGCAGGGTAAAATCCACAGTTTTGCTGCTTCTGTAATATGCTGTGTGCTCCACATGGAAAATCCAAAGAAAACTGCAATGTGTGAAACAAGCCCTAATGCCATCGAATGTGCCCAGGTTTTCATTGGCGACATCAGGTGTACATGTATGTGACTGATGTGTGCAAGGAGCATGCACACGTGCTGCCCCCAAGTCTAAGTGCTGCAATCAGAGCTAGCTCCAACCTCAGCCGATTAACCTCTCAGATGCTGCTATCAATCATGAGAATGGGGGAAGGAGTCTATTCTGCCCCCAATCGCCAACTCCTGTGATTAGAAGGGGATCCAGACAGGTAGGAGGCGATTCTCTGGGCTCCTGATTCTTTGCTCGCCTCTGATATCTGGCATTGCCTTGTTTGTATCTGCTCAAACTAATATAAGAGAATTTATCCCAAATGGTAAAACAAGAATAAAATGGCAGAATGGCTGGATCTGTGGTCACCTGAAATGCAAGAAAAAATAGAATAAGAATAGATGGGAAAGTGGAGCGGATGCCAAAATAATGAAAGCAACATCTCATAATGCAAAAACTGGCAATGATACAGCGCCATCAGCCAGAAAATGGAAACGTTATCTACCTTGCATCGCGTCACCAAGAACTCGTGGAGAGATGGAGAGGCCCTGGAACACGTCACCGAGGAGAGGGAGCGGCCCTGGACAGCATCACCGAGGAGAGAGGGAGCGGCCCTGGACCGCATCACCGAGGAGAGAGGGAGCGGCCCTGGACCGCATCACCAAGGAGAGAGGGAGCGGCCCTGGACCGCATCACCAAGGAGAGAGGGAGCGGCCCAGGACCGCATCACCAAGGACATGAGGAGCGGCCGTGGACCGCATCACCAAGGAGAGAGAGAGCGGCCTTGGACTGTGTCACAGAGGAGAGAGAGCGGCCCTGGACTGTGTCACTGAGGACAGAGGGAGCGGCCCTGGACCACATCACCAAGGAGAGAGAGAGAGGGCCCTGGACCGCATCACCAAGAACATGAGGAGCGGTCCTGGACTGCATCACCAAGGAGAGAGAGAGAGCGGCACTGGACTGTGTCAACGAGGTGAGAGAGAGAACGGCCCTGGACTGTGTCACTGAGGACAGAGGAAGCGGCCCTGGACAACATCACCAAAGAGAGAGGGAGCAGCCCTGGACCGCATCACTGAGGACCTGAGGAGAGAGGGAGCGGCCTTCAATCACATCATCAAGGACCTGAGGAGAGAGGTAGTGGCCATGGACCGCGTCACCGACGACCCGAGGGAAGAAGCAGCAGTCCTGGAACAATTCACAAAGCAGAGATGGAGTGGCCCTGGACGGCATCACTGAGAACCAGGAGAGAGAGGTAGCAGCCCTGGACCATGTCACCGATGACTTGAGGAGAGATAAGGGTATGCCACACTAAACAATATCGCTAACGGGATCGCTAAAAAACGTCACTATTTAGCGATCCCGTTAGCGATATTGTTCAGTGCGGCAGCTTCCAGCGACGAGCTTCCTGCTGTGATCTCGCTCGTCGCTGGAATCGTTCCGGACCCTATTTTCTCGTCGGCGCTCCCGCTGGGTAAGTATCTTATCGCTGTGTGGCACCTTTTCTTAGCGATTTAGCGGTACTTTTGTACCGCTAAAGTCGTTAAGAAGATCGCTAACGGCGATAGCGTCGTTAACTATATCGCTAAATGTGGCCGCATTTAGCGATATAGAAACAATCCCGCTAGCGATCTCATTAGTATGCAACGCTAACGAGATCGCTAGCGGGATAGCTTAGTGTGGCAGTACCTATAGAGTGGCTCTGGACCGAGTCACTAAGGACCAGCGGAGAGATGCAGCGGCCCTGGAATGAGTCACTGAGGAGAGATGCAGAGGCCCTCAACCGCGTCACCGAATACAGAGGGAGCAAACCTAGACCGCATCACTGAGGACAGAGAAAGCGGCCCAGGATCGAGTCATCGAGGACCTGAGGAAAGAGGGAGTGGCCCAGGTTCGCGCCACGAGGACCGGTTCCCCTAGGAACCCAGAGGGAGAGACCCTGGACCATGCCACCGAGGTTCCGGAGAAAGATGGAGCAGCCCTGGACCGCTTCACGAGAAGGGGGATGGAGACCTGGACGTTCAAGAGAATCTGGAGATGGAGCAGCCCTGGACCGCTTCACAGAGAACCTGGGGAGAGATGGAGCGCCCTGGACCGCTTCACAGAGAACCTGGGGAGAGATGGAGCGGCCCTGGACCGCGTCATCGAGGACCCGGGGAGAGAGTGGCCCTGGAACGTGTCACTGACAACTTGTGGAGAGATGGAGTGGCCCTGGACTGCGCCACAGAGGACCTCAGAGAGATGGAGCTGCTCTAATCAATACACAGAGTATCTGCCTGCTTCATGTTTCACCTCAGTGACCTGATAATACAGGTGCATCTCACAAAATTAGAATATCATGAAAAAGTGAAATTATTTCAGTTCTTCAATGCAAAAAGTGAAACCATATATTATATAGAGTCATTACACACAGAGTGATCTATTTCACGTGTTTATTTCTGTTAATGTTGATGATTATGGCTTACAGCCAATGAAAACCCAAAAGTCATTATCTCAGTAAATTAGAATAATTTATAATACCAGCTTGAAAAATGACTTTAAAATCAGAAACATTGGCCTACTGAAATGTATGATCATTAAATGCACTCAATACTTGGTCGGGCTCCTTTTCCATCAATTACTGCATCAATGCGGCGTGACATGGAGGCGATCAGCCTGTGGCACTGCTGAGGTGTTATGGAAGCCCAGGTTGCTTTGATAGCAGCCTTCAGCTCGTCTGCATTGTTGGTCTGGTGTCTCTCATCTTCCTCTTGACAATCCCATAGATTCTCTATGGGGTTAAGGTAGGCGAGTTTGCTGCCAATCAAGCACAGTGATAGTTGTTTGTAAACCATGGTATTGGTACTTTTGGCAGTGTGGACAGGTGCCAAGTCCTGCTGGAGAATGAAATTTCCATCTCCAAAAAGCTTGTTGGCAGAGGGAAGCATGAAGTGCTGTAAAATTTCCTGGTAGACAGCTGCGCTGACTTTGGTCTTGATAGAACACAGTGGACCTACACCAGCAGATGACATGGCTCCCCAACCATCACTGATTGTGGAAACTTCACACTAGACCTTGGAAATCAAGGTCCCAGAGTCTGGAGGAAGAGTGGAGAGGCCACAATCCAAGCTGCTGGAGGTCTAGTGTGAAGTCTCCACAGTCAGTGATGGTTGGGAGCCATGTCATCTGCTCTGTGTGTAATGACTCTATATAATATATGAGGTTCACTTTTTGTATTGAAGAACTGACATAAATTCACTTTTTGGTGATATTCTAATGTAGTGAGGAGCACCTGGACATCTGCTTATGGCGATAGATTTCCACCTTCATATTGTGAGTCACTGATTAGCCACCATGTTGTCTCTAGACGTCACCCTCGGCAGTCTCTGCTGGCCGTGAACATACACACACACACAGGCTCTGGACGTCACCCCCCGGCGGTCACTGGCAGTCAGCCCAGGACTTCCATGTAGTGCGGATTATCGGAGGTTCCGGACTACAGGCGGTGATGGAGCCTATCGGTGCGGAGCTGTTACCTGCAGGATCTTCCTCCTCTCCCGAGCTGCTCCGACACCAGACATGTCTTCTTAAATCCCCGAGAACCGAGGCCGCGTTACTATAGCAACCAAAAATCCAAACCAACCGCGCGAATAGAAGGATACGCCTGATTGGTCGCTGCTGTCTGACGTAATTGTAAACAACGCAGCTATTGGCTCCCTGTCCAGTCAGCGCAGTCCCTGTCAGGAGCCGTTATATCGTCACACACAACGGCAAACTGCGCCCGGGGTGGCCGATACAGCGGCTCCGGTAACACTGCGGGACAAATATAGCCAGAGAGTACGGGGAAGGGGGATGGCACTGAGTAACTCGGCTGTGACGTCTATTTGTGTCGTCGGCTGGTGACGTAATTGGACAGCGACAGTAGTGGAGCTGAGCCGCAGAATGAGCAGGTGACGTGACAGTGAGGAGCTGAAGTGATCGCAGGAGCTAAAGCGAGGGCATGGAGGGGCTGAGGAGGAGGATGAGGATGGAGAGGCTGGATGAGGAGGAGGGAGAGGCTGGGTGAGGAAGAGGATGGAGGAGCTGGGTGAGGAGGAGGATGGAGGAGCTGGGTGAGGAGGAGGAGCTGGGTGAGGAGGAGGATGGAGAGGCTGGGTGAGGAGGAGGATGGAGGAGCTGTGAGGAGGAGGATGGAGGAGCTGGGTGAGGAGGAGGATGTAGGGGCTGGGTGAGGAGGATAAAGGGGCTGGGTGAAGAGGAGGATGGAGGACCTGGGTGAGGAGGAGGATGGAGCTGCTGGGTGAAGAGGAGGAGGAGAGGCTGGGTGAGGAGGAGGATGGAGGAGCTGGGTGAAGAGGAGGATGGAGGGGCTGGGTGAAAAGGAGGATGGAGGGGCTGGGTGAAGAGGAGGATGGAGGGGCTGGGTGAAGAGGAGGATGGAGGGGCTGGGTGAAGAGGAGGATGAAGGGGCTGGGTGAAAAGGAGGATGGAGGGGCTGGGTGAAGAGGAGGATGGAGGGGCTGGGTGAAGAGGATGGAGGGGCTGGGTAGAAGAGGATGGAGGGGCTGGGTGAGGAGGAGGATGGAGCGGCTGGGTGAAGAGGAGGATGGAGGGGCTGGGTGAGGAGGATGGGGAGCTGGGTGAACATGAGGATGGAGGGGCTGGGTGAAGAGGAGGATGGAGGGGCTAGGTGAGGAGGATGGTGGGGCTGCGTGAGGAAGAGGATGGAGGGCTGAGTGAGGAGGAGGATGGAGTGGCTGGGTGAGGAGGAGGATGGAGGAGCTGGGTGAGGAGGATGGAGGAGCTGGGTGAGGAGGATGGAGGGGCTGAGTGACAAGGAGGATGGAGGGGCTGAGTGATGAGGATGGAGGGGCTGGGTTGAGGAAGGAGGAGCTGAGTGACGAGGAGGATGGAGGAGCTGGGTGAGGAGGATTGAGGGGCTGAGTGACAGGGGGATGAGGGTGATACGGGAGGATGGAGGAACTGGGTCAGGAGGAGGATGGAGGGGCTGGGTGAGGAGGATAATAATAATTGTATTTCTATAGCGCCAACATATTCTGCAGCACTTTACATTATACAGGTCCTTCTCAAAAAATTAGCATATAGTGCTAAATTTCATTATTTTCCATAATGTAATGATTACAATTAAACTTTCATATATTTTAGATTCATTACACACCAACTGAAATTTGTCAGGTTTTTATTGTTTTAATACTGATGATTTTGGCATACAACTCCTGATAACCCAAAAAACCTGTCTCAAAAAAATAGCATATCAAGAAAAGGTTCTCTAAACGACCTATTACCCTAATCTTCTGAATCAACTAATTAACTCTAAACACATGCAAAAGATTCCTGAGGCTTTTAAAAACTCCCTGCCTGGTTCATTACTCAAAACCCCCATCATGGGTAAGACTAGCGACCTGACTGATGTCAAGAAGGCCATCATTGACACCCTCAAGCAAGAGGGTAAGACCCAGAAAGAAATTTCTCAACAAATAGGCTGTTCCCAGAGTGCTGTATCAAGGCACCTCAATGGGAAGTCTGTTGGAAGGAAACAATGTGGCAGAAAACGCTGTACAACGAGAAGAGGTGACCGGACCCTGAGGAAGATTGTGGAGAAGGACCGATTCCAGACCTTGGGGGACCTGAGGAAGCAGTGGACTGAGTCTGGTGTAGAAACATCCAGAGCCACCGTGCACAGGCATGTGCAGGAAATGGGCTACAGGTGCCGCATTCCCAGGTAAAGCCACTTTTGAACCATAAACAGCGGCAGAAGCGCCTGACCTGGGCTACAGAGAAGCAGCACTGGACTGTTGCTAAGTGGTCCCAAGTACTTTTTTCTGATGAAAGCAAATTTTGCATGTCATTCGGAAATCAAGGTGCCAGAGTCTGGAGGAAGACTGGGGAGAAGGAAATGCCAAAATGCCTGAAGTCCAGTGTCAAGTACCCACAGTCAGTGATGGTGTGGGGTGCCATGTCAGCTGCTGGTGTTGGTCCACTGTGTTTCATCAAGGGCAGGGTCAATGCAGCTAGCTATCAGGAGATTTTGGAGCACTTCATGCTTCCATCGGCTGAAATGCTTTATGGAGATGAAGATTTCATTTTTCAGCACGACCTGGCACCTGCTCACAGTGCCAAAACCACTGGTAAATGGTTTACTGACCATGGTATTACTGTGCTCAATTGGCCTGCCAACTCTCCTGACCTGAACCCATAGAGAATCTGTGGGATATTGTGAAGAGAAAGTTGAGAGACGCAAGACCCAACACTCTGGATGAGCTTAAGGCCGCTATCGAAGCATCCTGGGCCTCCATAACACCTCAGCAGTGTCACAGGCTGATTGCCTCCATGCCACGCCGCATTGAAGCAGTCATTTCTGCAAAAGGATTCCCGACCAAGTATTGAGTGCATAACTGAACATTATTATTTGATGGTTTTTTTGTTTGTTTTTAAAAAACACTTTTATTTTATTGGACGGTTGAAATATGTTAATTTTTTGAGACAGGTTTTTTGGGTTATCAGGAGTTGTATGACAAAATCATCAGTATTAAAACAATAAAAGACCTGACAAATTTCAGTTGGTGTGTAATGAATCTAAAATATATGAAAGTTTAATTGTAATCATTACATTATGGAAAATAATGAAATTTAGCACTATATGCTAATTTTTTGAGAAGGACCTGTAGAGGGGACTTGTACAGATAAAAGACATTACAGCATAACAATAAACACAGATCAAAATAGATACCAAGAGGAATGAGGGCCCTGCTCACAAGCTTACAATCTATGAGGAAAAAGGGGAGACACGAAAGGTGGATGGTAACAAATGCTTTTATTGTTCGGACCAGCCATAGTGTAAGAATCGGGTGTTCATGTAATTCTGCGTGAACCGGTTATCAGCCAAAGTATGTAACAGTACAGACACAGAGGGCTATTAAAGGGAATCTGTCACCCCATTTTCGCCCTATGAGATAGGGCCACCGCCATCAGGGGCTTATCTACAGCATTCTGTAATGCTGTAGATAAGCCCCCGATGTTACCTGAAAGTGAAGAAAAACGAGTTATATTATACTCACCCAGGGGCGTTCCGCCGTCCGTTCGGGTCAGATGGGCGTCAGGTCCGGGCCTCCCATCTTGTGACGAAGCCGGCGTGTTCTTTCTGTCCCGTCGCGGCTCATGCGCAGGCGCACTGCTCTGCCCTGGTGAGGGCAGAGCAGAGTGCTATAGTGCGCAGGCGCCGGGAAAGGTCACAGAGGTCCGGCGCCTGCGCACTGTATAAGAAAGAGTTTTTGCAGAGTCGAAAGTAAGAAAAGGTCGAATTCTAGAGATGTTTTTGAGGTGGAGATAACAAGAGCGAGCCAGTGATCGGATGTGGGGGGTGAATGAAAGTTTGGAATCAATTATGACCCCAAGACAGCGGGCATGTTGCTGGGGAGTAATGGTGGAACCACACACGGAGATGGCAATGTCAGGCAAGGGTAGGTTAGTAGAGGGAGGAAACACGAGGAGTTCCGTTTTTGACAGGTTCAGTTTCAGATAGAGGGAGGACATGATGTTGGAGACAGCGGTAAGACAATCACTAGTGTTTTCTAAAAATTCAGGTGTGATATCAGGAGAAGAAGTATATAATTGGGTGTCATCAGCATAGAGATGGTACTGGAAACCAAATCTACTGATTTTTTGTCCAATAGGGGCAGTATACAAAGAGAAGAGGAGGGGGCCTAAGACTGATCCTTGAGGAACCCCAACAGTAAGGGGAAGATGAGAGAAGGAGGAACCAGCAAAAGATACAGTGAAGGAACGGTCAGAGAGATAGGAGGAGAACCAGGAGAGAACGGTGTCCTTGAGGCCGATGGAGTGGAGCATAGTGAGGAGGAGCTGATTGTCCACAGTGTCGAATGCTGCGGAGAGATCCAAGAGAATTAGCATGGAGTAGTGAACATTAGATTTAGCAGTCAGTAGATCATTAGAGACTTTAGTGAGGGCAGTTTCAGTAAAGTGTAAAGAGCGGAAGCCAGATTGAAGAGGGTCCAGAAGAGAGTTATCTGAGAGATAGCGGATAAGACGGGTGTGGACCAGGTGTTCCAGGAGTTTAGAGATGAAGGGAAGATTAGAGACAGGTCTATAGTTAGCGGCACAGTTTTGGTCGAGGGATGATTTTTTAAGTAATGGATGTATGATGGCATGTTTAAATGAGGAGGGAAAGATACCGGAAGAGAGAGAGAGGTTGAATATGTTTGTTAGGTGAGAAGTGACAGCAAGGGAAAGGGACTGGAGGAGACGTGACGGAATGGGGTCACTGATGCAAGTGGTTGTGCGAGAAGATGCAAGGAGCCTGATTACTTCTTCTGTGACAGGTTCAAAATTCAGAGGATGGAGGAGCTAGGTGAGGAGGAGGAAGGAGGGGCTGGGTGAGGAGGAGGATGGAGGGGCTGGGTGAGGAGGAGGATGGAGGGGCTGGGTGAGGAGGAGGATGGAGGGGCTGGGTGAGGAGGATGAAGGGGCTGGGTGAGGAGGATGGAGGGGCTGGATGAGGAGGATGGAGGGGCTGGGTGAGGAGGAGGATGGAGGGGCTGGGGAGGAGGAGGATGGAGGAGCTGGGTGAGGAGGAGGATGGAGGGGCTGGGTGAGGAGGAGGATGGAGGAGCTGGGTGAGGAGGAGGATGGAGGGCTGGGTGAGGAGGAGGATGTAGGGGCTGGTGAGGAGGAGGAGGATGGAATGGCTAGGTGACGAGAATGGAAGGGCTAGGTGATGAGGAGGATTGAGGGCTGAATTAGGAGGATGGAGGAGTTAAGTGAGAAAGAGGATGATGAAGGGCTGAGTGAGAAGTATGAGGAGATGGGGGGCTGAGTGAGGAGGAGGTGGATGGAGGAGCTGGGTGAGGGGGGGATGGAGGGGTTGGGGAGAAGGTGCTTGTGCATGGGGAGGAATGGTGACATGGTAATTTTGGACTTCATACAATTTTTACAGCAGAATTTGGTGTTTCACACTATTCATTAATTCCACTAATGGTGTGGAATTTTTTTTGCTCATATTTTGATTCCGCCTGGGGCACAGACAAAAAACTGACTTTTTATCCAGTGCATGTGACTGGCCAAAACCCTCACCCCCAGCATTATATGCTGAATATTAGCAGTTTAGGTGCAAAATCAGCAACCAAATCCCCCTCACACCCTGGAGGTGTGAGCAGATGCGAAGTCTTGTTTGTGCAGACTAAATAGGGTCACGCTGCATGTAGCGGGCTCTCTTGATCTGCTGTCTCTGGCTTTGTTCTCATAGAATTTCTTGGAGCGTATCTGCTCCAAAATCCTCCTGAAAAACACTCACTGTTCATTTCTATGTGAAGTCCAGTTTGCTGTTCATATGAGGAGTCTTGAGTGTTTTTTTTCCACTTTAGGTTTTGACATAAGAATGTGCTTATAACTTTGAAGTGTCTGCTAATGGATCTGCTCCACACTAGAGACTGATAGATGGTTGCAAAAAAAAAAATCCAAAATGCTGTCCGGTAAAGAAGAACCTCTCCACAAAAAGAAATGTCTCCTGGAGCATTTTACACTAGACATTAGGACCTGATCTGTTATTGTCTTTGATCTTTTTTTTCTGGAGTAAAAATTGTTTTGTTAGTGAATTATTGCAAATGTTTAAAATGTCGCAGAATTTTTGTCTCATTTCAGCCCCCTGGTTCAAATGCAAATTGGCCTCAGTTTTTTGCATCCCGTACAGCGAGTGATTCCATAGGGTTTTATCCATGGGACTTATCTGCTCAGAATTTGCTGCACTTTTTTTCTTTTCATGGTAAATTTGCTTTGACCTCCACAGGATACGTTTTCTGTGGGATTCTCCGCAGCATGTGGATGAGATTGCCTAAAATATGCACCCGTTCAGGCAATGGTGGTTCATAGAACACTGGTAAATGTATAAGCAATATTTTTATGTCCCTAGAAGCAATATAACCTCACACTATAACTCATGAAGAAGCTTACATAAAAAACTTCTGAATTTCCAGATAATTATATAGGAAAGATGTGTATCTTCGTACCGTGTTAGCCAGTAGATAGAAAAATATTTAGACTTGAGAGTCCTCAGTGGTTGATACCTTTTAATGGCTAACTGAAAAGATGGTAACAAATTGCAAGCTTTCGAGACTACGCAGGTCTCTTCATCAGGCAAAGACTAAAACAAAAACTGAAGAATCACATATTTATACACAAGAGGACACAGGAATAATGCAATAGGTAAGACATGTGACGTGAAGCAGAACTGTCATTATGGCAGAGGGATGAACATAAATATGACTAGTTCATAGATAAGGAGTGAAAGTTTTATTACCCTCTGATTGGGGTCTGGTATTGTGTTGTGATGACCCTAAAAGGTCAGGGAAGCAGATTCCTTAATTGTTGTACAAAGACATAAAACTCTGGGATATATTCATCCCAGCACTAAGAGTGTCAAAGGTCATCATAAGTTTATATTCCCAGACTTTTCTATCCTTCTCAGATTTGAAGTTAGATTTTAATACCAGTAATTCCATATCCGTCATGCTATGACCGGGCATACAAAAGTGTTTTGCCACAGGTAAATCCATTCTCCTTTCTCTTATTGTGTGGCGATGAGAATTCATCCTTGTTCTCAGTTTTTGCCCGGTCTCCCCCACATACAGACCCCCAGTTGGACATTTAGTACAAAATAATTAGGTACACCACATTAGATGTGATGCAGCTGAAAGTACCTGGTATCTTGTAGTCCTGATGGGAGTTGGGGATCTTTATCTTGTCCGTGGTCCTTATAGATGTACAGGTTTTGCATTTCTTTTGTTTGCAAGGAAAGGTACCTGCAGCTGTTGGGAGGACAGGGAGCTTCTGACAATGATGCTTCTTAGATTTGGGGGCTGCCTAAAGCATAGTAGTGGGGGGTCTGGAAATATGGATTGTAATCGGGCATCTTTTTGTAGTAAAGGTTGTAGTTTCCGTGCAGCTCCCCTTAAATAGAGACATCCCTGTATCAGAAGCCAATCGACCGTCCAACATATCTTAAATGGGACAGTTTCCATCCAAAACACATAAAAAACTCTATTGTCTACAGCCAAGCCATCAGATACAACCGTATATGTTCCAACCCATGGATAGAGATGAACACCTTGGTCGCCTCAGAAAGACTTTTTTGAACCAGGGCTACCATCCAAGAACAATTGAAAACCAAATTACAAGAGCCACCAGAATATCAAGGAATCACCTGCTACATTACAAAGAAGAAAATAACCGGGTGCCTCTAGTGGTCACCTACAATCCAAGTCTGGAGATGCTAAGGGGAGCTGCATGGAAACTACAACCTTTACTACAAAAAGATGCCCGATTACAATCCATATTTCCAGACCCCCCACTACTATGCTTTAGGCAGCCCCCAAATCTAAGAAGCATCATTGTCAGAAGCTCCCTGTCCTCCCCAACAGCTGCAGGTACCTTTACTTGCAAACAAAAGAAATGCAAAACCTGTACATCTATAAGGACCACGGACAAGATAAAGATCCCCAACTCCCATCAGGACTACAAGATACCAGGTACTTTCAGCTGCATCACATCTAATGTGGTGTACCTAATTATATGTACTAAATGTCCAACTGGGGGTCTGTATGTGGGGGAGACCGGGCAAAAACTGAGAACAAGGATGAATTCTCATCGCCACACAATAAGAGAAAGGAGAATGGATTTACCTGTGGCAAAACACTTTTGTATGCCCGGTCATAGCATGAGGAAAATGGAATTACTGGTATTAAATCTAACTTCAAATCTGGAAGGATAGAAAATTTGGGAATAAAAACTTATGATGACCTTGACATCTTAGTGCTGGGATGAATATATCCCAGAGTTTTATGTCTTTGTACAACAATTAAGGAATTTGGGCTTCCCTGACCTTTTAGGGTACACAACACAATACCAGACCCCAATCAGAGGGTAATAAAACTTTTACTCCTTTCTATGAACTATTCAATTTATGTTCATCCCTCTGCCAATGACAGTTTGCTTCACGTCAAGTCTTACCTATTGCATTATTCCTGTGCCCTTTGTGTATAAATATGTGATTCTTCAGTTTTTTTTTTAGTCTTTGCCTGATGAAGAGACTGCGTAGTCTCAAAAAGTTGCAATTTTTACCATCTTTTCGTTAGCCATTAAAAGGTATCAACCACGGGACTCTCAAGTCTAAATATTTTTCAGATAATTATAAGCACCATTTAAAGCTGAGAATCAGAGCCAAATTGTTAGCCTGGTAGCCGGGATGTGGGGGCTTTATCTCAACCTTCTGGTCCTGGTCGCTTTGCTGTGCCGAAACCAAGCTTTAGGCCAATTATGTCCTATTATTTTCAATCTCTACTCCCCTACCACTTGTTTGACCCCTGCAACAGTCAGAAAATGAAAAGGATTTTAAGGCACTGCCACACGACAACGACTTAACCTGCGAGATCGCTAGTGCGATCGCTATGTGATCGTAGTTAGATTCCAAACACAACTCCCCGCGATCTGTGATTCCAAACACAACTCATCAGCGATCTGTATAACGACCTCTGGGGTCGTTGGGAAAACCTAGTCCCACCTGCGATGCGGGGTGAATCGTTCAAAAGGGTCACACCAGCGATTCAGGCTCACAGCGGGACACCAACGCCCAAAAAAAAAGGTCAGAACGTTCATAAGCGATCTGAGACATCTCAGAGGGGCACATCGCTGCTACAGTCCCCACACAGCTAATCGCAACGAGATCGCTCTGCGTCATAAATGGTGATCCCAGTAGCGATCTCGTTAGCGATCTCGCTTAGTGTGGTTTCCCTTTACAGTTTTGCAACTACGGAGACTCTCAACTTAGGGAGCACTGTCTTACATTATAACTGTGAGACAGAGCTATGTAATATCTCAGTACTGTGATAGAATATCTACGGGAGGAACAGAAACCCCCCAATGTGATCGAGTCCTTGCAATTTCACCTATGAGAATTTCTGGTTACCCCTGAGAAGAACATGATGTTAGGTAAATTCGTGGGTCCCCCTTTTGTGACCCCGTACAGAAGCCCTCAAACTAATTTTTTTTTTTCTTTTACGGACCTCAATCTCTTGACATTATGAAGCCGCAACCCACCACTCCTCAATGGAGCCTTTTTTTGTAAAATGTACTTTCAATTTTTCTCTCCATTGACTACTGTTCCTGTAGACAAGTGAATAATCACAAAACGGTCTGTTCTGCTCCGCATCGATCCCCAGTGTGGGGTTTTCGTGAGTGTCTGTGACCCGGGCAGTGGGTTTTTTCTTTTCCCCGGGCGTTCCATTCCCATCCCCCGCCGGTTCTCATGATAAAATAAGCGATTGCTCTGCCCCAGTGATAAGCGGCGCCGCGGTGCTGTGGAAAAGTTTTTTTGCCGGAGTCTCAGGTATAATGTCGGTGTTGTCTGGACTGAGGCTACTCTCGTTCTCCAGCCCCGGATTTGTGCTGCTCGTTTAGCAGAGGAGAGACAGAAATCAACATCAATGTTCTTACGCTGCGACGCCTGGGACCTGGAAGAAGCAAGTGGGTTGATTTCCTCATCAGCGGTGGAAAATATCGGCAGAAGCAGATTTGTTTATTAATAAGTCAGTCTGTAGCCAAATTTCATGGCGTTTTAAAAATGCAGCGCCTCCGCTACCTGCCCCAAAACTCCGCTGTGATTGATTCACTGCCCGTTTCGGATTATTGGTGCTTAAGTATAAAAAAAAAAAATCACCTTGCCAATTTCTCTTGTGCAAAACAAGGTAATCATTCACAATACAATTTGAGGTTTCTTGCTTTTGCAAAGCACGGCTGGCCCTAGCCTAAATCCCAGATAATACTCCTTTTAACCTTTTAAAAAGGGAAAGTCCACCCAGTTATTTTTTTGTAAAGAAGGCCCCGAATGCTTTAAAAAAAATTCTACCGATCCCCTGACCCTCTAATGCGGGTCGGGCCTCCTGCCAGCCTCCCGCTTCTTTTCTGGCACAATGGTCATGTGATCTACTACGCCTATCAATAGTGCATTGATCACCCTTGCACCCTGATTTTCTGCATGGTAAATGCCCATTCATCCAGAAGAGGAAAACAAGGGGGCGGGGGCCGTAAAAAAGGGAAAAGCCAAATTTAAATATAAAATTGAACACCCGTTTTGGTTTTTTTGGGGGATTTTGGGGAGAGGGCAAAAGGGCTGAAAGATTTACTAAATTTACCCCCCAAAATGGCCTAAATGATGGAAAATAAATTTTGGTCAGACTTGGTTGATCCTACTAATTACCATAAAATTTCCCCCTCTTACAAAGGGGGTTTTTTCCCAACATGGTGTCTAAAGACAAACAATGTGTTAGAAGAGAACGAGCCCTTAAAGAATGGGGAAAAATTTTTTAAAGCACAAACCCCTGTCTTGCTAATTGGGGCCCTAAATCATTTTCCCGTTTTAAGGGGTGGGTTCCCCCCAGGAGTCATGCAGTGGACTTTTCCAATGAAATGGTCCAGGTCTGGGGGGTCTTTACCTCCCCGAAGGGGAAACCAAGCCGTCCCAACCTCACACCCCGCCGACCCGGAAGGAACCTACAAAGGGAATCCAATCCTTAAAGTTTTTAAGGGGGTCTCTGGTAAGGAGCCATCACCACCAGAAGCCAAAAGTGGCAGAAATGTAGGTGGCGTCGTCAAAACATGAGGGCGAGTCAAAAGCCGAAAAAACTGTAGAGTCAGAGAGAGATGGGCTTTTATAACAAAAAAGCGCCCAAAACGAGGGGAAAGTGTCCATCCCCTGGGGGCCCCCCGTGACGCTCGGGCCCCTGGGACGTGCTGCAGGTGGGGAGCCTTTTCCCCTTTTATTTTACCAAAGCACGGGGAAAAGCCCAAAACAACACGGGAGCGCTCCACATTAAAGTATTGCTGCCGCAAAAAATCCTTCCCTAAAAGGGCCGCCAAAAATTTTTCCGGGCCCCCTGGCCCCCTCCCAAATCCAGTCCCCCGGGTTCCTTCGGGTAGCGGCGCCCTGGCCCTTTAGCTGGGGTATCCCGGGTCCCCGGGCCTCTCCTTGCTGAGGGGATGCCCCCCCCGTGTCCCCCTCTATATTCAAGAGATCCCGGGCGCCCTGGTTCTCCCTGCCAGGATATCCGGGCCCGGGTTCTCTTCTGGGTGATCCCGGCCCCTTTGGAGGATAAAATGCTGGCGCCCTGGGTTTTGCTTCTAGGCTGCCCCAACCCCCTGGGCCCTTTTTTGGGGGGGTGCGGTGCCTTGGTCTTTCTCTGCCAGGATAGCCGGCTCCCTGGGTCCTCTCTCTACCAGGATGTTCCGGGCCCCCACCCCTATTCTGGATGATGCTGGCCCCCGGGTCCTCCTTTCTGGGGTGAGGTGATGCCGGGGCTCCTTGGCTTTTTCTCGGAGGGCCCGGGCACCCTTGGTCCTCTTTTTTGCCAGGATGGCTGGATCTGCTCCCTCTCCCCGGTATGCCGGCCCTGTGTCCCCTCTCTGCCAGGATGGTGCCGGCCCCCAAAAAGGGGTCCTCTCTCGCCAGGGGGCTGGCACCCGGGTCCCTCTCCAGATTGATGCCGGCGCCGGCATCCCCCCCCCCCCCAGGGGGGTGGTTTGAGGCCTGGTGTTTTTCCCGTTACACGCTTAAAGGGGTTTTCCGATTCCCCATGTTTTATACTTCTCATTTTCGTATTGGGAACCCTGTCTGCTTTTTGGGGACTTTGGGGTTTTTGTAAGGTGATCCCATTAAGCCGGGGAGGGATACAAAAGCAGGGATTCTGTTTTTCAGGGGAAAAAAACTGATATTCCGGTGCAGACCTTTCCGGGGCCTTTTTAATTCTTTTCCCTTCCATTTCACCCCCCTTCCCGGGGTTTTTTTTCCCCCTTGTTTTATCTGTGCAGTTTTGCCCTTCCTCCCCGCCGCAACTTCGTAATTTGTGACATATTTTGGGACAGTTTCGTGAAAACTCATACACACCGCGTCTCTTCCCTTAATTTACCTTTTTTTTAATTT